>OX419596.1:13531745-13874570 GCA_948473455.1 Teleiodes luculella
TGCCAGCCAAAAAAAAAAACCTTGTACATAATTTTTTAGTAATCTACTGACGGACTAATTAACAGGTGGACTAATGGGGTGAACCACGGGCTGGGAGTGAATTTTTTTTAGGACTTCCTCATTACCGCTGGCTCTTCAGCGTAGAAATATGTCCAGCGTTATGAGCACGTTCGGACCTTGGGTTCGAGTTGGGGCGGGGGTTTAGACTAAGGATTATTTCTAATACCAATTTTTGACCTTGTTAAAATGTTTTTTTTTTATATTTTCTCTTGTTTTTCCAGGGTGTCTATCTGTTCACCGTTGACTATTCTTCGTACACCAAGAATTTCTTCGGGAACTCCTTCTTTTACGGTGAATTCAATTTAAAAGTCACCGTCTTGTCAGAAAATGGAAACATCATGTGCTACATATTTCAACCTGAATTTCAGAAGAGAGTTTAATATTGATTAATGTATAGTTACAAAATATATTTGAATTTTGTTTTAATAATTTATAGTTGCTAATAATGATGATCCTAACAATAGTAAAAAATAAGTAATAAATAGGGTGTTGCGAGCGTTGTTGCAAGCCATAGCCCGTGGAGAGATTTAGTCTTCTTTTTATGGCTTCTGCTATTTTGCAATTCAGCCAGAGTCAGGTAACTCCAGGAAAGCTATTCAACTGACTCAAATTATCAAAATCAATATCTTGAAAGAGATTCAAATTTCGAACGTACTTGTGGCCAGACCCACAAGCAAAAGAGACGGCATAACCGATGCCACAATATTCACCTTTATTACAATAAATATTATATCTTTTAAATAGCAATGTACTATAGTAAAACTGAAGAATCGGGGTGTCTGTACATTAATTTGTTTAAAAAAAACTGATTGTAGGTGAGAAAGGGAGTGCAGCTGAACACAAAAATACAAGTTTTGAAAAAAAATGTCTGTCTGTCTGTCTGGCAGTTTTTATTATAACAATACGTACAAATAACCATAAGCGTGCTAACAGACGAACTGCACTGTGTTAACTGCAGTCGGCTGCAGTCTATGCGTCGACCGCTGCAGTCGACAAGTGGCGGGCGACGGCTGCAGTTAACAAAGTGCGTCTGTTAGCCTAAGGCATACATAAAAGCAAGAACAGCTGAATTTACTACAAATACTTACATGACACCCTGTTGTTTTGGTTATAAATTTATAATACTCGTGAGAAATTATATGCGCTTTGAGTCCAGGTCGCAAAATAGTACGCCCGTTGCTTGTTTGTCTGATTGTCTGTTTGTACGGGCTAATCTCCGGAACTGTTCGACTGCTTGGAATGAAAGTTTGCATGGTGGAAGATAGTTTTTACCGCGGGAAAATATCTCAATCCTAGGGAAAAGTAAAAAACAACGCGGGCGTAGTCGCGGGCGAACAGCTAGTAAATGTCGCCGCGAAAAGCGACACTGTAATATAAAAATAGGTATACAACAAACTGAATGTTTTTTTTAAGTAAAATTTTGTAATTCTTAGTAACTACCAAAGCCTAGCATTGACTAGTCTGGCACCTTATACAACGACACACATTATTTAAGAAGTGTGGATCGATTAGGCTAAACAACCAGGAACCAAACAAAAAAACCAATGTCACCCAAATAATTTTCAACACGAGCAGCTAAAATCTGAGCATTGAAATAGCAAAAAAACAAACTATTTATCAACTAAGTGTACTAAATTATTTCTATAATCATTATGAAATTTTATGCTTGTTATTTCAAACATCATAGTTAAATAAAATAGTGAATTGAACGCAAAAACACATCTAAATATTTCTTTTTATCTGCGATGTTTTATATAATACTAAGCCTTTTAATTTTGAATATAAACATATCATATGCCTCAGCCATAAGCGAGAAAACCCCAGAAAATTATGTAAGTATTTCTTATTTTCTAGGGTTCCGTACCCCTAAAACGAAAAACGGTACCCATATAGAATAGAATCACTCGGATGTCTGTCCGTCTATATTCAACTAGTATTTAAAAAAAATCGGCCTGATAATTTTGGAGGTAAATTCTGAATTTGGAAATTTTCTTAAATAACTTCGAAACTTTTTATAATAAAATTAGGTTTAAAGGTTAACTTTTTATTATAATTATTTTTATTATTAATAACTACTACAATTAGGTATGGGTCCATTGTTAGGTAGGTAAGTTAAATTCTCCCTAAAGGCACTAAAGGTTTCATTCAGTTCCACGATCAGAAGATATTTTCACTCCAGTTTACAATTAGTATCATCGATCATCATAATTTCAGCTGGAAGACGTCCACTGCTGGGCAATGATCTCTGCAACTATCAATGCCTGCTTGGCCGGCATTCAGTGATTTGATTTCACGTGACTCTCACTGTCCTATGTATGGCGCCTGCCCGTACTTCGCATCCTTATACCGACATCTTCAAATTTAATCTATTTTTTACCCCCGACGAAAAAGAGGGGTGTTATAAGTTTGACGTGTGTGTCTGTCTGTCTGTCTGTGGCATCGTAGCTCCTAAACGGAAGCGCCGATTTTGATCTAGTTTTTTTTGTTTGCAAGGTGTAACAATCGAGAGTGTTCTTAGCTATGATCCAAGAAAATATCTTCAGCCATTTGAAGATTATCAGCTCTTTTCTAGTTATTGAAAGGATCATGTAACGGTTTTGTGTCGGGGGTTATTAAATTTTTTAATTTAGTGTTATTGTCTTTTGCTCAGGGCCCATATGAAATTCGTTACGACAAGTATGATCACTGTAAAGGATCAAAGTTAAAAGATGATGCAATCACGAGAATGGTTATTAAAAAGGAAGGGAACTCCTTTATAGCATATTTGAATTTTACTTATTTAGTAAATACAAAGGTGGAAGAGGTTAGTAATTTATGGTTCATTTTTTATCATTTAAATTTATTGACACATTTCAATCGTCTGAGCCTGACGTGGATTTGAGACGATCTAGATGAGAATAGTAGGTACCAAAAGTTGAAGAATTTATCGGGACACGTGTGGCGTTTGAATTATGAAAATCGGCTCGTTACTTCTGTTGGAATTTTTATAACTGTAAAAAATTACAGGGTTTTTAGGTGGTGAATTTTTACTTAACAGTAAGTAAATATTTTGAAAAAAAATGCGATGAAAAAATAGGCTTTAACTAATAAAACTTTGTTTGTTTGAAAATTTTGAACATCCTACTATTATATAAACGCGAAAGTTTGTAAGGATGGATGTATGGATGTTTGTTACTCTTTCACGCAAAATCAACTGAATGGATTTTAATGAAACTTAACAATAAACAGCATTAACATTAGAATAACACATAAGCTATCTTTACCGTGGGAAAATCCCTTATTTTTACGGGACATAAGTACTGTTAAGGCTGACGTAGCCGCATGGCGGAAAGCTTCCGTATTTAAGTAAGAAAGTAAGTAAGTAACTCTTTATACGTAAGTAAGCTAAGTAATTTATAATGTAAGCATACAGATAAAAATATTTAAAAAAGTAATGTAGCTTCTATGATTATTGACCGATCGTCATTATACTCGTAATGGTGTTGAAAGATACGAATGCAGGCGAGAAGTGTATTCTTAAGGGTATTTTCAAAATAAATTAGTAAATTTTTGAAAGATTTTTTTTTCGGGTATTTTCGTGTGTACCGCAGCCATGCTCTGAACTTTAGTATGAATTTAAGTTATAAATACATTGAAATCCACCCTCTACGAAAAACATGTTTTCTACGTGAATTATATTACACTGAATACATAGTGCGCAATAATTCCTGATGAAAAAATGTAGTTGTTTCTTACTTTTTAGAGCACGAATTTTCAGTAGTAGGGCTTTCATTTTTGAATTTATTTTTATTAGTTTCAATGTAAGTATTTAAACTTAGATCTTGACCTTAGAGCATTTACTCATCATATTTTTTTGTCAACTTCAGTAGGCCGAAACTTTAGAATGTTTTTTAAAAGAATAATTATGATGATAGATTTAGGCGGTTAAAAGTTCGTAAGGTAGATTTACCTCGAAACCCGAACGCTAAGCAAGAAACAATGATTTATTTATTTCATTGAACTTATTGATAATAAATACTATTACAGGTGAAAATTATAGTGAACACAATCAAAGAGGCAAAAAAGAGTGTCCTATGGAACTACAGATTGAAACAGCCGTGTCAACACTTTGCTTTGGCATCCATTATCAATAGATTTTTTGATGTCAACAGCAAATGCATCATCAAAAAGGTAAGATTTTTAAATAAAACCAAAAAAATATATAATGGGTTGCCTGGTTTAAATTTCTAGCTTAGCAATAAGGCCGTACCGACCGGGACCGATCGTTGTGGAGATCTTTGGGGGAGGCCTTTGTCCAGCAGTGGACGTCAACTGGCTGAAATGATGATGAATAAGGCCGTTGCGTTGTAAACTGTAATTATTTATTACTGGTGTACAATAAAGTATGTTATATTCTAAAAAATAATAGTAATTTGACCCAAATGGTAAAGACCAAATCAACTGTATCCCTAAATGTTATAAAAGAACCTTTTTACTTGAACACCATCTAACTCAAAAGGAAACCTTCTCTATCAGACTGTAATCTAAAAGACTTCCTCTTTTCAATATGGTTGTCCTAGTTGTTGTTTTTCAAAAAACGTTCGTAACGAAGGAAGCATGTTCTTTGAGGCCTTTTTGTTGTTCGTCCAACATGCAGTTCCTCTTTTTGTATTCATAGCTAAATGCCCAACATCCTGACTACTCTTGGTAAGGTTTCCATGAGCATCTCCGCATACATGATTCAGGCCATTCGAGATAATATGATATTGCTACATCGGTCATAGTTCGAGGAGTCATTCTACACTTTCACTGAAGAGCCAAATGTCCCTCGTCTAAGAAACGCCATTTTAACCAATTCTTTTGCTCCTGGCGGGGTCTAATTAACCACTAATTAAAGTTGCTTGCAAACCCTGCCCTAGTGTCGGAATTGTTAAGCCGCCTTAGACTTCCGACATGGCTCGTATAAAGACTACATCCGTAGATAGTAACCGGGACCAACGGCTTTCCGTGCATTCCGAAGAACGGAATCATCTTTCTTTTCGGACAACCAGGTGATTCAGCCTGCAATGTCCTAACCAAACTGGGGAAAGTCTCACAAAGTGATATTTGTTCCACGGATCCCCACCGGGATTCGAACCCGGAACCTCCGTAACGTCGTCAGACGAACTTTTTACCACTTTCGACCAAGGGGTTGTTATTATTTACAGTAATAGCACGTAATAGCGTAATACCATACTTCGGTGACGCATGATTGGTCGTACCTTTTCGACACAAGCGTAGGACAATGAGGAGTTTTCAAGATGGCAATTAAAAAAAAGTTTCTGTTGACGTCAAATAGATGCATTTCGAATAATATGTCAAACGCGAGCTAATCAAACCGATAAGGCAGAGAAAAAACTGGCAACACTGTTGTTGTCAAGTCATCACGTCTAGCACTTTTTTGTGTTCTAAGTTTGTTTCGTGCTTTTGCGCGCTGAGTTGCGTTTTAACTTTTGATTCGTTTTATCAGTGACCTTCGCGACTAGCTTTTGTGACTTTTTTTTTTGTTTATTTTATTTGACATACGAGATCAGTGGAGCGCCATCTCTTATGACCATAATGAAACCTTTTTGTTTTTAGAACTGTCAAGATGAAAACCTCTCATTTAAAAAGGCAATGATAATTAATAATTGTGACTTGCACTATTACTTTGTTTCAGGGATTTTATTCTTTCAGTTTGAATTATACGGCGTTGGCCAAGGTGTTCTTCGGAGATTCGTTTTTTTACGGCGAATATTCAATGAAGATCATGGGCTTATCAGAGAAAGGAAACATTTTATGCATCGTCATTAATAGTACGTTCGAAAAGAAAGTTTTGCTTTGAATCAATATTATGTTGAGGTTGAAAACATGTTTTTACCTACATTTTATAAAAATACTAGGTTTATAAAATAAAAACTAAATTAAAGAATATTTTAATATGTTTCGATTATAAAGATACTAGTTGTCCTCCCGCAGCTAATCCCGCGTTGTTTTTTGGCTTTTCCGTGCAGGTCCCACAGGTATGAGATATTTTTCACGCGTTTAAACTATCTAATATGTTGACCGGAGATATAAGGTACCACAATGCAAAATTTCATACAAATCGGTCCAACAGTTTCGGATATTAGCCAGTACAAACAAAATCGGGATATGTTCTATATCACTTCAGGCCCAGCGCACACCAGGAGAGGCGCGGCGAAGATACTGAGAACGTATCAATTAAAACTAAACCTTAAATATTTTGACATACGGCGCCGCGCGCGGTCTCGCGCCGGCTCTCGTGGCAGCTTCGACGCGCCGCGCGCTACTCGATTTTGGCATGCCGTTTTCAACCGTATGTCAAAATATTTAAGGTTTAGTTTTAATTGATACGTTCTCAGTATCTTCGCCGCGCCTCTCCTGGTGTGCGCTGGGCCTAGTCCCCTGACTAGGTTTTTGGCATTTTTTTCTATGTACCTACATAATTTGTAATTTTCTAATAATTGTTTCGTTTTGAAACTTTACGGTGTGTCATAGATTTTGTTAGTGAATAATATTATATGTAATTAATATACCTATTTGAAAATTATATCTCTCACAAAGGTGGAGTATTTTAATACATTATGTTTCTTCTTTTACAAAATAAAAACATTTATTTCGAACACTGAATGAGCAGATCATCACAAAAAAATTAAAAGTGTGACCTTGATTGTTAAAAAAGTCATTTTCAAAATTATATTTTATGGCTAATTTATTCCATAATATTGCATTTAAATCTATTCATCAATCAAATGTAAATAAAATATGAAAACAAATTGATATGATTTTAATCATCTACTTCCCTTAAAACAAAATTACTTAATAGCACCTAATGTTAACAAAATAAACTCAAGTGGTAGGCTTTGGGACACACGAAACATGTTAACCAAAAAAATTTTAATTTTGTTAATTATAACAAATTTCATAGCTTTTTCTATAAATGAGATAAAAAAAACTGCTGACAATTTTGTAAGTTTTAACCTTTTTTTTTCTTAAGTGGCAGTGGGCAGGGCACATTGCACGTAGAAACGATGGCCGTTGGGGAAAAAAGGTTCTTGAATGGCGGCCACGCGCCGGAAGACGTAGCGTGGGCAGGCCCCCTACAAAGTGGACCGACGATCTGGTGAGGGTCGCGGGAAGCCGCTGGATGCGGGCAGCGCGGACCGATTATTGTGGAGATCTTTGGGGGGAGGCCGTTGTCCAGCAGTGGACGTCTACTGCCTGAAATGATGATGGTGATGACTTATTTATTAGTTCTCTTGCAATACAATAAACCTTAAATTGCTAAACTTTACTAAAACTTTCTAGAAGTATATCTCCTGCATAATGTAAGTTATTTTGTTTTGAATACAGTCGATACTGGCTTATAAGCGTGCTTGTCGGTGGAGTTTATTCCATTCCATTTCCTATCATCTGTTCGAACTTCTGATTCGAAACTACATCTATCCCTTTCTTAGTTCTTTCTCTTTCTTTTACCTTTCCTTCAATGATGTTTCTAATAAAACTGTCGTATCGTATCAGGTAACCAAGCAATTTTCTTCTCCGGTTAGCGATGTGTATACTGACTCTTTTCTCATTCACAATCGGTAGGACCACTTTATTGCTTTTCTTTTCCACCCAACAGATTTTTTTGCCAATACCAACATTGCTACTAATTTGAAACAATGTTTATTTGGTTTACAGGGACCCTACGATTTGGACTTTTCCTCGTACACTGCTTGTAAGGGACCTAAAAGACAAGACGTTGCGTTGTATACTCTGCACATTGAGAAAAAAGGGTGCTGCTACATGACTACAGCAAATGTGTCCTTTAATGCACCAGCAAAAATTGAAGAGGTTATTTTTGTAAATTTAATTGGTTGTGTAAAACATGGGTCGAAACAGACTTATAACTTATAAGACGAGAGTTGATAAAAGTATTGAAGGGGGACGACCAAGGCGAACTATCCACGATCAAATCGGAAACATTTACTTAACAAAATAACGTGTTTATTTGTTTTTTTTTAAATTGACCATTTGCTTGTGTCGCAAAGTACGACAAATCAAGCTTCACCGGACTTGCGGAGCGGATGGCTCTACCCCACAGTAGTCATATACCAACGCGTCTAGGGGCGGCTCGAGGGAGCCTCGGACCTAGGGCTAGCGCGTTGATACGGAAAAACATCGTGAAGGAGACGACGCCTGAGGGGCTCCGTCTCTGATTATTAGTTTTGAATTTGATATTGGCCTCGCCCCCGCCGCCGGCAGGTACGGGCATTGTTACCTGAAGTATAATTGTTGTACCTAAAGGGTATTCGCTAACAGAAGGGTTTGGGGCGGCGGCGGAACCGCGAGAAGAGCGGGCATGGTGAGATAAATGAATGTGAATAAAGCGAAAGTAATAATATGCCTTTGTCCAGCAGTGGACGTCTTTCGGCTGAGATGATGATGATGATGATGAATAATATGCCTGAATCGTAGCAAGTGGAAAGAGGCGTATCGAATGCATCTAGACCGGTGTGCTAGGGTCGCTACTGAGAGGGAGCCAAGGGACAGCCGACGTGAAAGAGGAAGACCTCAGAAGCGATGACGACGCTTTTGAAGGAGGTTGGATGCCACTAGCACTAGATCGAGAATGGTGGAGGAATGCAGGGGAGGTTTTTTCTCAGCAGTAGAACAATAATGGCGAGGCGTTAGCTCCCATAACGATAACCTTCACGGCTTTTAAAATCATAATAGTTTATTTTAGTTGCCTATTTTGTATCCTACTGCTGGACAAAGTCGTCCCCTCCGTTACACCATGTATCACGGACAAGAGCATTTGTGCACCAATCTTTGTGCTGTGCGTCCAAATCGTCTCTTCAACGTCTACAAGGTTTACCTCGTTGTTGACGAGAGACGACCAGTTTATAATTTACAGCGACCCGCCCCGGCTCCGCGTGGGAAAATGGTTATTGTGTGTTATCCTTAAGTATATTATGCATGTATTATGCATAAAAACCTTCCTCTTGAAACACTCTATTTATAAAAAAAAACGCATCAAAATCCGTTGCGTAGTTTTAAAGATTTAAGCATACATAGGGACAGAGAAAGCGACTTTGTTTTATACTATGTAGTGATTTATTAACCTTTATTCCATTTGTTTTTTAAGCTTAAAATTAGCATATTTTCAATAAACAATACTAAGAAGAATCTGCTATGGAATTATAAAATGAGGAATCCATGTGATCATATAGGGCTCTCAGCGATCATTCAACAACATGCTAAAAACTGTATGTTCAAAAAGGTATTTACAGCTTTCGTTTTTATTTTATTCCTTTACTAGCGACCCGCCCCGGCTCCGCACGGGAAAATGGTTATTGTGGGTTATTCTTAAGTATATTATGCATGTATTATACATATAAACCTTCCTCTTGAATCCCTCTATCTATTGAAAAAAACCGCATCAAAATCCGTTGCGTAGTTTTAAAGATTTAAGCGTACAAAGGGACATAGGGAGGGACATAGGGACAGCGAAAGCGACTTTGTTTTATACTATGTAGTGATAGTGATGGCGACCCGCCCCGGCTCCGCACGGAAAAATGGTTATTGTGGGTTATCCTTAAGTATATTATGCATGTATTATACATATAAACTTTCCTCTTGAATCACTCTATCTATTAAAAAAACCGCATCAAAATCCGTTGCGTGGTTTTAAAGATTTAAGCATACATAAGGACATAGGGACAGAGAAAGTGACTTTGTTTTATACTATGTAGTGATTTTTTCATTTTGTGCTAATAGATAGATTTCGAAATACGGACAATTATTATTCGTGCTTGGAAATAGATTTATTATTCGATTTTCTATTACTCCCCGACTGCCCCGAATTTTTTGCTACAGCCGTTCTGAAGTGATGCGCTACATACAGTAGCCAGCACATGCGGTTGGACATGTTGACCTTGAGAGCGCCCGTATTCCATAATGGTAGGGGTGAATTTTGTAGTGCGAAAGTGCTGGCGAATGTTCTATACATTTCAGCGATATATCGTCACATAAGGACATGCTCTTTTCCCATACGGGGTGGGTAGAGTCTTAATATCATACTAATATTATAAAGAGGAAAGATTTGTATTTTTGTAATAAATAAATCAAAAAACTACTGAACTGATTTCAAAAATTATTTCACCAATAGAAAGCTACATCCATCCTGAGTAACATAGGCTACCTTTTACCGCGGAAAAATGCCTCATTCCCAAGGGAAAAACTGTTAACGCGGGCGGAGCCGCGGCGAAAAGCTAGTGCTTCATAATTTTAATGTAAGCATTTTATGTTTCAGGCAAATTACACCTACTACACGAACTTAAATCAAATGTGCCAGTCGTTCTTTGGCCAGTATTTCTTCTACGGTATTTATCAAGCAAAAGCTGTAATTTTAGCAAAAACTGGTAATATAATGTGCATTAGTGTGCACATGAATATCACCAAAAAGCTGCTGAGAGCTGACCAAAATACATAAATTAGAATAAAGATATCGATTTTATCAAAAAAATTCATTACAATATTATTATTCTGTCAAACGTTACTTTAAATTAAACCCATCATATTATTATTTGTACTTACCTACATGTAAATAAAAGGTGAAAACAAATTGACATATTTTTATTTTTAATCATTTCAGTATAATCCTACTTATATTTTAAACGCGAAAATTTGTGACGATGGATTTATGTATGGATCGATGTTTATTACTCTTTCTTTAAAACTACTGAATGGATTTTAATGAAACTCTATAATAAGATAGCTTTTACATCGGAATAACATCTGTTTGATGGCGTCTAGTTGGTGGTTGGTACGCCTGCCTTCAAAAGCATAGGGCCGTTTAAAAATCGAATCCCGCCTTGAGCAAACATTTATGTGATGAGCACTTGTATCTGGATGTTGTGAATTTATATACCTAACATGTTTTTTTTATTAGCTATCAGCGTCACGCAGCTGATGACTATATGTGTGTCAGCCCATTGTACGTACAGGCTCTGTCTAATTTAGGGTCAGATGGCCGTGTGTGAGATGTCTCCACATAACACATAAGCTACTTATTACTGCGGGTAAATCTTTCATTTTCACGGGAAAAACTGTAACCTATTTCAGTTTCAGTTCATCATCATCATCATATCAGCCGAAAAACGTCCACTGCTGGACAAAGGCCTCCCCCAAAGATCTTCACAACAATCGGTCATACGCTGCCCGCATCCAGCGGCTTCCCGCGACCCTCTCCAGATCATCGGTTCACTTTGTAGGGAACCTGCCCACGCGACGTCTTCCGTCGTCGCGCAGTCGCCATTCCAGAACCTTTTTGCCCCAACGGCCGTTGGTTCTACGCGCTATGTGCCTCGCCCACTGCCACTTAAGTTTAACGATTCTTTAGGCTATGTCGGTCAGTTTTAGTTAAGTCATTCAAATTAGCGCGATCGCGGCCCTGATAATGGGTCAAAAATAAAATAGATTCAAGTCATAATTTTTAACAATGCAAGCGATGCAGTAATCTTCTAGTCATACTAAAAAAAGGAAATAAAAAAGAGGAAAAACTACTAAAAAGAGGAAATATTAGTATTTAATTTGTGTGTGTGTATGTTTGTAATTAATAAACTCAAAAACTACTAGGGCCAATTTTAAAAATTCTTTTATTAGAAAACTACAAGCAACCTGCGGAACATAGGCTTCCTTTTACCGCCTCATTCCCACGTAACGCGGGTACTACCACTACTGGTAACGCGGGTACTACCACTACTGTTAACGCGGGCGGAGTCGTGGCGGAAAGCTAGTAAAATATAAAGTAACACTTAACAGGACTTAATGTACTTTAGTAGTAACAAACAAGTGAAATGTCACTTCACTTCAATCAATAACTTTCAGAGATGTCAATTACACCGAAATGAGCGCGATTCTTGCCGAAAAGACATCGTTTGAGAAGTATATTTCACTAATCAGCAAACATTGTCTTTTAATTGTGAAGAAGATTAATAATAATAGTTATAATATGTGGGACATCTCACACACGCCTATCTGACCCCAAACTAGGCAGAGCCTGTACTATGGGTGTCAGATAGCTGATATACTACAGCTACTGATAGCTACATATATAAATTATACAACATCCAGACACAAGGCAAACACAAGTGCTAATCACGCGAATATTTGCCCTGGGCGGGGTTAAGCTAATATAATAGTCGAGTAATTATAATATGAAATAAAATTTTACTTAATTAGACATAGTAATCCTTATTATTTTCCTAAAAAAAGACGTTTTTAGACTTAATTTTGGTCAAAGTACAAGACTGTTTTTTATATTTAAACTGAAGATTTTACGTTAGTAAAAGCTGCAAGAATCGGCGGTGGATAGATGTCAATTTCTGTAACCGCTTGGGATAGTACTGTCGATTGTCCGTGACTTGGGTCGATCCTAAGTTAGACAGTTGACTGTACTCTTGAATTTTTAAACTTCTTAAGGGATCTCAAATGAGTTATATTTAAATTAAATTGTACCTACCTACCTACCTTAATATTCCTAATTTATATGGGACCGTGGACGTCTTTCGGCTGAGATGATGATAATATTGGACCACGCTTTTTTTTTATGAATGTCCAAAGATTGTAGAGCTCAATTTTGGTCACCTGTGTAATGTTCAATAGCAGATGAGCTGGGAGTAACAACTGTTGTTGGTTCAACCATAGCGGTTTTTTTTGCTAATCTTTTTATATCTATGAGTTTAAAAAATGAACGGTAATGTAATCTTTACTTGCTATTATAAAGAACCAGGGTGGTAAAATTTTAAGCCTATAACCGCGCCGCACGATTGTTGCAGATTTTATTAGGAGATAATTTATAGCTCGTTGTTATAAAACTAAGCGCAGACAACCTAACCGAAAGAAGAATAAGAAACCTTATTATCACCAAAGTTCTCCAGAACATAATTAAACTTTTCTTCCCTTCAACAAATTAGTGAACGGCTTGTGTAGATTACTCCTTGTGTAGGTTCCCCTTCGTTTGCTATTCAAGAAGCGTAGTGCCTACTAAGAGGGTGGCGTACAAAATATTCCGCCAAACATAAATGTGACAAGGCGCCAAGTCCTCCAATAAAGCTGCCTTGCCACCAGCGATGTGCTAGGAAAACAAACGGTGCGTGAAGAAAATTTTTATTATCAAAATACATCTTAACTTTCCTAGCATCCCTGACTTTAGTTTTTTTTTTTTGTCTATCTATATTTTTGTAGCTAAATTGACCAATCAAGCTTCACCAGACTTGCAGGGAGACGGGGTCTACTTCATTAGTAGTCATGAAAGCATCGTCGACACGACTTGAGTTGAAGTGATACACTTAGCTTTGTAGCACATTTTTTGTGATAGTGTAAGAGAGGTTTGAGATAGGTGTACCAAGCTCTTTATAAATCCTTTCAATCGTAAAACAGAAATACATTGTGCTTCAGTCGTTTAAAATTATTAATTTCATGTCTCTTGCTACTTAACTTCTAGAGTGTGTGTGAAATTTAAACCTATGGTTACATTATAGCTAAGCAGGCTGACTATAGCAGACTTTAAAATGGATCAAACATTATTAAACAAATAAACAAATAATTCGAAACGGTTTATTATTATACTCTCCTTGGGTCATCCCTTTCTTTTGCGAACTTGGCTGACGCACTGCTGTGTGTCTAGATAGACGTATATTGGCATCTCGGTGTACTTCAGCGCACTTTACCGCATTTTGGTGTACAATAAAAATAGATGAACCCTTTCCGGCTGGTAATTTGTTTTAAGCAAAGTGCTGTTGTCTACCGTAGTGGCTTTATCACGAAGAATTAGAACATTCTGTTGGGGTACCTATATTGAATTTTCTCAAATTTTGTATCAAGTAACAGATTTTTGTAAGATACTTGGTCCTCTTATATCTATCGTCGATATAAGATACTTTTACAGATGTTTTGGATATCGTAGGTCATGGTTAATAATTATCAGCTTTTTTAAATTGATCTACGTTTGTGTCGCGTAATCGACGTTTTAGCTTCACCGGACTTGCGGGGAGCGGAGGGCTTTACAGCAAAGTAGTCATACACAAAAGTGTCTAGGGGCGGGGAGAGGGAACCTCAGACCTCGGCCTAGGGCGTTGTTACGGAAAACATAGTGAAGCTAGCGTCGCCTTGGGGGCTTCTTCTCTAATAATATTTTGAATTCGCCCACTCTGCACTGGCAAATGCACTCTGCCATAAAGAAGATGTCGATCCCAAGGACTTTCCCCGACGAAAAATACTAGGCAAATGTCGATGTTATAGTTGTCTTTGTCTAATATTCATCTGATACCTAAATTTGAAACTACCTACATAGTAACAAAATGTAAAATTAATTGTACATTAGGCACACAAATCATTTATACATTAGATGCTAGCGATTTTTTGCTATGATAATTTATGTTCATAGACATTAATAGACAATCTATATAAAATATATAAAATCTATATTTAATCTTCATTCGCTGTAATAAAGATCACGGAAGCGTGTGTTCAAACTGATGGTACAAAATGTCGAAAAAATATTGCAAACTAATTGTTCTTGTTCTATTCTTTGATGTAGCTTCAATGAATTTGGGAGTAAAAAATTCTGAAAGTTACGTAAGTACTCGTACATTTTTTATTTTCTAAAAACTTTGAAAAGTGTTCTAATAAATGATAAAATGATAAAATTAAGAACACACTCAGTCACTAAAAGAAAGTAGTGAGAAAAGTATTGGAATTAGATGGACAGAGATTATTGTAGAAATCTTCTATCCATGTGGACTTCTTCAGTCATTTCATCAGACACACTTCTTCTGCTATCGAAATTTGACGGAGTCCGGCGGCGTCTGTGGGGTGCGGTGCGTGGGGGACTTTCAGGAGGGGTACTGATTTTGGTGCGGGGAGGTGAATGTTTCTTCTGTATGAGTAGCACTACTATACACGTGCTGTCGCTATCGCAAAAACTCTGATGAGGGTATTATATTTTTTTATTTTCAGGGACCTTATGAAATTGTTATTCCGGATTTTTCCATATGTAAAGGACCTAAGAGTGCCAATGTTAACAATAATTTGACCATGACATTGGGATACCGAGGCAGCGATATCATAGCAAAAATGAATTCTGAAATCTTTGAAAATGTGGGCTTGGAAACGGTACATTTTTCAAATTATTTATATAAAAAGGAATAAATTATATGCATATTTTTAATGTAACAACCTATAATGAACAGCCTCCGAGGTCGAGTGGTCTAAAGCTCGCCTGACATTACGGAGGTTCCGGGTTCGAAACCCGGTGGGGAACTGTTCGAATAAATATCACTTTGTGTGACTCTGCCCAGTTTGATTAGGACATTGCAGGCTGAATCACCCGATTGTTCGAAAAGAAAGATGATTCAGTGCTTCGCTGAAAGCCGTTAGCTATGATCTACGGATATAGTCGTCACATGAGCCACGTCAGAAGCCTTAGGCGGCTCAATAATTCTGACACCAGGGTTTGTGAGGTAGATTAACCTCGAAACCCACACAAGAAGCAAACAAGCAATGAATATCCGCCTCTTTGATCCGCCTATAAGGTGATTATAAGCATAGGTAAAAGCATGTAATATATTTTGTAGACAGAATTTATTACTTGAACAAAGTGTAAATACCGCTCACTATATTTTAAAAACGGAACCTACCATGAAACTAAACAATTTGCCCCATGGAACTTTTTTTATTTCAGCCTAAATGTTCCTTAGATAACTACCAGAGGATGGGCAGCAGCGTCCTTCTGTGTATTTAAGACCACACTGTTGATCGCCAACCCGCATGCCAAGCGTGGCGATTATGGCAATATCCCTCCTATGGCTTACACAACCAAGATCATTGTGGAGATCCTTGGGGGAGGCCTTTGTCCAGCAGTGGACGTCTTTCGGCTGAGATGATGATGATGATGATGTTCCTTAGAGAAAATAGTTCAGTTTCATGGCTAGGTTAATTACTTAAAATATTGTGCTCTAATAAAATTTAACGGTGAAATTTAACTGGTTGTTTATCCGGATAGTGGTAGCACTCTTGAAACTGGGCAACTATTCATAAGGAACTTATAGGTTCATCATCATCTCAGCCGAAAGACGTCCACTGCTGGACAAAGGCCTCCCCCAAGGATCTCCACAATGATCGGTCCTGCGCTGCCCGCATCCAGCGGCTTCCCGCGACCCTCACCAGATCGTCGGTCCACCTCGTGGGGGGCCTGCCCACACTACGTCTTCCGGCGCGCGGTCGCCATTCGAGAACCTTTTTGCCCCAACGGCCGTCGGTTCTACGTTATTGGGGAACTTATAGGTTGATATCACAAAATTAAAATTCTACTTGTCATACAAATTCACCGGTCACGTAACTGAAGTTTATAATATATAAACTAGCTGCTCGCCCGAGGCTGCGCTCGCGTCGGTTTTCGACTTTTCCCTGTACTATTACTATCTCTGTACCAAATTTCATTAAAACTCTTCGTTCCACTCTACCATTTTTCTCGTGGGAATAAGGTATTTACCCACGGTAAGAGGTAGTCTATATTCTACTCTAAAGTCAAATCTATCTCTGTTCCAATCTTCATCAAAACTTTTCACCTGTACTACTATTTTCCCGTGAGAAAAAGGATTTTCCCGCGGTAAAAGGTGACCTTTATACATCCCCAGGGTCTATTCTATCTCTGTAGCTGTACCAAGTTTCGTAAAAAATATCCACTCGCGCTGCCGTTTTTCCCGTGGGAATGAGAAGTTGTCCCGCGGTAAAAGGTAGCTTATATCCATCTCCAAGGTCTATTCTATCATACCCCAAGGTCAGATTGATGATACCAAGTTTCATCAGGTTTCCGCCTCACGGCTCCAACCGCGCAGTCATTTCCGCGGGAATGAGGTATTTTCCCGAGGTAAATAGTAGCCATGTCCGTCCCCAAGGTCTATTCTATCTCCATACCAAATTTCATCAAATTCGGTTCAGTGGTTTTGGCGTGAAAGCGTAACAAAACAGACAGAGTGACAGACAGAGTTACTTTCGCATTGATTACATTAGTAGGGATATGAAAATTATTTTTGAGATTTTAACCCATATTCCTTAGGGAAATTGATTCAGTTTCACGAGTAGCTACTTCCACTGGTACGACTGTTGCGGATAGTTAAATTTCACGGTGTAGGTTTAAAAGTAATTTATTCACATAAAAGACCTGCGGTCACTTAGGTACATGGGAATAGTAGGATACTTAAAAGATTTTACTGTCTTTCACATTGCACATGCACAGTAATCGAATTATTGGTACTAATTACAATCAGTGTGTTGAAAACTAAAAAGTTAAATCAACGCCCGCAAAAATACAATCGACAAAATTACACTTCTCTAACCACCTCTCCAGCAACGTAAAATAATGTATTACAGGTATTATGCTATTTTTCAGATGATCGTAAAAATATACAATGTAAAGGGCGATGTCAAAAATATACTGTGGAAGTACAATATCCAACATCCTTGCAAACATTTAATTTTATCGGAAATGTTGAAGCACGTATATGATATGTCAAATGATTGTATCATTAAGAAGGTGAATCCTTTTTTTTCCTTATTCTGTATTTTTATGAAAAATTTCGTTTGAAAAATTACAACCTTAATATTTTCTTATCATAATCGTATCACTACATAGTATAAAACAAAGTCGCTTTTTCTGTCCCTATGTCCCTATGTCCCTCCCTTTGTACGCTTAAATCTTTAAAACTACGCAACGGATTTTGATGCGGTTTTTTTTAATAGATAGAGTGATTCAAGAGGAAGGTTTATATGAATAATACATGCATAATATGCTTAAAGATAACCCACAATAACCATTTTCCCGTGCGGAGCCGGGGCGGGTCGCTAGTTTCCAATATAATAACTTAGTGTTTAAGCAACAACTTGCCATCACATTTTTGGATATTTTTAATCCTTGATTGAATGACCAATATTTTCCCTTTCAGAAAAAATATTCTGTTGAAATGAACATTTCGGATTACGTCACAAAATTTTACGGGCCATCATTCTTCTATGGAGATTACATTGTGAAATCCTACGGATCTACAGCCAAGAAAAACATCTTCTGCTTTGTTTTTCATTTGGTTTTCAAGAAGAAAACATAAATAGAAATTCCTTTTCTAAGTTTGCGACTTCGTCTTAGTCAGAAAACGTTTCCTTACGATACATGTTCGTTGTATTTATCCCGTATTTATCCATTAATAATGTATTTTTTTGTATACTAAACGAGTAGACACACAGACAGTGGAGAGGGCGGACTGACGGACGGAATCTGAGTTAATATGCAGCCCGTAACATAGGTCGCACTCGCTTTCTATGAGACAGACAACATATAAACACGGATTCCCTTCTGGTAACAATGGGGTATGTTTAATATTTTTTGTTACTGTGTATCGAAAACCATTTCGAGATAATATACGATTTCCTAACAATATTTATCAAGTTTTAGGTCATAAAACCAAAAGACTGCGATTATATTAGCATTTTTGATGTAATTGATTTGACCTTCAAAAGACCTTTCTGTCCGCCCTGTATAAGCCGTAGAGCTTAAGTCCGCGCCGTTGAAAAAAAAACGCGATCTGTCAAAATAGTGTCGAGTCCAGAGAGGTCGAGTCTTATAATTGCCAGATACATTATTTTAATCTAATTTCAACATTTTTGTTTTAAGTATTTTAAAGTATGTGCTATTTTATAAGTTAATGTTTTGTTAAGATTAGACAAAAAAATATAATTCTGTCATTAATCAAAATGTAACGAACTGTGTCGCTCGCTATACTTAAAATATTGATCGAAAACCATGCAACCTACCTGATAACAGTCAACTGTCAGAGTCAAGTCTTTTTTTTTTTGCTGTGTAGCAAATCGTGTGGCAATGAAAATATTTGTATTCAGGACGGAAATGTAATTTTTTAAAATATAAAATTAACTAAAGCAAATTAGGACAAAATAACGAAATGGATCTCTTAAAATTAGCTAAACTTTAAGATAAAAATATTTGTTTTGTACCAAAATAAAATTAAACATACCCCATTACCCTTGAGGTAATTTAGGCCGGCGGGGGCGCGGCCAAAACCAAAATCAAAACTAATAATCAGAGCCGGAGCCCAGGCGTCGCGTCGCCTCCTTCACGATGTTTTTCCGTATCAACGCGCTAGGCCTAGGTTCGAGGCTCCCTTGAGCCGCCCCTAGACGCGTTGGTACATGACTACTTTGGGGTAGAGCCATCCGCTCCCCCGCAAGTCGTACTTTTTCGACTAAAGCTAAGATCAATTAAAAAAAAACACAGATTCCGTCTCCCAGTCCTCTCTTCCCCGCGTATATAATACTTTCTTGTTAGACTTCAGGATAAGAACTGAAAGAAATAAAATTGAATGTGAAAAAATATACATATATCAGAAAATTTCTATTTAATTCTAATTCCAACAAACCTCGCGAGGCTTATTATTTGAAAAATAAATAAATTTAAGACTTATTTTGTCTTTTCAAGTATTTTGGCTCTTCCAGTATTTTATCATAATCGGTGTAGCCACCACGGGCCTCCATCCCGTTCTTCACCTTTCGTCGCCATGTGGTTTTCGTCGCGGCAAACTTTCGGTTGGCGACAACATTTTACTTAATTACATTCCGGGAACAACATAACCCCCTGTCCTTTGTCATAAGAACTGTCTGCGTAACGTTGGTGGAATATCTACTAGAACAGAATATTTTTTTTTACTGCTGCTGAGTGCCGAGTGCGAGTTTTGCAACCAAAGTAAACGCGCTCGAAATCGAGAGCGTAAACGCGATTTTGTATGGAATTGAAACTACGCCATCTGTAGACAGTTAGCTGAACTAAAATTTCTCCATACTAAATGCACGTTTACGTCGGCGTTATCGAGCGCGTTTCGTGAGTAAAAAACTCGCACTTAGCACTCTGATGTTTTTTTTTTCACACAATAAACATAAAGAACGTCGGTGGCCAATCGTCAAGGGCTGTTGACTTCCATTCGGAAATTCGCGGGTTTAAGCCTCGGCGCTAACCAATTATTTTCAAGTTTCGAATAATGAACGATATTCGACGCTCTTCTCTTACTGTGAAGGAAAACATTGTGAGGATACCTGCATCGAAACTACTGAACCGATTTCAAAAATTATTTCTCTGTTGGGACGCTACACTAACCTCGGGTAACTCATGCTATATTCTGTTTTGAAATATATTTGCTACTATTTGGTATTCTGTGATTTGGGGTCCATACTAAAACTCTAGTGATGTAACCTAAGGTGTAAAACGAATTACCTAAAATATTCCAAATTATTGAATAGGCTCCGAAACTACTGAACCGATTATGTTGAACCTTGATACAAAGATATAATAAATACACTTTGTGAAAGCACATAGGCTACGTTTTACACAAAAAAATTCTCATTCCTACGAAAAAATGTGAACGCGGGGGGAGCCACGGCGGAAAGCTATTTTATTACATAACTAATTATTAGACGAATATTTACCCCATGTTTTTTTTTCTTTCGACAACATTTTCATGAATATTCTGTGAAACATGGTAAAACTTCACAGCGTAAGGAGCCATATTGGAAAAGTTTTTTAACCAAAATATGTATATTGCGAGGGCATAGATCAATCAAAATTATTAAGTATACGAAATGTTTTATTGATGTTTATGCTTACGAGAAAATAACTAAAGAAAACAAAGACTGAAGACTATCAATTGAAGACCTGGCCTTGGGCCTTTTTTTGGAAACTAAAAAGGAAATAATTTTATATAAGATTAGGCTGTATGGCTTAGCACCATTGCTTTTCCCTTTGGGAAAAATTCGAAAAAACAACAACAACTAATATTTCATAAGGTTTGGCACATGAAAGTAGACAGTGAAAAAACGCGGCAAATTTTAAAAAAATCATCGTAGTAACCCCAATTCAATGGATTTACCTAATTTGAATTATTTTTTGTCTATGTAACTTTGTTGCCAGAACTATGTTTTCCAATTTCATCGATTGTCTACTTTCATATAAATGAAGAAATGATAACATAAAAAAGTATTCATAGCGATAATGACTTGCTTTTCATCTGAATATTTCCTATCAATCTTCAAATTATTTACCAAACTCTACCCACGATCCAATTTATTCTTCCGAAATGTATAGGGAAAATATTTGCTCAAAATTTCCAATACGAAGGACAAGTTAGATGGAGTTATCCGAGGAACCGAAATCTGTGAGCACATGGAAGCATCAACTCTAAATCTGGTAATGCACTATACGAGACAAAGTCTTTTCAAGTTTGACAGCAAAGTTTGGTGTGTTCGCGGTTCCTTGGATAATGTTGTTGCATCTCGGAACATATTGGTACAGCCAACATGACAAACACAACCACATGCAGATTTTAAAAATCATTGTACATCCTAACACATTGCTTGCTTATCGTGTGAATTTTGAGGTTAACCTACCTCACAAACCCTGGTGTCGGAATTAAGAACCGCCTTAGGCTTCCGACACGGCTCCAATAACGACTAAATCTGTAAATAGTAGCCGGGACCAACGGCTTTACGTGCCTTCCGAAGCACGGAATCATCTTTCTTTTCGGACAATCAGGTGATTCAGCCTGCAATGTTCTAACCAAACGGAAGAAAGTCTCACAAAGTGATATTTATTCGACGAGTCCTCACCGGGATTCGAACCCGGAACGTCCATAATGTCAGGTAAGCTTTTGACCACAAGCCATAGTATTTTATTTTCTATAATTTCGGGATCCTTACTAAAACTCCAATGATGTAATATAAACTACCACAATGTACTGCTTTTTTTTGTGTGTACAATAAAGAATCTATAAAATTTGAATCTATATAACCCAAGTCTGTGCCCAAGGTGTAAAAAAATACCTAAAATATTCGTAATAAGGCTCCGAAACTTCTGCACCGCGTTTGATGAGACTTAGTAAAAATATTGAATAAACATTGAGACAGAACATAGGCTACCTTTTAACACGGGGAAACAAGAGAGTTTTATTAGAATTCCTACCCGGTCAATAAGCTTACACTTGACTTGCTAGAACGGGGAGGAAAAAACCGTTGGAGTGATCAAGTGGAAAATTACTTGAAGAAGAACGTTTAAATGTGACACACAAGCAGCTAAAACAGCGAGCATAAGAGGGAATCTTAGGTCAGAAAACAAATGCTTTCTTTATACTACTTTATGTAAGTGAAGAGCGTAGGTGGCTAAGTGGCTAAGCCCGTTGATATCCATTCAGAAGCTCTCGGGTATGTGTTTTCAAATTTCGGATTCATAATATACGTTTATTCGACGCTCTTACGGTTAAGGAAAACATCGTGAGGAAACCTGCACACACCTGCGAAATAATTCAATGGTTGTGTGTGAAGTTGACAAACCCGCACTGGACCAGCTTGGTCGATTGAGGCCTATTCACCCTGCTGTCAGAGTAGGCTCGAGCCCCTCGGTGGAGACATAGACTTTATGTAAGCGACTGTTTGTTCCTTAAAAAAAGAGAGTAGATGGCCAAGATTTCCAAAATCTAGTTTAAAGTATAAAGCTATTATCTTGATTTAGAGTAGGCTTGAGCCCCTTAGTGGGAACATTATATACTTAGGCTGTTAACGAAACAGCTAGAAAGGAGAACTACGATTATTTTCATGTCTTAGCTACTGAAAATAGAGCTGGTTCCAAACGAGTAATTTCAAAGCCAAATTTTCGATGGCTTCAGATTATGGAGGTTCTGGGTTCGAATCCTTGTCCTTGTCCTTTCAAACAAATGTCACTTTGTCAGGTTGTCCCCAATCTGTAACCCTAGCATGATGAAACACTGTGACAAGTGATTATCTCACATTTATATGTCAAAAGGAACTCGGGCCACCATTGAAATAGGATAAAAGTATTATACGCTTGACAATTTTTTGTCTTTCAAGCATGAATCCTAGCTATACGCTAGCCGGGCTGGTTCGGAAATTGGAAGCTGACACAATTTCCTAAAATGAAAGATGATCGTGTACTTCGGAAGGCACGAATAATTAACTGATTTATGTCATCATAATAGGTAATACAAGCCTTACCTGATGTGGTTATAAAATTCTGATACCAGGGTTATTGAGCATAGAACCGACGACGGCTACAAAAGTTTCTTGAATGGCGGCCGCGCGCCGGAAGACGTAGTGTGGGCAGACCCCCACAAAGTGGACCGACGATCTGGTGAGGGTAGCGGAAAGCCGCTGGTAAGGCCTTTGTCCAGCAGTGGACGTCTACAGGCTGAATGATGAGGGCTAATTAATAAGATCTATCTTTCACCTTATCTGCATCGCACATAAAAAGAAAAATAATACAAAATTTGTTTTTTATTGCAATGTCTGTGTGTATACAAAATGCTGGTCTTATTACAATATTTCTTTCCTATTCGCTTCTCACAGAATGAGTTGTAATTTTCACCTTCAGATATAACATCTACTGTACTTAGTAGCAATATTTAAAATTATTGGTTTACACAGTTTTAACTAGTTGTTCAACCGCAGCATAGTGGTAGTAATTAAACTGAACAACTTTTCCTAAGGAACATAGGTTGAAATCTCAAAAATTGTAATTAAACTTTTCATATTCTTAAAAAAGAGCTTCTAAAACCAGAATTACTGTAATAATTTACTGAAAACATATATTTTTTAAAGTAATATCTAAAGTATATAATCAATTTTCAAGTGATCCGGGTAAAGAGAAAGTTTCCGAAACTTATTAGAAAGTTACCAAGAGTGTATTAACGTCTGAATATAGGAGTTTCCATCGAAAATTCGTTGTCTTTTTAAATTAGATCTTTTTTATTTCGTCTTCGTTTAAAATATGTACCTACATCTTACATTTAAATCATGATTATATGGTATACCACCACTTTGCGATATTAATTTCAGATAACACTTGACAGAATATCTAGTACCTATACGGTACAATAGAAAGACGTGCGTCGAAAATTTTATCAATAAATCTAATATATGGGTATAAGACCATCTCAAACACGGTTATCTGACCCCACACTACTATCGGTGTCAGACAACTGATACACATTATATAAATGTACAACTTCCAGATGTAAGGCAAACAAAAATTCTCATTTCACGAATGTTTGCCCTGGGCGGGGTTTGAACCTGCGACCCTGTGCTTTGAAGGTAGATGTACTACCAACTAGGTTACAGGATTGTAAGCTACACGATAAATACCGAATTTTGTACTATTTTCCACACCATGTCTTCCTAAAGTGTTGCATAGTTCAGTTTCAGCCTCATTTAATTTGTAAGTACTTATAGGTTTTTGTATGATTGAGTAACAAACATCGAGAAGTGTCTAAACTTTCACATTTAAAGGGATTTCACGTGAATCTTTGCCCATTTCTCGATTCTATTCGAGTGGCAATTGTTTAATGTAGCGTTACGAATCGTATCGACGTCATAATCGTGCTTCGACGCATTCGGGCTCACCCTAAATAGATATACTTGGAGCACGTTTAACACGGAACCGAGATGTACAAATCTTGGCCACTTTTTTTAAAACGGATGTGGTGAAATCATCCTCTCAAAATCATGTAAATAAAAACTACAAAAAATAGACATTCTCCAGCGCCTCCTCTTGAGGTATAGTTCCCAGCACACTGTGTACTAATTTTGGTACTAATCACTACATAGTATAAAACAAAGTCGCTTTCTCTGTCCCTACGTCCCTATGTATGCTTAAATCTTTTAAACTACGCAACGGATTTTGATGCGGTTTCTTTTAATAGATGGAGGCGGAGCCGGGCGGGTCGCTAGTCTATAATATACCTAAACTGTAGAGGTTAAATGTCTGTACATAGCAAAAAATGCTAAAAACCGAGTCAAGGGGATGTAAGAAGTGAAATAAAACAAATCCAGACGTTTTATTTTTTTTCTTGTTTCTTTGTCTGTTTGTACGGGCTAATATCCGAAACTGCTTAACCGATTTAAATGAAATTTTGCTTGGTCGTATCTTATCCCTTTTCAACATGTTAGATTTTCACCTGGAAAAATATCTCACTCCTGTGTAATGAAACTGTGCACAGTAAAGTAAAATAATAGGTACATAGTTTAGAAAACTAAAAAACACGCTTTCTGTCCGCCATCTTGGACGTCCGTCATATTGGATTTAAGTCCCGTGACTGTTTTTTTCGTATTCCTGACAGCAAACCCTTTCATTTGATACCCATATCATGGGTGTGGATTTCAAACAGCCAGTTCGCCATCTTAGAGAGGCCGCCATATTAGATTTGTAATGACGTTTCTTAGCTAGTCATGTATTGTCATCAAAACTCAGAGCGTGTGCAAAATTTCATCCTAATCGAAGATCGGGAAGTGGGTCAAATTAAGATTCCAAGATTTTTTTCGTAAATGTAATGGGGAGGCCGCCATATTGGATTTGTAATGACGTTTCTTATGTAGTCATGTATTGTCATCAAAACTCAGAGCGTGTGCAAAATTTCATCCTAATCGAAGACCGGGAAGTGGGTCAAATTAAGATTCCAAGATTTTTTACGTACATGTAATGGGGAGGCCGCCATATTGGATTTGTAATGACGTTTCTTAGGTAGTCATGTATTGTCATCAGAACTCAGAGCGTGTGCAAAATTTCATCCTAATCGAAGACCGGGAAGTGGGTCAAATTAAGATTCCAAGATTTTCTTACATACATAGTTACTTACAAGTGAAGCTAATATAAAGCGTGTAAAAACAACGCAGGCGTAGCCATGTACCTAATAAAACACCTTTTTTGTTTTGTTTACAGTAAGTTGAGTACCTTAACACATAAAGTATAGTAATATCGAAATCAAATCGCGAAAGCCTCGCCGCAATTCTCATAGAGCAACCGAATTTAACACATTACACTACTGTTCAAAGCTGTATTCCTTCATCCAAGGTATTTCCTTTAAATTATACCGCACCATAGTTTTTGATATTATATAACTTTTGGAGTTAGAAAACTAAATGTTCGGAAGTTGGTCTCCGTTCTGTTAGTGGAAGATTTAAGATATGAACTTAAACAATGCATTTTGCGAGTTGACTAGGCATGAATCGCTCAATTGAATTTGATAAAATTGTGGCATTTTATTCAAAACTAGCTTTCCGCCGCGACTCCGCCCGCGTTAACAGCTTTTCCCATGAGAATGAGGCATTTTCCCGCGGTCAAAAATTTCTTATATTACTAAAGGTGAATGTAGCTTTCTAATTATTATCATTGGTCAAGGTCTCACCCTCACCAACAGCCTCCGTGGTCGAGTGGTCAAAATCTCGCCTTACGGAGGTTCCAGGCTCTGAGACTGGTTGAACAAAATAATTATATCACTTTGTGAGACTTTCTTCAGTTTGGTTAGGACATTGCAGGTTGAATCAACTGATTGTCCTAAAAGAAAGATGATTCTGTGCTTCGGAGGGCACGTAAAGCTGTTGGTCCCGGCTACTATCTACGGATGTAGTCGTTATAAATAGGAGCCATGTCCGAAGTCTAAGGCGGTTCTATAATTCCGACACCAGGGTTTTTGAGAAAGGTTAACCTCGAAACTCTCACGATATGTATGTAATGGTCAAGGTTCTGTTCCGACACTTACAATAGTTGACAGACCGGTCTAACGTGCGACCACGATTGCACGTTCAAAAGAACTCTCTGTGATAAAGCTAAAAGATTATTTTTAATAGACAATTATACAAAAAAATACTGTGCTTGACTGATAACAAGTGATAGCCTATCTCGGCGTGAATAAATTATCATACTATATGACACAGTATATATTTTGTTTTCATAATAACAAGCTGTGTGTGCACAAAATTTTCGATTGTGAAGTGCCGAATTAGTAGAACATGTTTACTGCAAAAGTGTTTACAAGAAGTGCGAAGAAATTGGTGTGTTCTAGAAGTTATGCTTTCGTAGTGCGACATGGCCTTTGGACTCCTAATAACACAGTGTCATCTCCTTTTGATGATATTGTCATCCCTAAAGTTACTGTAACTGATCACATTTGGAAAAATATCGAGAAATGGTCCGAAAAACCTGCTTTAGTAAGTAAATTTGTTTTATTTTTGTCTTCTATCCGAATCTATTTTGTTAATAGCATCTATTGTTATTGTTATGTGAGCGACTCAGACAACAATAGCTTGACCCGACGTCAAGCATGTAATAATGAGCATAAATTATTATGTCATTTGAGTACTATTACATAGTAATGGTTTTGATTATATACTCGTTCACTAGTATCACGTTGGTAAATGAAATAAAGATAAACGTTTGTTAATGGTTTGTTATAATTAGTTTTAGACAACGAAATCAAGTACAGAAGCCAGCACATGTAGTTGTCGCTCTATAAAATTTACCCCTACCGCTACGTAATACGGGTGCTCTCAAGGTCAAGATGTCCAGCTGCATGTGCTGTCTACTATACAAACTCATAAAAAAAAACATCACAAATACTAAAGATATAAAATAATAATAACGCTAAATTGAAATAGTCATTTATCACAAGATAAGAACATTTAATTTAATTTTCGTCATCTTAAACGTCCTACAGGAATACAAAAGAAGAACTATGTATACTTAAACTATAGTATAGTGTAGTAATAATAATAATTCTTTTCTGTTAAATTAATGCTTTGCATCTTATATTTCTCAATTCACTAAATTTATAATCTGTTAACGTCAGCGATCTATTTAAATTATATTTTAGTATCTGCAAATTCTTCAATGTCAATTTTATGTTCCGAACCATTGTTTTACTCGTCAACATTTGTTTATATCAACATTTTCAGTGGTCCTGTCCTGTTCTGTCTTATCTTAAGTACATGACTTTTTTTTTTTCACTATTTGCTTACAGACATGTGGTCTTACCAATCGCTTCTATACCTACAACGAGGTTTTCAAGTATTCTAGAACCTTCGCCGCCAGCCTTCGGAAGAAGTTTAACATCATGGACGGTGACGTGGTTTGCGTGATGATGCAAAATTGCCTGGAGTACGGCATAGTAGCTTTGGGAACTATTGAATCCGGCGCCGAAATGACCACTGTCAACCCTATTTACACTGCTCGTGAGTTTAATTTTGCTTAGTTCGTGCAAAGGAAGGCCATTTATATCATTATGTAATTTAGAGCCGTCATCAAGGTCTCTTAATAAAACTATAATTTAGAGCTGAAATTACTAAAAGATAAAGAATATTATATAAAAAACATAATTTTTGTACCTAATATACAATTGGAGGCCTATTACAGTCCACTAGCGCTCACACTTGATATTCCTTATTTACTAAATAAAAATGGAAAATCATCAAAAATTGAGGTCCATCCATCTTTATTCAGTAATTAAGAAATGTCAAATGAGGGCGCTAACGGACTTTAATGAGCCTCAAGAATTTGATTTTTACTAGCTGGTATCTCCAAGTAAATTGTATAAAAGAAAGGGTATTTATTCACCTCTAAACTTTTATCTTTCCAGATGAACTTCAAAGGCAGATAGAACTAGCAAATCCAAAAGTAATGATAGGTTCAACTGAAACGGTGAAAGTAATCAGAGACGCCCTAAAACTTTGCAAGAAAAACCTACCCATTATAACAGTAAAAACTGCGGGACAAGACTTACCTACTGAAACAGTTGATTTTTTCGAAATGGCTAAAGATTTCGATGTCAACTTAGATGTATTAAAAGATGTTAGAAGACAATCTGAAGATGTAGTCGCTTTACCATATTCTAGTGGCACAACTGGACTACCCAAGGGCGTAGAGCTGACACACAGAAACATTGTCGTGAATTGTATTCAACAAGACGTTGATGGAGTGAAACAGTACATAGATACTACAGGTAATGCTTTATCTATCTCAAAAGCTATTTATCATGTTAAAAATTTCAAGATACTTGTGCGGTCTAATCCTTAATATTCTTTCTTAAGTAACTAGTTAAGCTAATTTCGTATTGCTAATCCACAACACCATTAGAAATATTTATTTTTTATTATATTGTTTAACTGATCGACAACACTTTATGAAAGGCTTATAATTTTCTATTATAGGTAATTTTAAACTGTTCAAGTCTTTGGACAACGGCTTTTCCCAAATATTTCCAAAGGACAACCGTTCTTGTGCCTAAAAGTTCTTGCATCCCCTCATCCTCAAAGTTCCATTAATCATGAGTATATAAAAACTTTATTCATTTGTTGCAGCTACCAATCAAGATTCAGTGATAGCTGTTCTTCCGTTCTATCATATTTATGGATTGGTCATAGTATTATTTCATAAGCTCTCCGTCGGAGCGAACATTGTTATTTTACCGAAATTTGAACCGAACAGCTTTTTATCCACCATGAAAGACCATAAGATTAATTTGCTGTATGCTGCACCTCCAATATGTAAGAAACTAATAATTTTAGGATGGTCTAAGGTTTGGAAATATTAGTGACATCTATGATATCAAAGAGAATTTTCGTATCTACTATAATACTCGAATTTAAAATGACTTGTGACTATAAAAAGATGTAAAGAAAACGTTTTGCTGACCCAAGACTGATATGGCATGACTCCGTGAATGTACTTATAATAACAGGAAAGTAAATTAAAAATTAAACTTTAGATGTAATTTCAGTATTGTTCCTTGGTAAACATCCAAGTTCAAAAAAGGAACACCTAGAAACTGTAAGAAAAGTGATGGTGGGAGCTGCGCCTAGCCACAAAGAAGACATTAATAGATTTTTGGAAAAATTACAGGTATCAATATAAATTAATAATCATGTAATTACTTCACCTAAACAGTACATTTGTCTGTTTGTGCCTTACTCTGTTTAAGTAGATTGTTCGTTAATAAAATTTGCAAACAAAATGTACAACTGCATTTCACCATGAGGAGGAAGGCGCAGTCAAACTCAAAGTCATTTAAGTACATTTTCTCTTTATGAACATTCTTAGATTTTCGCGGTTGTTAATTGCACTAACACACATTTTCACGGCAGAACCCGATCGAAACATCGGTAAGCTCAATTTATAACTAAATCGTGAAAAAAACCCGTGAAATGTGTGTTATATCTTAACAAATAAAATTAAATGATTCAATTATTATCGTGGCATGCTAAAGCTTTCCTTTTATTTAATTTTGTCTATTTATTTCAGCCAAACTCCCACTTCATCCAATTGTACGGCCTTACCGAGTCTTCACCATTAGCTACAGCAAACGTACCAGACAACCCTGACTTGACATCGTCTGGATATGCTATATCGAACACTGAAATGACTATTGTTGATAGCGAATTGAACAGATTAGGACCCAACAAGGTAATGCTTGATATTTTTTTTATAATGTAAATCATCTTTGTTTAGTTTTAAGTTAGTGCCACCAACCCGCGCTATTTAATATTTTTTCACAATTTCCTGCTTGCCTGGAAGAAATTGCTACTTTAGCAATAAGGCCGCCTATTGACTATTTATTTCACTTACCTATTTCATAACTGGTATCAACAAAGAATATTTGTATTGTATTGTATCTATTGATAGTTCTGTGACCCCTGTTTTATACTTATAATCTTTGATCTTATAATAACATGAATAATAATCACGATCACCACATCATTGAATTGAATAGATCGTAATATTTTGCAATGATGATGATGATGATCTTTATCAAATCAAATCAAGCAAAGGGTTTTTATTCAAAGTAAGATTTACAAAATCATTTTTCGACATCAAAGCTAATGAATACCAAGGTCTAGACTGCCCATGGTTTGCATGGTTATTATAAGGCTAAGGCCGTTTTATGATTAATGCAATGCTAAATAAAATGACTATTTGATTGATAAAGTACGTACGTACTGCTTTTTTCATTACATGTTGAAGATTTATTAATGTACCGTATTAACTGGCATTCTATATTCTTGAACAGATTGGTGAACTGTTGCTAAAGGGTCCTCATGTTATGAAAGGATATAGAAATAATCCTGAAGCAACGAAGAATACCATTACTGATGATGGTTGGCTCAGAACTGGGGACCTGGCGTCAATAGATAACGATGGTTCAGTGTCTATTGTTGACAGACTTAAGGAATTGATTAAGGTAAGTTTTGAGAGTAATTTCGTAATTATTTTTGAGTAAGAGCGTCAGTTCGATAACGCAATTTGTACAAGCGTAACGTAGCGTATTACATTCCAAAACATTGTTCTAAGTTCAGATTTATTATTGTGGAATTTCTATAAATAATAGTACAATAGCCAGCACATACGGAGGAGCATGTTGACCTTGAGAGCGACCGTATTTCGTAGCGGTAGGGGTGAATTTCGTAGTGCGAGTGTCCAGTCGCATGTGCTGGCTTCTGTACATACAAATTGAAAATAGATAGATATAGTTTCAAAAGCGAAAATGTAATGAAATAAAAACATGATAATATATTATTATGTATAATATGTGATTAAAAAAAACTGTTTGTGTCCTAAAAAGAAAAAATAATAGAATAGAATATAATTTATTTACAACACACAATACAAAAAAAATACACGTAAGAAAATATTTATTATTATGCATGGTCATTAATAATAATAATACAGTGATATTTTAAACCTTATTACAGGTAAAAGGATTCCAAGTAGCTCCAGCAGAGCTAGAAAATATTCTAAAAGAGCATCCAGCTGTTTTAGATGCAGGTGTTGTTGGTATTCCAGATGAAAGAGCTGGCGAGGTTCCTAAAGCCTTCCTTGTGCTTAAAGAAGGTCACAAAGCAAACGCTGATGATATAAAAGAGTTTGTAAAAGAACGAGTGGCTGAATTCAAGAGGATAAACCATATTAAATTTCTAGACGCTTTACCGAAAAACCCCTCTGGAAAGTTATTGAGGAGGGTTTTGAAAGAGGAATATAAGTAATAAATACACCTAGTTAATATCTTATTGATAATATGTATTATATAAAAAATCATGTTTTTATCTTAATGTGTACACAGAAGTTATTACATAAAATCGATTTATAATTATAACTTCATAGTATGGTCGGTATATAATGTTGCACCTTTTGTTTGATATACCGAGAATTCATTTTATATAAAGCTAATTAAGATAAGATTGACACAATTTCACATTGAGCATTATACTCTTATCTATGGCATAATAACAATTTACTATCGTTTTCATAAAATGTTGATGGATACTGGTATCAAATTAAACCTTGATAGTAATGAAATTATGAATCTTGATAAGACATCATTATAATAATATGATAACGCTACAGAAAGTGACTTTTTCACAAAGAATATGCATAGGTACTTTTTTTTTAATAGACGGATCAAGCTTCACCGGACTTGCGGGGGAGCGAAAGACTCTACCCTAAAAAAGTCATATACCCCGTAGATTAATGCTCCGAAATAAGATTATAACGTTATAATCATATTTTTGTTAACAGCTCATATATGTCCGCACCAAGGGGCTCGAGCCTACCCTGATACCAGGGTGAATAGGCCTTAGTCGACCACGCTGGCCCAGTGCGGGTTGGTCAACTTCACACACAACCTTTGAATTTCTTCGCAGGTGTGTGCAGGTTTCCTCACGATGTTTTCCTTCACCGTAAGAGCGTCGAATAAACGTACATATGAATTCGAAAATCGAAAACACATTGGTACGTGCCGAGGTTTGAACCATCGAACTTCGGAACGGAAGTCAACGGGCCTAGCCACTTGGCCACCGACGCTTTCCTTAATCATATGTTTATTCTTCACTACATAGTCACTATCACTATCACTACATAGTATAAAATAAAGTCGCTTTCTCCGTCCCTATGTCCCTATGTCCCTATGTCTCTATGTCCCTATGTCCCTTTGTACGCTTAAATCTTTAAAACTACGCAACGGATTTTGATGCGGTTTTTTTTAATAGATAGAGTGATTCAAGAGGAAGGTTTATATGTATAATACATGCATAATATACTGAAGGATAACCCACAATAACCATTTTCCCGTGCGGAGCCGGGGCGGGTCGCTAGTCTATAATAAAAAGATAACGTTATAAACTACAAAGTGGCCAGTTACTGATAGTGGCCAGTAATACCTTGGTTTACGCTACTAGATACGTATCTATCTATGTATTATCCTGAAGCACACACGGTTCAGCGCAGGTAGATGTCACGTGCTCCGTTAACAACTAAAGTTCGGCGATGTAGTTCCGACGAGGTTAGCGCAGAAGACAGAGTTACAGGTTCCTATCCTGCTCGGGTTATAGGGTTGGGAACATGTCGATTGTAAAAATATCGATACTTTTACTTCTTCTTCTTCTTTTCGAGTCGACATCAAACTCAGACAGTCTCGGCCCAAAAACCAGCCACACGAATAGCGTCGTCAGTAGCCTTCATCAAGTTCTCTCTAGTTTTACTATGAGATATGTTAGTCAAGAAAGTCTCTAAAGAGAGGCCAAACGAGCGTAATTTTTTGAATGGTGAGTTGCAGTAGAGTATCTTCTGTTGCACACAGTTTCTTACAAAGTGTAGTCTGTGTCACAGGACGTCGCAAAATGAGTTTCGTTTGTATGAAACAAAAATTAAGCGACCGAAAATACTCCTAACATTAACAGTCCGGAGATTTGCTATACTCAAGCGGCAGGTCATTTAAAGTCGACTTAGTGTCCGTTTTTATTGAAAAAGCCCTATAGTCTAACAAGATAAAGTTACTTTCTTTTTTAATTGACCTATCCTTGTGTCGAAAAGGTACGACCAATCTTGGGGTCTCTGCTTTCCCTTCCTCGTATATCCGATGAAGCTTGATACATCAATTTTGCCACATAAGCATATGTCAATAAAAAACAAGAGATCCCAGGAGATACTTGTGTTTCTCCTTAAAAGCCTTACTTCCATTGAAAAATAAAATAAATAATGAGCATAGCCCGACCAGAAAAATAAAAAACCTCGCCATATTGCGGAATTTTAATGGAACTAATATTATAATGGAAATGGTTGCCACAAACATAAAAATAAACACGTGGCACCCCAAAGCAGGTTTTTAGAGCTCTAAACAATATGTAAAAAAATATCGAAACGTACCCCAATTTTTTACAGACATCGATATCAAAAGTTTGGGCAACACTAACACCAGTTACAGAGCTTTTCTTTCAAAGATAACCTGGAAATTTATTTGAACTTTTCCACTACCCGGCTGCGCTAAGCTAAACGGATTTTCAATGATTTTTTTATTTGCTCTTGAGATAAGTCTTTTAAACATCTATCCAATTTCAAATAATCTTAAGAACATTTACATTGCAAATCGAGTGGGTTTTTGAGGTTACTCTACCTTACAAACCCTGGTGTCGGAATTATAGAACCGCCTTAGGCTTCCGACATGGCTCCTGTAACGACTACATCCGTAGATAGTAGCCGGGACCAATGATTACTGAATCATCTTTCTTTTAGGACAATCAAGTAATTCAGCATGTGCTAACCAAACTGAGAAAATTCTCACAACGTTTGTTTGACGAGTCCCCACCGGGAATCGAACCGGGAACTTTTGAACACTCGACCACGAAGGCTGTTTTATTTACGTTAATAATCATCAAAATACATAACCGGAGCTTTTCACACTATATTAACGTATTTCTAAAGTTGAATATTTAGTTTTAAAAGAAGTTGTCTACAATAGTAATTTTCAATCTTCAATGATAAACACTCAATTAATTTAGAAAAATAAGACATATTCAAAAGCCGTAAGATTAATTTTCTGAATTCCATATTGCAGCACTTAAATCCAATTCTAGTTCAAAAACTAAACTACAAAGATAACTTTTTAAGTGACATGTAAATTTTATCAACTGCCTCGTTATTTTTGAAAATCTCTTTAAAGGGCAAAAGTTTAGATTTACGAAACTTCAGATAAGTTTAACAGAACTCTCAGCACTTCAAATTGCTATAACTTGCTTATCAGGCACTTTAGTCGGGTAACGTTCTCAATTCTCATCCACTTTCAAACAACCTACGCTGATGTAGCGATACGAATTTCAGCTAATTATTTAACCGAAAGTTTACTCTGATTGGCTGAATTCACGAATACCTGGATTAATTACACTTCAATCTTTGAATTTATAGTCATGTTTTAAAATATCGAAGAGCATCGGTGGCCAAGTGGCTAGAGCCATTGACTTCCATTCAGAAGTCCACAGGTTCAAGCCTCGGAACGTACCAATATATTTTCATATCGATGCCTTAGTTCAAAACTGCACTAACTACAAATTGTCAACTTCACAGTAGAAGGGTTAAAGTGTTTTTAAGTTTACGAGTATGTACGCAAAGAATGGAAATAATGCAAAACCAACTGCAAGTCACAATTATTGTAAAAAACATGGCAAACATTTTCCAACTAAGGATCTTTACTCCGTACAGAGTGGACTGGTAATAAAAACAAATTTAGTTCAAATTTTCAAGAACAGAAAAGAAGAGCAAGACTATGGTTTAAGAAATATAAAAATCGTAAAAGGCTATTACTCCAGTATGGCGGACTGACTTACAATTTTACTCAGCTCATTGCGAATAAAGAGATAAAAGTCTAATAAATTTCCATAAATACCGCAATAACGTTGAAATAGCCCGAAATGTTCAACACTAAAACTGAAAATTCATCTCTTAGTATAATGCTTTAGTATTTTATAATTATAACATGATAATACCAGTTGGTTATCTTTACGCTCAATTGTCAAATATTGTTTTCCATTTTAATACGTAGGTATAACAAGTCACATATTTCATTAAGAGTTTAACTATAATTTAAACTACATTTATTAATATTTACACTATGTAAAAAATGAAAAGTATAAAATCAGTTAAAGATTTATTATATCAAGAATTAAGAGAACATAATGACGTCATAATGTTCCTATTATTTACATTTTCAGAAAATTGTTAGATATCAAATCAAGAATCAAACTCATACGCTTCGGTTATTTAATAAGTATCCACCTAACAGTCCAAAGTTATCTTAGTTTAAAGTAAAACGCAATTTCAGGTCCTAATATTCGAAAGACGTAATATACATTAGCTATAAGACTAAAAGCAGTATCTAGTTTTGTTCAAAAACCTTTTAAATTGAGCAGTGAAATAAAATAAAAATAATCATCATTAACAGCTCATATACGTCCCCACCGAGGGACTCAAGCCTACCCTGCAATCAGGGTGAACAGGCCTTAGACCACGCTGGCCCAGTGCGGTTTGTTTGGTCAACTTCACACACAACCTTTGAATTACTTCGCAGGTTTGCCTTATGTCTGGATGTTATAAATATCTATTATAAATATTTGTATTTATCCGCCGCTTATAAAATGTCCCACGTATTGATCAATTTTTAGCATCATCTCACACAAAAATGCCACCAAAAATCCCCAAAACATTACCTCTCGACTCTCAGTTTGTAATTAAATAAACTAAAAACTGCCGAAGTTGTAGTTGGGGTCGTTATCCTGCTATTATTCCCCTCTCCTCCTAGGATCCCCACTAGACGGCAATCCCCATCGGGGGGACTATCCTGAAAGTATAATGGAGATCTCGGATTAAAGCGAAGTTTTAATTAGTTGCAATAGTGAATAGGAGATCGGGTCATTCGTAACTCGTCTTTTGGAAAACACCATGCTACACTATTTTTTGAACCTTTTTTTCGGAGAGAAAGGTCAAAAGAGCAAAATGACAAGTGGGCGCAAAAGGTCAAAAGCGCAGAATTGTTGCGGTTTTAATTTTTTTTTTGTTTCTGTTTGACACATGAGCTGGCCTTAGTTTATTGTTGTTGTTTTAGTTGTTTCTTTTATTTCTGACGTCATTAAATGTTTTAAAATACCTTGAGAAATAATTAAATTTTGACTTGCAAGCTAAACACGTGAATCGCGATACCTATCAGCTTAACGTACTCTCGAATGTACCTACATTTATTTCGCCGATCTTTAATTACAGGTTATTCATAGATACATTTTTGCTTTGAAGAGATATAAATTATGGAAGAAAAATTATAAATCAGGCTATTAATATTCTTTGATTTGTGGTTTTTAAACAGTTTACGCACTTTAATATTTTTAACAAGTCTTAACGAGAAAACACCGTAAAAGTAAAGCAGTGGTTTTAGTAAATCCGCGATGATATCTGAAATTCAAATCGGTCAATCCTTCCGTGTCTAGCTTTATTAAGTCAAATATGAAATTAATCATATTATTTCTTTTGGTTGCTCGTTTAGGAAATTCTTTGCGGTTTTCAGTTTATAATTTTACCAAGACCACGTTGTTTAATAGCATCGGTGGCCAAGTAGATAGCGCCGTTGACTTCCACTTGGAATTTCTCGGCTTCAATTTTCGAATTCATTTGTACCTACGATTAGGTACTAGCGGGGTTATATTTTTAAATTGTCGTACGCTTGTGTCGTAAAATCTGATTTTACCACACTGGGCTCTACCCTTGCGTCTCTTATCATAAAAATGTAGCTACGTATTTAGCATTTAGAACAAGAAAGAACGACAAAAAAAATCCCCTCAGGTAACAGCCCGTACCCGCCGGCGGGGGCGCGGCCTAGACTTAAATCAAAACTAATAATCAAAGACGGAGCCCCTCAGGCGTCGTCTTCTTCACGATGTTTTTCCGTATCAACGCGCTAGGCCTAGGTTCGAGGCTCCCTTGAGCCGCCCCTAAACGCGTTGGTACTTTGGGATAGAGCCATCCGCTCCCCCGTCCGGTGAAGCTCGATTCGTCGATTAAAAAACAAATAACAATTACGAAATCACATTATCTACATTATTTATATTTATATCAAATAGGTATTTGGTTTACATTATGTTTGTTTATTATTTCAAATATCACGCAAGTGACATGGTCGTCCGTGTCGTGACCAAACACAGGACTCCCGGAAGACCAGCGCCGTGGCCTGCCCGGGCTGTGGCTTTCGCTGAGGGAGTCCTTTTTGTTTGGATGTCGCAACGCAGGGAGATGTCAATGCGTAGGTATCTTTTAGTTTTTTTTATGTCTGTATTGTTGTTTGTAATTTTTGTGATGTGATGTCCAACACAAATAAAAATTTCTGTTGACAAATGCACCTCCTGGAAAAAAAACAGCGGGACAGACTGACGCACTTTTAAACGAAAGCGTTTTGCCGATGCTGCTTCGCGCAGTAATAATTTTAATAAAAAGCCACATGATATTGTGAATAAGTCTCAAAATCATTGGTCCGTTAACAGATTGGCGTCTGCACTTGCCGAAGTAATGTAAAAACAATAAGCTTTTTTATGGGTTCCCGATCGCACTAGTATGTAAATCGCAACGATTTAATCGCGCTATAAGTTTTAAAACCGCGTTATCGCTTGCTCTCAGCGCGTCTGTTGCTCGGTGAGCTCCAAAATGTTAACGATTCGTCGGATTGTAAAACAAAAAAGCATATCAATTACAGATCAACCAACTTATCTGTGAACTGAAGGGCGGCGCTAGTAGCGATGTGAAATTGTCCAATCGCTTTTAGGTAGGTAGGTATTCATACTTGACGTCCATATAGCGGAGTTAGTACCAATCATTCCGTCTCGCGCGAGCGTTGTTGTCGGTCGTGTGTTCGTAATCGTTAATCGTTAACCGACCGGCCAGCTTGAGTTATCTGCGCAGAGTAGTTTGTGAAACAGAGACTATTTACACTTAACGCAATAATGGATTCTACGTTCCACGATATGTCTGTGGATGACACTGCCGCTAATTCCTCTTCTGAGACCCCCTCACTGGACAAGGAATCCCCGCCTTCAAACTATGTCAACTCCCGTCCTCGTTCAATATCATCGCGACGGGTTGAAGAGCTCCCGGAGCACCCTAGAGTGCCTAGTGACAGTGATGAACAACTGAACCTTACTTTTGGCAGTGACAGCTATAGAAAGGATTTCCAAAAATTTGAAGACAGGGTGTTGTCACTTTTGGATAAGTGGTGCAAAACGCAAGATTTAAAGTTTTCAAAAATCAGTAGCGATTTCGACGACCTAAAGACTTCAGTTAAATACGTTAGTGACAAATTTGACGAGTTGGATTTGAAGTCTGAGGCAACCAGGAGGAGGGTTGAGGTAATCGAGAAAAAGATTAACATCATCGACACTCACTCAACTAATATTGAAGAACTTGAGTCGAAATTGGAATTGCTGCAACAACAAGCCCGGCAAAATAACATTGAGATAGGCAATGTTCCAGATAGGCGTGGCGAAAACCTAGTAACTTTGGTGGAACAGCTGGGTGCTGCGATTAAATACACCATCAACCAGAATGACATTTCTGCTGTGCATCGTGTGCCCCACGCAAATCCTAGCAGCTCACATCCAAAGAACATTATTGTAAAGTTTCACTCCCGTATAATCCGGGACAACATTCTTGCAGCATTTCGCTTGGCCAAAGGCATCACAACATCCGATCTGAAAATCAATGGCGAACCAAGAAAGGTATACGTGAATGAGCATTTAACATTGACCAACAAAAAGCTGTTTCGTGAGGCCCGAATCACCGCTAATAAGAACAACTATCGCTATGTCTGGATTAGACACGGTACAGTGCTTGTTCGTGAATGTGACACAACTAGCGTTATTGCTATACGTACTTCGAGTGATCTCTCTAAAATTCAACCAAAACGTACTTGAAATATTGCTCTGTTGTTTATATTGCCATGAGTTCTTTTCGTTATTAGTTAGTTTTAATTTAATTTTTGTCACCCTATGTCTAAATTTACCAATCAAAAATACCCCAACATGCCCATACTGCTTTATTACATTTATACTTGTAAAGCTTACTCCTGTTACTGTGTTTCGACATAGACTCTGTCCTCGTAATTACTCTGTGCAAATTGCACTTACCCACCTTCCGATTCATAAATATATTGTCATTATAGACTCAATTTTTTATTATTCTGATATTCGCTCAGTTCTAAATTGTTCTAAACATTTTTATAAAAATATCATAATATATATTTTATACGTATTTCTAACCTCGAACTGCATCCAGCAGCTCAATGTTTACATCACAACTTGCATTGAAATTGAAACCTACCGTAGATTATCTTTGATAAATTATCTTTTTCTGATATTTCCTATACCTGCCTTTAAACAATATTACACTTATATTTCAATTGTATTACTCATGTTTCTGTTTAATATTACAACTAATATTAAAAATGAGACATATTGTCAGAAATCATATTGTGAATGCCTACCTACATATTTTTGTACTTACCTACATATCTTTGTTCCTATAATAAAAATAACTGTAGAAATATTCACTGCCAAATTTAATTGTTATACTAATAAACATTATTCTTATTCTTCCTCGATTACTGCCATTCACAATCGGTATGTATATAAATATTCACTCCTTTGGTTTTTAATTAAATCAGGTAGGGAAATAACTCTATTTAAAGTCGTTTGTTTACTACTTTATATTTGGTTGAATCCTAATCTATCATATATTCCTATACAAAAAATATCTATTATTAATTTCTATCGTGAGTGCGTGCGGATCCCACCGAATTTCTTAAAACAACACCCAGTAACTGTTAACTACTACCTATGTTCATATAATTATTTACTACCCTGCTTTAACCATGCCTACATGTGATTCACAGCTAGCCATTTACTACCAGAATTGTGGCGGTTTTCGTACAAAACTTAATACTCTTTACATGAACATCCTATCTCATTCTTACGACATAATTGTACTGACGGAAACCTGGCTAATACCGGGGATCAGCGATAGCGAATTTATTGACAATCGGTATGTAGTGTTTCGCTGTGATCGGGACCGCGTTGCGGCGGGGAAGCGGGACGGCGGCGGCGTATTGGTGGCGGTTCGTCGCGCGCTGCGGCCCGCGCTGCGCCTGCCGCCCGCCGGCGCCGATCCGCTGCCCGCCGCGCTGGACCACGTCATGGTGGAGCTACAGACCCGTAGTAACAGCAGGATTGCAGCACCGCTACTCATTTGTGCTGCTTATATACCACCCAAACAACCATCTGATACTTACTCGACATATCTCGATACCGTTTATGATCTAATGTTATCTAATAATTTTAAAAATTTTTTTGTTATTGGTGATTTCAATTTGCCAGACTTATCTTGGAATCCTATTAATGACTCATCAACGATTCACTCGCCTCTTGAAGATAATGTATCGGAAGCCAGTAATATTTTATTAAACTTTATTTCTTTGACAAACTCCAATCAATACAATATCCATAATAAAAACATTAATGATCGCATCTTGGACTTGTGTATATCTGACACTGATTGTTTGTGTGTCGCACCTCCAGACCCTTTGCTACCTGTAGACCGTCATCATCCTCCATTCCTAGTTAATGCTCGATTAGATATAGATATAGGTTCTGTGTCACAACATAAGCGTACTAAATATTGTTTTGAGAAAGCTGACTACGCTGAAATTAACAACAAGATAGAGGGTACTGACTGGCATACTTTACTCTCTGGCGCTAAAGCTGACGATACTGTTATTCTGTTTTATGAGAAAATTTATGAAATTATCAAGTTGCTTGTACCTACAAAAATCGTCAAAGATAGCTGCTATCCAATTTGGTTTAGTCAACCCTTAATTCATATTTTTAATACAAAAAACAAATTTTGGACTAAATGGAAGAAATATGGTAATATTGCTGATTACGAAAAGTTTTCGATGTTCCGCAACAGGTTTAAAACTGCATGTAAAAATTGCTATGAGCGCTATATAAACACCATAGAGGAAGGTATAACAAATGGAAATATTAAATGTTTTTGGAAATACGTTCAGAACCGCAAGGCCAACCAGAAAATACCTTCATCTATGCAATACGGTTCAATAAAAAGCAGCGACCCAGAGACTATCTGCAATATGTTCTCAAATTTTTTTCATTCCGTTTATGAGGATACGACACTTGACTTTAATGAATGGTTACCCCCACCTAGCAGTGACAAGCATAATATACACATAAGCAATCTACACTTTTCCATTGATGATATAACTAAGGAGTTAAAATCTCTTGATTCATCTAAAGGTGCTGGACCTGACGGAATCCCACCTTCCTTTTTAAAGTATACTGCATCTTCTATAGGGACGCCATTGTATATTTTATATAACAGATGCTTGAATGAAGGTGTTTTTCCTAAGATGTGGAAGCTGGCAAATATTACACCAGTTTACAAGAGTGGTCCTATACACAGTATAGAGAACTATCGTCCTATTTCTATTCTGTCCACCCTGTCGAAGCTCTTTGAAAGATTAGTTCATAATGCGATATATCCATTACTACATAATATTATTATACCTGAGCAGCACGGTTTTGTCAAGTCACGATCAACAATATCCAATTTAGTTCTTTTTACTACGTACCTTTTTGATAAAATGGACAGTCGTGTTCAAGTCGATTCTGTGTATACAGATTTCAAAAAGGCCTTCGACAAGGTGGACCATGAAATACTTCTTAACAAAATAGCATACAATGGTATTAGAGGGAACTTATTGCGGTGGTTTATATCTTACGTGACAAATAGAACACAAAAAGTTGTGATTAACGGCTTTGAATCTGAGGCTGTAACTGTTTCCTCAGGCGTACCCCAAGGGTCCATCCTTGGACCATTGTTATTTATTTTGTTCATTAATGATATTTCCGAATGCTTTGTTCATTGTCACTTCTTACTCTATGCTGATGACCTGAAGGTATTCCATAGTATTCGCTCTCTATCCGATTGTCTTAATGTCCAAAGTGATCTGAACAGGTTATCTGAGTATTGCCTGAGGAATAGGCTATATCTAAGTCTCCCTAAATGCAATAAAATGACATTCTCTAAAAAGACAAACATTATCAACTTCCCTTATAAACTCTGTAACACAACTTTATCATCTGTATCAGTAACTCGGGATTTGGGAGTATTCTTGGATTCAAAACTCCATTTCGATATTCATATAGATAAGATTGTTAGTAACGCGTTCCGAATGTATGGCTTCGTTATGCGAACTTGTTGTGATTTCAAAGTCCCATCAACTTTCGTTTGTCTTTATAATTCGCTAGTTCGTCCCCAATTAGAATATGCATCTCAGATTTGGAATCCCCTGTACAATAAGTACATAGACAAAATTGAATTAGTTCAAAGGAAATTCATGCGCTCAATGCATTACAGATGTTTTCATAAAAGTCTGTCTTATAATGTATTAAAATATAAATACTCTTTAATGTCACTTCAATCTAGACGTGTTCTGCTGGATGCCTTGCTCTTCTATAAAATTTGCAATAATAAATTTGATTGTCCTAGTCTCACTATGCATATTGAGTACCGTGTTCCAACACGTCTCCAACGTAGCTGTAATACTCACCATCTTTTTAATACCAATATATGTAGAACCAATGCTGGTAAACGTTCTCCTATGAGACGTATTACATCTACCTACAATGACAAATTTACACACATTGACATCTTGTCCTTGTCTTATCACAGTTTCAGGAGTCTGCTTATTAAAGACCTTTTAGAATAATCTTAATTTTACTTTCTGTTTTATGATAATAGTATTGGCAGTTGGGTAGTGATTGTCGTTTTTTTTTTTTTAATAGCCTTTTGATCTTTTATTTATGTGTACCCATAGTTTCGAAATCCTCATAGTTATTTGTTTTATTTTTTGATTTTTTACTCTCTTACACTCTGCAATCTTATCTGTGGATAATGTAGTTGGCAGTGTATTATGTATACTCAATTATTGTACTCTTTCTTGTGTATTTTTTCCTGTACATTGCTGTTTATTGTCCCAAATAAAATAAAATAAAAAAAATAAAAAAATTGTGACTACTTCACAGATAAGTTGGTGGCACTGTACTCTCTTAAAAGGGCTACGCTTAAATAGAAAAATTTCTGGGAGGGATACAGTACGCCTAATCGAGTATGAGTATGACAAAGGCAGCGGAGCGATGCGCGTGCTCTATGTATATTTAGGGGCTACCCACGAACGCCGGTGTCGTCGAAGCATAAATTGACGCTGCTTAAAACGTCTGAGAAGACGAAAAAGGCCAAGATGAACTGCTAACTTACGATTTTCCGATGCTTGCTTATCGAGTGGGTTTCGAGGTTAACCTACCTCACAAACCCTGGTGTCGGAATTATAGAACCGCCTTAGGCTTCCGACATGGCTCCTATAACGACTACATCCGCAGATAGTAGCCGGGACCAACGGCTTCACGTGCTTTCCGAAGCACGGAATCATTTTTATTTTCAGACAGTCATGTGATTCAGCCTGCTATGTCCCAACCAAACCTGGGGAGAGTCTTATAAAGTGATATTTGTTTGACGAGTCCCCACCGAGATTCGAACCCGGAGCGTCCGTAACGTCAGGCAAGCTTTCCCGATTAAAACAACTGTTCGAAGTTGGTTAGAAGTAACCTCTGTAAAATTTTGGTTACCTACGTATATGATGTTTTAACCGCTTACCCACATTTTTATTTGCTTTTTTAATAATAATCCTAGTAATATTATAAACACGAAAGTTTGCGACAGTGTATCAATGGTTGTTTGACTCTTTCACGCATAAACTACTGAATGGATTTTATTAAACTTTACAATGCGGGGTAAAAGCTAGTAAAAAACGCAAATTATTATAAAAGAAAATGTATAACGAAAGAGCGATTACCTTCAGGCAACCTAGTGTAGGGACAATGAAATGAAATATTTCAGCCATTGTCTTTTTTTTTTTTATTCTTGTTTTTACCTGTAAGGCCACTATTTCCTTAATTAGTATCAAGTGATATTAAAATGTATATCAAGTGATTTTGAAATGTCTGTAGTCTTATACTTTTCATTCTTAAATCTGCCATATTAAATATATCGCTGAGATATTTTGAATTTTTAAAATGTCCATTAAAAATATTTCCAAGCTGCATCGAGGGCTGCATCCTGATCGACATTAATTGGCGTTCGCAGTCGTTTGACACATTCATAATGGAGGGATCGAGACACCATTTGCCATAGGGTTCCGTAACCACGAAGTTTTTATATAGCACAAATTACAATAAATTAATAGTTTAAAAAACACTAGAAAAACACGCTTACGTAAAAACAAAAAAATATTATTGTGTTGTCATTGGAATTACATATGCATTCCAATTTGTGAGCTCGACGAGCTTACTTGAAGAGTTTCACTATCTACCTTTGGGATCCTTTATCTGACCCTGGTTAAGTGGTCATATCACCTCTCCAATATAAAGGTCTTATTTAGACAAAGCAAATGAGCCCAAATTCGGGGGGCTACTAGAGTAGCCGTTGAAGAGTTCCACCTGCCGGCTCCAGCATCAGATCAGCTTGTTTGTGTCAAATTATTGTGTTCTCATCGGACCAATTTTCATTACGCTACGACCCTTGGAAGATGGTTACATTAGTTACCTTAGATTCCATTACATAGTTAGTTCCATACAGGTGGACCTAATAAAAGCGTGTTAAAAATGACGGCGGGGCGCCCCTCACAAATGGCGCACTCTATACAAAGCGTCTTCTGTTCTCGCACGCACACATTGACGTGATATTTACAGGCCAGCTCAAACAGTATGAAGCAGTCTAAATTAGTGACACCCCGACCCCTAGAAGGCCCGGCAAGCTTACGTCATAATTTTCAAGAATGGCGCTATCCTGGTTGGTAATACTTGGTAGCCTCGTCGCGGGTTCGAAACCTCAACGTATCCAACAGAACCGATGGCCGTTGGGGCAAAAAGGTTCATGAATGGCGACTACGTGCCGGAAGACGTAGCGTGGGCAGGCCAATCTGGTGAGGGTCGCGGGAAGCCGCTGGATGCGGGTAGCGCAGGACCGATCGTCGTGGAGATCTTTGGGGAAGGCCTTTGTCCAGCAGTGGACGTCTTTCGGCTGAAATGGTGATCCAACAGAAATATTTTATTCCTATGGGAAGAAATAACACTTTGGATGACAACTCCGAAAGGATAGAAGTTTCTTTTCTTTTGTGATGAAGAATAATAAACTACGCAGTACGAGGTGTTTAAAGCAGCTTTTAAAGAGTTTTACTATCCACCTTCAGAATTATTCTTCAGACCCTAGTCGGTCATATAGTCATATTTCAAAATAATACGATAACTAGAAGTGGATTAAAATCGGCCAGCAAGATTTTCTTACTTAGTTAGAAACATACTTACAAGTGAAGCTAAAATAAAATACCTACAGAACCTGTTATGTAAAGAACAGACTATCTTAACTTGAAGTGCCAATCTTCTTATTCAGTTTGTATTACGAGTACAAGCTATTTTCAGAGGAACATGGCGATAATGATTTTGAAATACTTAAGTATAAGTTGACTTGGCTGATAGAGTGAGGGGCAAATAGAATAAAAATACCCAGAAACCCTTGTTTTTCTATGAAGATGATAAGGTGTTTTTTATCGGCAATCGTCTATGTATATGGCAGAAAAAACATGAAAGTAGAATGTGCTGTAGAAATGAGAGCATTGAGAGGTATGATTGGCGTTAAATTGTGTGATAGGATTAAGGAAAAATATGTAGTAAAAGAAGACGTTGTGACGAGAATTGAGAAAGGAATGCTAAATTGGTTTGGTCACGTGGAGAGAATGAGTGAAGAGAGATTGACTAAACAGATTTATAAGGCGAGAGTGGAAGGAAGCGTTGGAAGGGGAAGACCAAGACGAACGTTCCAAAATCAAATCGGGGACGTTCAGAGAAAAGGTTGGTCAGAAGTACTCTAAACCGACGAGTACGCATGATGAGATCAATGAATGTGGATAAAGCGAAAGAAGTGTGTCTGGATCTTAGCAAGTGGAAGGAAGTGGTCTCTGCCTACCCCTCCGGGAAAGAGGCGTGACTGTATGTATGTATTAATGTCTATATATAACAATTAATCATGTATATTTAACATTGTAAAATATTCCCTCTCGCGTCTTATAATATAATATTATGTCATTCCAATGGTTGGCAAGTAAAACTGTACACAATCCAGCACAAGCGGTTAGACATTCGCGGTACGAAATTCAAACCTACCGCTACGGAATACGGGTACTCTCAAGGTCAACATGTCCAGCCGCATGTGGTGGCTACTGTACATAAAACCGTTGGTCCCGATAGGCTACTTTCTTCGGATGTGTGTGTGTGTTGTCTACGAGTCAAGTCAGAATCCTTAAACGGCTCTATAATTCTGACATCAAAGTTTGTGATATAGGTTAACCTCGAAACCCACACGTTAATCGAGCAAGCGATAACTCAGTTTTTTATTACTTCTCTCAATTTATAATTTAAGTATATCTGGGAGGGGAAGTAAAGAGATCGAAACATGTGGCAATAAAAATTCAATCACAATAGTGCAAGCTTTTCTTAACAGTCCACTAGCGCCCTCTTTTGATATTCCTAAATTTCTGAATGTAAATGGAAATTAATCAAAAATTGGGGGCTGCTATCAACTATGCTTTATACCTATTAAAGTATATTTAAATGATGTCAAATCATGATGCGCAATAATGCGCATAGCTTGAATAGTCACACTAACTAAGAATAACTAAAACGCACAGTATAACAATTGCAAAGACATCATCCATAGCCTGATGTACTCTAAACGTTCTTCATTATAAAGCATAGGTGATAGCGGCCTCCAATTTTTTAATTAATTTCCATTTTTATTCATTAAATAAGAAATGAGGGCGATAGTGGACTGTAATAGGCCTCTTAACGGAGTTACTTTCGTATTTTAGTACTAATTATACTTAAACGTGAACTATACTAAAAAACTATGGCAACACCGTTTGTTCGTTAACAGTTTGCATCGATGGGACCGCAAAGGTAACCGTTCGAAAGGGATTAATGGATACAATTAATTTAACTTTAATTCGGGCATTAGACGGGCTGCTGGAACCCTACGGAACACTTCGCAAAGGACTGTAAGGGTCGCTCGTGATTGGTCCTAGTTAGAAGCGATCACCTTGAACTATAAGATAAAATAATAAAAATAAAATTTAAGAAACTGCATGTGAGAAAGTCAAAGGCTAGTTTCAGGAGTTGTAACTTATAAATAATAAAAATACCACACCACCACAATGAGGCTGCCGATTTGTATTCTTTTACTTATTTATTACTTTCTTGTTATTACTGTAATGGGGAGGGAGAGTCTTAATAAATTTACAGAAAGCTCTAGATGGTAACATTTCGTACTTCCGAATTTTTTTTAACCGAAACTTAATTGACCGAAAACGGTTCATAGAATATTTAGTTCCAATATGTTTCTTTTGACATAACTTCATTTTACCATAAATATATTAAACAGGAGTATCATTTTCCAGAAAAACTACAACCATATTATCGAAAGGTTATTTTTGGTTTTACTAACTGTTTCACTTCATATATTTTAATTATCCTGGAGGTTTATTAAACAGAATTTACTTTTCCCATAATTTATTTTGGATCTAGTTTTGTAAATTAAACATGACAGGGCGGGTGTAAGCCAAGTGGGCATGGGAGTTCAGGGCACCCCGACTACTGTTGGTTATAGGTTCGAAGGGTATGGCGGAAGCAAGATGGGCGAGCAAAGCGAGCCCATCTCGCTTCCGACATACCCTTCGGGTTAGGTTGACATGTATGCATGCCTGCTTGTGCTTGCTAGCATGCATGCTTGCTTACTTGCATGCTTGCTTGCATGCTTGCTTGCTTGCTTGCACGCTTGCTTGTTGCATGCTTGCTTGCATGATTGCTTGCATGTTTACTTGTCGAATTGCATGATTCTGTGGTATGCTGATTATTCAGGATAACATTTATATGGAATTCAACTTATCTGGTTTTAAACTCTGTGGTTTTTCGTTGTTGTGTTCTATCAATACTAAGGTAAACAAAGTAAAAAGAGAAACGAATCTCTGGGAAATGAATATCAGTTAAAAATCATTTCGGTAAAATGATAATATGGAAAGTAAAAAAAATGCGAACCGTTTTCGGTAAAAACATATTCGGTATTAAAATTTTCGGATTTAAGATAGGTAACCGCTCTAGATATGTCAAATGTACTAATAAGAACTAATTAGTCAATGTATTAAATTTAACCAACATTAGGTTACAATACACAACCTATAAAGATCTGACGGATTTGTCTTTTATTTTTCCTTACTAATATTTTATTTAGTATAGTAAAACACAAAATATTGCATTTTTCTTAATCCTTTTTATTTTTTATTTAATTTAATTTATTTTTTATATGTGAGTTATTTCACACATGGCCATCTGACCCCAAATTAGGCAGAGCCTGTACTATGTGTGTCAGACAGCTGATATACATACATATAAATAATAAACAAATTCCAGACACAAGGCCAACACAAGCGCTCATCACACGAATGTTTTCCCTGGGCGGGATTCGAACCCGCGACCCTGTGCTTCGAAGGCAGACGTACTACCAACTAGGCTAGGGGGCCTATCGGGGGGGTTTATCGTTGTAGATATACTGCAACACGGATGTTGCTTTTATCGCTCAAGTTTTTAGACTTGTCCCACACCGCAATGACGAATCGCCGTGACCTAGCTACATCAGTTTCAGTCCCATCGAGAAATACCTTAATGTGCCCTCTAAGAGCCGTATTACTAATTTGTATGAGGTGCTAAAAACTGAAATTGGCCAAAAAAGGAGAGTCATTTCATTTAAATGGAACAACAGAGTTATTAAGGTCGGTCGGTGACCTTATAATCCACACGAAGAAGAAGATAAAGTGTAGTATGGACTGCTATGATAGTACGTAGTAAAGCATCAGAGTAGCTTGTCATAGAACGATAGAATGAATGAATGAAATGAAATGAGCGAATGAACGAAATGAAATGAGTGAATGAAATATACTTCATTGCTCACAAACAAAAACAAAGACAATTTTGTACAACTGACGGCCTTGTTGCTTGGGTAGAAAATTCTTTCAGGCAACCAGTTAGATTAAAATTTATAACATGAACAGAATTGATGTAGGTTGGTGCGCTTAATTCTATTCTTCCGCGATACACGACTCAAAACGTTACCTTAAATTTTAATCTTATTTGTGTTACATTACAGTTTTGATGTAGTTTTCTAAGTGAAGATAAACGGTATTTTTACACGAAAATGTTACTTTTTGAGCTCTCTCATGTTATTTTTGACAATCGGTCAATGGCAACACTGGTCTCTTCGCAGTTCGCATCGCGCGTCACCAGAAGTTGTGCTTGTAGCCAGGCCTAGAGAGACAGAGCAATGATGGAGTAGTTTCGGAATAGATAGTTGGAGTAGCAGCAGATAACAGGACAGTGTTAATGTAGTGTGTTGGTGTAGGTAGACCGTTGCATTGCAATAGAGCAGCAGGGAAGATGAAGCGCGTTGGAGTAAACCGTTAAAATAGAGCTTTTGAAATAGCGCGTTAGAAAAGAGTGTTGCCTTATCAGAAACGCGTGCGTGTACAAATTGTTTTTTTCACGGGGGCCTCAAAATCCCAACAAAAACTTTTATTCGTTGTAAGATTTTACAAATCCCTTCGACGTCGAGGCGAGTTCACGATTTAGCTGTCTTCTGCCATGATTGTGTACCTACGAAATATAATATATTTTTTAAACGTAATTACACATGTACATTATCTTTGTGTGCGTAGGCTCAGAATTCAACGTGATTCAACGCTCACAGAGACAATGCATAATATGTGCATCGACTCACACAATCATGGATAAGCCGCACTCGTGAAATAAATCATCTGTAGCTGTAATTTCTAAACACTGGAAATCGGTGTGCTTGACCATTTTAACCTCCTGCCAACCTGCGTACTATACAAAGAACATCGACTTCGCAAAATTCTAACCGATTTTTTCGCACTTGTTGCCCTACACAGTTTGTACAGTGCCATCTGGTGTATAATTAGGATTATAGAAAAAAATACTTTGACATTCTGTCGATTGTCACTTTTTTCAAAATGGCGTCGAGCAGCGGACAGAGGATCGTGCGTCAGCGCAATGGTAATTTAACTGTTTGTTATCTTTGTAATCGTTGTAAGATTTTATTATTTTCTTTGTTTGAATATATTTGTGAGACGTTAATTTTGTCTGAAAACCAAATATTTCTTGCAAACAGTTGATAGGTTATGTGCAATCTTACCTGACTTTTCGACATCCTATGTGTAGTACTTCGGTTGTCAATTAAGATTTTAAATGTACAACAACCGTTGTTCTATGTAAAGTACATCGTTTTTTTTTACAGAATGCACAGAAGATGATATAGAGCACATATTAAACGAATCGGAATTAGATTGTACTGACTCAGATTCTGATGAAGATCCTGCATATAACCCATACAGGACAGAAAACTCGACTCAATCAGATAACTCGACTCAATCAGATAACTCTGAAAGTTCTGACAGCTCGGAAGAAGATGTTACACTGCGTGATCTGGATTCTTCACCAGCTATATCTGAGCGATCACATATAACTCCAACCGGTACAGTACTTAGAGGACGAGGACAAAGAAGGGGAATGCGACGTGGAGGAAGTAGAAGTAGAGGTCGAGCTCGGCCAGTCAGTACTCGAAATAGTGCTGTATCGATTGAAAAGCAAGACAATTGGTTAGGTGAAGCTTTTGAGCCTGAAGACAGAGAACTAACACAACCAGCTTATGTCCCTCTAGATACCCAAAACTGGACATGGGACCAATACTACAGCCAGTATGTTGATGATGAAATATTAAATATTTTTGTAATTGCTACTAACAGGACACATATATTCAAGACGGGTAGAACACTTGGCCTGACTCTAAAAGAATTAAAAGTGTACTTTGGCATCACAATGTTAATGTCAGCTTTGCAAAATCCCCATATAGACATGTATTGGTCTGAGAAGTGGAGAGTGCCTCTCATTGCTCAAGCTATGTCACGTGCAAGATTCTATTCTATCAGAACCCAATTGAAATGCGTGTACGATTTGGACGTAACGGCAGAAGAGAAAACACGCAAATTGTGGAAGATACAACCGTTTTTCGAGCGCATACTGAAAGGATGTCATGCTCAAGATCGCCAAAAAGAATTGTGTATTGATGAAATGATCATACCCTTTTCAGGGAGATGCAATATACGCCAATACTGTCCCAATAAACCGAACCCTGTCGGCATCAAGGTTTTTGTGTTAGCTTCTCCTCAAGGCATTGTGTGTGATATGATCATCTACGAAGGAGAAACCACTTTTCCACATCTGACTAGTCAAGGGTATGGATTAGGCGAATCCGTAGTGCTGCATCTTACCGAAACTCTAGTTCCAGGTCATTCCTTGTACTTTGACCGCTATTTCACAAGCGCGAAGCTCTTGGAAGAGCTTGTAGTCCGTGGTTTTCACGGCACAGGAACTATTATGCGAAACCGAATTCCTAGAGACTGCTCTTTGATGAATGAAAAAGAGTTTCGAAAGCAACGTCGCGGCTCAGCTGAAGTCAAAATACGAAACGATGGGAAGTTAGCACTTACCATGTGGCTTGACAATAAGCCTGTGCTTGTCATGTCTAGTCGGTACTGTGACCAGAACAATGATTACTGCCAAAGATGGTCCAAGAAAAATCGCTGCTATGAAAGTGTTCAAAGGCCAGAAGTGATAAAGGCATACAATAAGAATATGGGAGGGGTAGACCTCACCGATCGTATGCTCTCAGTTTGCCCATCAAGGAATCGTACAAAAAAATGGACAATTCGAGTCATCTCTCACTTGATGGACTTGGCTGTAGTCAACGCCTGGCTGTTGTTTCGAGCTACAGAACTCGAAAAAGGAGTGCGACTAAAAAGAATACCACAACTGCGAGATTTCAAACAGAAGCTAGGAACTCAGTTGATCGTAGAGAATGATTCTAAGACTGACTCGGAAAGTGATCCAGAAGACGTAGAGCTTAGTGTGCAGCACAAGAAGCGTAAGGTACTGATAAAACCCATACCATCCCAACAGAGACGCCACCAAAAGGCAGCACATTTACCTGATTATGCTCCAAAACAGTCTCGTTGCAGGATGAAGTCATGCGATAAAAAAACAACTGTTTTTTGCAAAAAATGTGAAATTCATTTGTGTTTTGTGCCAAATCGCAACTGTTTTACTGCATTTCATGAAAATAATGAATAATTTCTTAGATTATATTTCATGCTTTTGTTCTTAGTTATTAGTTGATATTCTTAACACTTATGTGTAATTCAGCTGATTGATTACAGACTATAAGTACTTATGTTCCTTCGTAATGATTGATCTCCATGTTTCAAATATTTAAATATTAAGAAGAAGATTATGTTTTGTTTTTTTTTTATTTATTTTTTTTTAAATTTTTGAGACTGATTTTTTATGTTTAGTTTAGTTGATTTTGTTACCAAATTATAAGATGTCAAATACTTAATATATGTTTTTATTTATACAACATGTTTTACTGTAATTATGTTCATATTTTATATAAAACATGATAATGCCCTTCTTGTAGTACAACTTAATTGACAACAAATGTCCTTCTCGTAGTACATCGGATTTTCAGGAAATTTCAGGTCCGCGATTTTTTTCATTATTTTTCCCATTGCTTGTAGACCTATTGGAACTCACCCTGAAAAAATCATAACGATATCTAAAGAAAAGGGTATCCCGTAGGCAGGAGGGTATAGAACTTTGGAGAATCGGGCTTGAATGTTGGTGGTGACGTATAACGAATCCATCGTCGGATTTTAGTGTAATATAGAGCAATTAGCATCGGCGTGGCGTTCTTAAATAAACTTAACCACTGTGGCGTCGACGTCAAAAGTGACGTAGGAGGTCTGGCGCTTTACTCCAGCGCTTTGGTTACTGTAGTAACCACAGACGCTTGAGAGTTCAGGTTACATAACTTTTTACTTAATATTAAGTTTATTTATTTAAGCCCACCTTTATCACATTACCTGGCTTTACGATTATCACATCTTAACTTATACAAAAACCGTATGCGATATTCCACCAACATTGCAGAAACGCATCCACTCAACCGGTTCAAAGATAAAGTGACTGTCCCGTCGTGTATTTTCTCGTTTCACTAAGTAGACATCTTGAATCTTGGCCGTAAGTACTGCTATGTCGAGTGGCACACGAAAAGAGAGTTTCGTACAATAATCAACTTGTATACAGGGTTATTTTAATCAGTGCACAAATTTTGGGTAGGCATAGATTAAAGAATATAAAAATACCCGTATATTTTTATTTTATCACGTTTCATACAAAAAAATCGAAACATCGCCATTTTATGCATAAAACTGGTATCAAATTTTGTATGGGAAGAAATTTAATACGCGCCAATTTTCTTGATACTTCGTATAAACACTCATTGGCTTAATTAATTGGACACGTATTCTGACGTTTTTTGAAATTCGTTCCCTAAACGGGTTAAAAATAGTGTCATAATTTGTAAAAAAAATAAAAATAAAAAATTTTTTCGTCTCATGTGATCTAGTAACGATACTGACTGTGTACACAAAATTTGTGCACTGATTAAAAAGTAACCCTGTATACATGTTCGTTCATCCTACGTCTGTTAAGGTATATCTGCTATACGTTTTGTGTTTGGATATTTATCATACAATTCTCTTTGTTACACTAATGTCCATTGCGCAACTTTAAGCGACTGTCTTTTGTTTTCTTGATATAGAAGCTGCAAAGGGTTAAGCATTTATTATCTTGTATCACCATCATTTATAAACATATTCCTAGGTTCTATAACGTAAAAAAACTTATGACACCTATGTGAACCAAATTGAGAAGTTGCAACTGAAATTCCTACGTGCTCTAAATTTCAAATTCAGAATAACATGTAATTCATACGAAGACAGTTGTAGGCGCCACCACATCCTTCCTCTCTTCAAACGTAGAATGGTAGCGGACATTATCTTCCTCTTAGCTGCCGGAAATATTGATGTTCCTGAACTAGTCTCGCGAGTTGTTCTTTGCGTACGCAACCCTCTTCCAAAGTCTCACACCAAATACAAACAAAGCTCTTTCTTCTGGCGAGCGGGGCGAAGTTTAAATGATCACTTCTCCCAATCCATGGACCTTTTTAATTCAACATCCACTTCCATAAAATAAATTATGTACCTATACTTCTTTCTTTGGTGATTTAGAAAAGTGAAAATAAGAAAATTTGTGATATTGATGGCGGACTGATCAAAAAAATTTGTAAATTCAACATTATGTTATATCAAACTAAACTAATAGAAAACTAAAGGTGATTGTATGAATTTCTAATTCCGTTCTATTGGTGGAAACTTGTAATTGGCTTAAGTTCAATTTCATCTGTAATGTTCTAACATTGTTATCTAGCTGTAAGTTTCCTAAATAAAAATAAAATAAAATAAAAATAAACGAAAAGAAGTTTAAATATAATAACGTATATTTTCACTCGTCTTGTACGCGATTATTTCATTTCTGCAACTTATTGCAACCTATATACTTGCTTGAATCAAAACAGCTCGTCTAACGTTACAGAGGTTCCGGGTTCGAATCCCGGTGGAGATCCTTTTGTGAGACTTTCCCCAGTTTGGTTAGGACATTGCAAGCTCAATCACCTGATTGTCCGAAAAAAAAAGATGATTCCGTGCTTCGGAAGGCACGTAAAGCCGTTGGTCCCGGATACGATCTACGGATGTAGTCATTATAGGAGCCATGTCGGAAGCCTAAGGCGGCTCAACAATTCCGACACCAGGGTTTGTGCATTAGGTTAACCTCGAAACCCACTAATAATAAGAATGAAAAACTTATACCAAAATTTTTCCTAGTCAGTTATTCCACACATTTTGTGTTTGAATATTTCTATGTTATACAATTCTCTTTGTTACACAAATTCTACTATGTCCATTGCGCAACTCTAAGTGACTGTCTTTTGTTTTCTTTATATAGAAGCTGCAGAGAGTTAAGCATTTATTCTCTTAGTGTACAAAAATTTTGCTTAACATACTCCCCTGCAATACTTATCTCTTAACAGTCCCGTATAATACGAGTAAGTGCCTGATTTCAAAGCGCAAGGTCGCAGGTTCGAACCCCACGTAGGGCAAACATTCGTTTGATGACCACTTGTGTCTGGAGTTAATATATTTATTTAAATATATATTAAATAGAAAACATTTAAAGGATCGCGTCCGTAACCACTAGTGTTAAATAACTATTTACAAAGATGGTGGAAAGTTTAAATATTAAAATAATGCTAACCTAAAATCGCGAGAATAACTGCAATATCTCTTTTAATCGAAGCGAAAAATGAATGCGACATCTGTTGAAAAAGCAATAAACTAATAACTGCAATCTCCAACCTAACTGCCGATAGTGGGAATTAACACCTTCCTTTCAAGAGAGGATTAACTTAGTCCTTCAATAAAGTATAGTATCATAGTAATTATTACAGAGGATTTTTTTTAACTTTCACTGTTGTTTTCATAACTCATCATCATCATCATCATAATCTCAGCCGAATGCCGTCCACTGCTGGACAAAGGCCTCCCCCAAGGATCTCCACAATGATCGGTCCTGCGCTGCCCGCATCCAGCACAACTAAACTATTAAATTTTCATAACTATTAAGATTTAAAACGGGATATTTACCGCGGTATTTGTCCCCGTTTTAAATCTTAATAGTTAGGAATTTTACTTAGAGAATAAATATACATAGAGCACGCGCATCGCTCCGATGCCTTTATGTCAAGCGTAAGCAAATTTTGCTAGATTTTGTATGGGCGGTGAAATCAATAACATTTTTCTTTTTGGATTTGTTCCTCGAGTCATGTTTGCAACTTATCACTGCACATTTTAAAATTTTCTCCTATTAAATTTCTTATTTTCACCGGGAAAAACAATCAGTTCCGATAACCATTTGATACTAAACGAATGCGCTGAAGATATTCGGACTGTCCATATCCGTGCTTACGGTTCATACTCGATTAGGCGTACTCTATCCCTCCCAGAATTTTTCCAGAATTTTTTCTATTTATACTCTAAGGAATTTTATTATTTTAAAAACAAAACTCACGCCCTTGTTGTAAGCAAAATACACAAACGACGTGACATTTCACTAAGCGAGAGCGTCGAGCCAAATCGCCTCTCTCCATATCAGTTGCTTACTCAATTGCGAACGATTTGAACTGGGCCCAAGGAAAACTGTCCACTGGCACTGTTGGCGCTTGAGTACTGAGTCACTGAGTCGACTCAAGGGGAGAGTCGAGAACTAAGGCAGATATTTCACGGGAGTCAAAAGACAAAAGGGACGCAGTTATGCGCAAGAGTGAGCGCGGTGTATTTGTATCTTATTCTAACGCATAACTGCGTCCCTTTTGTCTTTTGAATCCCGTGAAACACGTGCCTAAAGATCTCGTGGGTGCTTTCCAGCGTGACGCGATGAGCACAGGCATGTCCAGTGTAGCTTGAGTCACAGAATACAAAGTTTTTTTTTTAACATGTATTCTGATTGAATTCGTTGTAGATCACTAATCAAATTTCAAAACTCGATAATATTTATTCATATTAAACTCCCACAGAACTTTTAATGACGTCATTTCACAAGTTAAAAGCTTTGCTCAAACCAAGACCGGCTCTTCTCCTAAACAAGTTCACAAGTCTAAGCAATAAAAAAGAGATGAAACAATCTATAAATAGGTATCTAAACCCAACTAAAACAATTTATTCGATAAAAAAGGCAGCAGCATTCAGCTGTATAACCAATAACTGTGATTCTCAAAACATCTGTCAAGCGTGGCGCTTTGGAACACCTCTCAATGACGATACCGTTAATAACTACTATCATTTCAGATATCGACTGAGGTCCACGACTATTAGACAAAGGCCTCCCCTAAAGTTCGACGGTAGCGGAAGACGATACCGTCACAATTTATTGAAAAATAGTAAGGAAAAGCCTTCATCAAGGAAAACTCATTGTAAACTAACATATCAGACATACTACAATTACACAAATATACCAATAATTCAATGAAGAAAAATATAAATGAAACAAAATCGCACAAAACCCTTTAGGCGAGCTTGGTCAATTTATCAGATAGTTAATTTAGAGGCACGTCATATTCTTTATACGTAATTTTCTAGATTAGTCATATCCTAGGTAGGTCAACCTTGGACGAATAACCATAGTTACACTATTGTTACTAAGTCCATTAGGTCAACTTCGCCGGACGTCATTTTCTGGATTGAGCTTCAGTCACACACAGCGATTAGTCGCTGCGAATTGGCACTCGCAGCGAGTAGCGAGTATTCGCTCAGTGTGACAGGGCTATTCGCTACGATTTCCATACTGACCGTGTTCATTTTTAGTCGCAGCGAATGCAATCGCAGCGACTATTCGCTGTGTGTGACAGAGACTTTAGTCATCAAGTCATTTTTGCGGGTCGTCATTTTCTGGGTTAGTCATCCTTATCATCTTTCATTAGGTCTTTAAACTGCCCTGAAATAAAAATACATAAATAAAATTATTGATTCAAGTCACTGAGATGACTCACATCGTACCCTCCCTAGTGTACTCTACATTTGGGTGCAGTGAACGATTTACAATTCACTTGCGAACGCTCCTCTGATGTGAATGGGAGCGTACGAGATACAAAATGTATTCCGGACAAGGAGAATCGCCCATCGGATTATCTTTGTCATATGGACTGATATGGATGGCTATGGATGACATTTGAGATATCTAATGAGGAGTTGATGCTCTTTGTCCACTGGATTAATAAAGCCTGGGTGCTATGTCTTGATTGTTACACCCAACATTTAATTTGTTCGAGTAAAAAGTTTGATTTTACGCAACGCATGATGCTAAATAATTTCTATACTGTTTATTTATTTCTCAGGGTTACCTTTAAAAATTTTAACAAATCAATTGATTGAAATTATGACATACTTACTAGCTGTAATGCCCGCGGCTACGTCCGCGTTGTTTTTCGACTGTTCCGTAGTAATTTTTCACTATCCCACGAAAACTCTTTAATTTTCCGCGATTAAAAGTTTTCAAGATATTGACCGGGGATATATACACGTAGATTGTTTGTTTTTTTTTTATTTAATTTAAATGTCAAATACAAATAAATACATTATTATGATTACTCTACATACTACATAAACATACATCTCAGCCTGTAGACGTCCACTGCTGGACTGCTGCCTCCCCCAAGGATCTCCACAATGATCGGTCCTGCGCTGCCCGCATCCAGCGGCTTCCCGCGACTCTCACAAGATTGTCGGTCCACCTCGTGGGGGGCCTGCCCATTCTACATAATATTAATATTGTAATGATTAAATATCATTTTCATCATCATCATTTCAGCCTGTAGACGTCCACTGCTGGACAAAGACCTTCCCCGACCTTGAATGGTGATTGTTGCACCCTTGTTTTAATATTTTAGTACTGCTCACACTGCATGGTATAATCATTTGTTATTATTATAAGATACTTTTGTAGGCGAGCGCTAAATGCATTACGGTGAAGGAAAACATGGAGTTTACTCAATTTTTTAGCATTTTCCTGGTAATGGGTTGCCTGGAAGAGATTGCTACATCAGCAATAAGGCCGCCTTTTTTTTTAATTGGCCTATGCTTGTGTCGAAAAAGTACGACGAATCAAGCTTCACCGGACATGCGGGGGAGCGAAAGACTCTACCCCAAAAAAAGTCATGTACCAACGCGTCTAGGGGCGGCTCGAGGGAGCCTCGGATCTCGGCCTAGCGCGTTGATACTGAAAAAACCGTGAATAGGCGACGTCTGAGGAGCTCCGTCTCTGCGACTATCAATTTTGATTTTGGTTTTGACCGCGCCTAGGCCTACTCACTCTGATTCAGGGTAGACTCAAGCCCCTGAGTAGTAGGGACACTATGAGCTGTTAATGAATGAAATGAAATGAAATGAAATGAAAATGAAAATGAAAATGAAATGAAAATATTCTTTATTGCACACAAACAGAAACACAAAAATAAAAACAGATACAAATAAAATACATAAAATGTACAATTGGCGGCCTTATTGCTTAGGTAGCAATTTCTTCCAGGCAACCACTTAAATGGAGACTGACAACATGAACAGAATTGATGCGGGTCAGTGCGCCTAATCCAAACTTAGTCCTAATGCCTAATGCAATCTTAAAACTATGACAATGAAATATTATGGATATTGTAAATGAATGAAATTATTGACAAAGTTCATCGACATACTATGAATATAAAGAGTTCTGAAGTGATTTTACTTTTTTATTATATACCACTGGCGGTTGGAATTATCGACAGCTTAATTCGGCTTTTGACAGCTTGCCACTCTCTGGCAATGATTGAGGGACTTAACGACGACCGAATTCCACTGAGGTGGGGACGAAATACCATATTCAAATTTTATTTTTAAACAGCTCTATGTGTAATGTGTATGCCACTCTACGACATTTTTTCCCAAAAGAATGATGTGTTTTCCTGCTGCAAAGAGTATGCAAAATTAATACATTTCTGAAGAAAAGTTTTAATAAATAGAAGATTACGGTCTGGTTAGTAATCTAGCGAAATATATACCTTAACCGCCTGCTCAGAATGTAATATTTTATGTTAATTTAAATGTGTAATTTATTCCGCAAAAGTAACTTAGAAATGCTCCCAGGAGCGTTATAAAACATAAAAAATTAAATTAAAAACAACCAACTTTTTAATTTTGAAGTTGGAAATTACGACGACTGAGCCACAGCGCGTGAACGTTATATTTATTTAAAAAAATAAAAACCTTAGTTTGTTTCTAAGAATATAAATAATTCTAAAACATTATGCTATTCAACTTTTACTTACGATCGCTTCGACAGTTTAATTGTCTAACACTGGATAGCGTGGCGATTGGAAATTTTTGATATAAGTAGTATCAATATAATTTTATTATTTTAGATTTTATATGTTTGTATTTAGTACATATTTTGTGTTACCTACTGTAATTGTCTTATTGTACGCCTGCGTTGTTTTTCGACCCTTCCGTAGTAATTTTTCGGGATTTAAAGTATCTAAGATGATGACCGGGGATATAAGGTCACACCATGCAAAATTTCAGTACATATTTTATCCGTATTTAGCGGAAGTACAGTCTGCTTCAATTATTTAGGTAACTGTTGACCGTAGTTGAGCCAAGTTTAATTATCTAACTACCCGCGCTTTATGGGCCCCCGACGGGCTATTCAAACTCTCGAGCACTGTTTGCACTATGCTTATGACGTACTTTAACAGTTCAAATAATACGTCCCCACCGAGGGGCTCGAGCCTACCTTGAAATTAAGGTGGGAATCTGTCCATACAAAAGGAGATAGAGACGTTTTGCTTTTCGTAATGTTGTCCAATTTTTATATCTTTTGGATGTGTTGAACATATAATAAAAAGGTAGGTTTATTTAGATCCTTGGGGGAGGCCTTTGTCCAGCAGTGGACGTCTTTCGGCTGAGATGATGATGATGATGATGATTTAACTTAAATTTGGACTTTGGCATGCTATGCGCATGTCTATTTGCAACTGTTTGATAATTATCATCCTAGACTAGATAGATAATTGTATGCCGGCACATAGTTCTAAAAAAGCTGTTGCTAACTAAAAGGCGGGAAAATTTCGTCTATTAATGTTATGACTAGATCAGTCTAGTCTGCTAGTTGTCGAAGGAGGATAATAGGTAAAGGTATGTTTTAGGTTAGGATTTTTGTTTTTAATGTTTTTTGAGGAAGGCTTCTTCAGGTAAATTGCTGAAAACCGATGAATATTTACTAAACCACCACCATACATAACATTAATTTAAAAAAAAGAACCCCCGCCACAAAACCGTTACTTGATCCTTTCAACAACTAGAAAAGAGCTGATATCTACTATTGGCTGAAGATATATTCTTGGATCATAGCTAAGAACACTTTCGATTGTGACAACTTACAGACAAAAAAACTAGATCAAAATCGGAGCATCCGTTTAGGAGCTATGCTACAGATAGACAAACCAGTTTTTTTGTCGGGGGTTAAAAAAAAAGTCTGCTGTAAGATATTTCTCTAGAAATAAGGAAACCTGCTGTGTCGTCTCTCTAATGTAATTTTTTGTCCGTTGTCTTTCTATGTGTATAATAAACTGTAAATAAAAAAAATAAAAAAAGTCGAATTACATATTTACTATATTTTGTGGTATTATTTTATTTTCTGCAATATTATGCTGAAATATTATATTTTTTGGTCAATCTTTGCAATTCTAGCAATGATACTGGCACGCTGTAAATGTGCCTAAGGAAACACCAGAAAAGGCCGTTTTCTTTATTTTAATGAGACTGTAAACAATGGCAGAATACGTTTCTGTAATGATCTGAATGGTCTTGAGGGTATGTATACATAGTACAGTATCCAACACATGCCTCTACACACTTTGATCTTGAAAGCAAAAAAAGACAGCAAAACTAAATATTCTTTAATTATGAGATACACATCTTATCTTATCTTATCTTAATTAGCCATACGTGTCCCACTGCTGGGCAAAGGCCTCTCTCTCTCTCCGCTCTCTCAATGACTCTCTTTCCCGTGCCTCTTCCTGCCATGCTTCGCTGAAGGCGTCTCGCTCGTCTCGCCATCGTCGTCTGGGTCTGCCGCGTCGCCTTGTCTCTATTGGTGGCATCCACTGCGTAGCGGTTTTTGCCCATAATATATCTGGCATGCGGCAGACGTGACCGGCCCAATCCCACTTCAGTATGGCGGAAGCGTAGGTCACATCAGCAATCTGTGTTTTAGACATACAGTTTAAAAATAAAGAAAAACTAAAATAATAAAAACTAAGTTCAGTCCAGAGCACGCTAAGCTGGGCAATTTGGACTTTGTACCGTTCTTATTTCCATTAAATAAAGCAGTTAATCGCGATGATGTTTGTTCCGCTTTCCTAGCACTTGACTGTACAAGGACGTTTTGTGTGTGTTATATTTTTGAAACCTGTGGTAGTTAAAACTGTTACAGCCCCATATGGGTTGACATATTATTATTATAAGTTGCAAATAAAAGAATGTGGCATGGTAAAAATGTGAGAAATTTTTTGGTTAAAATAAGTGAAATTCAATTATTATTTTATGTTTCATAACTATTAAGATTAAAAACGGGAAACAACCATGAAAGCTTTAAAAAGTATATTTTATGTTTCTTGAAAATGTCACATTACTTACGTAGTTATAATTTACTTGCTTTAGTCTTTATGTTGCTACCATGTTTGCTTAGGTGGTTCATTTTCAACAGTTGATCAGGCCTACCGGTTGACTTGACAACCGAAAATTACTGCGGACACTTCATACAACCAGGGCGATTCAAATGACCGCGCCATTTTGAAAAACCATTGCAGGGCAAAGACAAAGATAGACATTTACAAAGACAAACTTTACAGATATTAAAGTAGAATAATTTTACTAATAACACTACTGATGAGGCCGGACGGTGACGTGAAAATTTTTTTACATAGTTTTTATACTTACGTCGCTTTCCCTGAATTTCAAAATATATGAAATGACAAATTAAATCTAAATATAAATTAACAAAAGTATACGATGAGTACTTCCGTAGCCTAACTTTGCTAGATTTTAAACAAAAAGTACCCAAAAGTCCGTCATCCCTTTTGGTATGCCCAATGTAAATACATACCTACAAGTTAAAATCCATCAATCCGTAGGTAGAACATTCGAAAGAATATTATACATACATTACACAAATACGCACACTTGTAAAATATAACCCTCCTTTTGCAGTCAGGTAAACAAGTCTTCATTTTAATTCCACAAAAAATCGAAAACAATGCAAATCCGCCAAAGAGAACAATTCACATACCTCATCATAACCAAACTCCATTTACTTATAAATGGACAATACAAAAACCGGTCCTTTATATTTAATTGTCTAAAACGGTAATTAAATACAGAAGAGCCATTCCCATAAATCGCCTACTCCCAAATCCACGCCATAAATCCATAGACAACAAAGACTGACCACAATCCTGAAATGTATAGTGAGAAATATAACCATGTAGTATAAGTGTAGAGATATTTTAATATGTCTTATTGTTTATTTAAAACTGGCGACCCGCCCCGGCTCCGCACGGGAAATTGGTTATTGTGGGTTATCCTTAAGTACATTATGCATGTATTATACATATAAACCTTCCTCTTGAATTACTCATGTCTTTTGTAAGACATTTCTTTAGAAATAAGTAGTACCTGTTGTGTCGTCGTTCTTTATGTTTGTATTTTTGTAATTTTCTTGTGTGCAATAAATCTTAAACAAATAAAATAAAAAAAGTAGTCATGTACCAACGCGTCTAGGGGCGGCTCGGCCGTCGGCGAACAAATATAACTTTGTGTGACTTTCCTATGTTTGGTTGAGTTTCCCTCTTATCGTCGAAACATATAGGCTAACCGAATTTAGATTACAAGATCCATTTTTTGAGAGGCCATTTTTGATAATAATATTTATTACTTAATGTAATTTATTTTTAATGGATTTAATACATAAACGAACGAATGTTTGTGGTTAAAAACTAAGATACAAAATTAATAAGCAGGACTCTAATTTCTCATGTTTTTTATTTAGTTTAGTTTAACAAATTTTGTAACAAGACATCTGGGATTTTAGTATTTTTTTTATCCAATATCAACTAACAATACGGCAGCATAATAATAATGATTATCATGTATCCATAATTTCTGTTGACAAATTAATTTATAAGAAGAAAACCATGCAACCCATATTCTTCAAGCAACTAGTAGTCACCTGGTCTAAAGCTACATCTATCCAGGATCTTATTAGCCTGTAAAAAAGAAAAATACGCTTATTAAAAAAATAATTAACTACACGCCTCACACGACATCGAGCACATTGGAAATTAATCTGTAATGTGAATATTTCGTTCTGACTTTTTGACTATTTTCAAAAAGGTTAGCTATAGGGCAAAAAATTAACGCCCCTGCCCATTATCAATTTCATCTTTGTTTTAGACTTAAATTTTAGCTGACATTTTTTTCTCTTGATGTTTTCTCAAATTGATATCATTCTTTGTTTCCAAAATATCGAGCGCCAAATTCAAGAATTCGGAAAAAAATAATTAAATTGTCATGGCCATAACTTTTTTTCGTGATATTACAATTCTAAAAAATATAAGAATAAGAAAAAAATATTTACGGGACATCACAACACAACAGAGAATACAAGTTATCAAGTATGACAAAAAATTACATGGAACGAATACAATTTATATTTATACAATATGGATTATTGTAATATAAATTAACATACTCCGTATGTGCTGCGACACCACACAATAAGGACCTCCCTCAGCGAAAGCCGCACCTAATTAGGCTAATATCACATCATCACAACTTTCCGAGATATAATGAAATCGCACTTTTTCATGCGATCGTGGTCTTACTGGAGCGAACGAAAAGAAATTTCCAATGTCAAAAACCTGCACCAGCGAATAAATTCAGCGGTTGCGTGTGACCTAACTACCCTAGTTGAGACCCTTGACATAATATATACCTATAAAATTTAGGCTTTTAACTAGTAATCATCTAATTTTATCAAAGTCTATCACCATACCTGTCGCGTTGTCATCTGTAACATAGATAAAAAATACACTGTAACACCACACCATCTTTTTCCTTATTTAAGAACTGAGATCGTAGTAAAATAATTGAACAATGCATCAATTTGATGTATTTAAATTGATAGTAATAAAAGAGACACTAGTTACGTGTACCTATGTTACTGTCTCTTTTTAACAACCATACCTGTCGAGTTACCACCACCTGTAATATAAATACATAGATAATTATTGATGTCATGAATCTCATCCTTCCATATTTTTCAATAGTCTAAACATAGGGGTAGATTTTTTTCATATTATATATGAACTAGCGACCCGCCCCGGCTTCGCACAGGAAAATGGTTATTGTGGGTTATTTCTAAGTATATTATGCATGTTATAAACCTTCCTCTTGAATCACTCTATCTATTAAAAGAAACCGCATCAAAATCCGTTGCATAGTTTTAAAGATTTAAGCATACATAGGGATATAGGGACAGAGAAAGCGACTTTGTTTTATAATAAGTAGTGATAGTAGGTACTACCATTAGTAAGCATACATAGGGATATAGGGTTGTTTTATACTATGTAGTGATGAATTTAAACCATTTCTAACACAGAACTATGGAGAAAAACGAGTCAAAAACAAATCGGTGAGGAAATCCTACAACGAAAGTGGCGTTGGCATATTCTTAGAAGGCCGGACAGTCATCCTTCCAAACAAGCGTTTACTTGGAAAGCCGCAGGAAGACGGAAACAGGGTCGTTCCAGAACTACTTGGCGCCGCTCGGTGGAAAAAGAAGCTGCATCCATCGGTTACTGCTGGAAAGATCTAGAAGGTGCAGCGCAAGATAGAGATCTTTGGAAGACTATACTAAGAGCCCTATGTCCCTGCTGAGGGATAACAGGAAGAGAAGAAGAAGATGTAGTGATGAAGCAAAAGCTTCAACGTCATAATAGCGAAGCGCGCAGGTTTTCTTTGCTCTTAATTCAGAATAACCCGAATTGGCATAAGAGTATTATTTATAACAAGATCCTGATAGATCATTAACGAATAAAAAGAGGACAGCAATGACTAAATTATCACAGTGAAAATACAACCATAATGAAAAAAAAATTTTTTTGTTTGTTAAGACAACATAAAATTGTTATTAGTAAAAACCACATGAAACCACATATTATATTCCTGCGCCCTACGTTATTCTAATTAAAATACGACCGTAATCAAAGATGATAAGGTAGTAATTAGTAGATGGCGCAGGTTTGTTAAACAGTTCCAAGTTTTAATGCGCTATTGTGACGAATGCATAGGAACTATAAAAGACGCAATGACGATAATTTAATAAAATAAAATATATACATTACCTGTGCTGTTTCCACCACCACCACCATCGCTGCTGTTTCCACCTATTACAGAAACAAAAAAGAAAAATAAAAAAAACGTGTACTGGCAGAGATTCGATCCCGCATCTCTTTGATTATCCGGACCAAGGGGCACTGTTATATTGTGCCACTGAGTTTTTTCTTTTCTTCAAAATCCGACAAGTCACTACTCCGTCAAGTTCGGTAGGTTAGGTTACGTTAATTTCTGAATTTCCTGCAACATAACCTTTTATAGCGGTAGACTGAAATTATTCGTATCTCTTTCTTTTGCTAGTGTTTGATCCAGATTCCTACAACAGTGTAGGTTTCCTTTGTCAAATGAAGACTGTATTTTTGTTATAAATTGATTTGCGATTTAACACAAATTTTATTACATAGTGAGTATTTAAGCAACAAAAAATAGTTGTTAAAACGATGTTTTAGCTTTTGTTGCAGACAAAGGCACCGGTATATTGAAATTTTGGATTCGTCCCAAATGAGCCGTAATCGCGTGGGACGAATCGAAAACAACTAAGGACGAGTAGGTACCTTCCTAATCGTATAGTAATAAAAACAAAACAAATAGCGAACCGTCTGTATTATTCGCCTCGGTAGTACTCGCTATGGCTTCTTTGGTAGTTTGCTCTGTAACAAAATTAAAATTAATAAAAATTTGATTTAAAAAATATAAAATCTCCTTCAAAAATGTTTTTGTTATACAGAAGTTTTTTTGTTACAGACTCCCTCGCACTAAATCGACTAAGTCACAATTCTTTAAGTTTTATTCAACTCGATGAGTCTCTCTCTCTGTACTTTTAATTAATAAAATACGAAATGTCGTTTAAACAAAATAATCCATACTAATATAATAAATGCGAAAGCGTTTCATTGTAGGTACTTCTATCTCTCTAAATCTAAGCACCGTTGACTACATTTTTTGCACAGAGATAGATAAAAAAAGGCCGGAGAGTGAGATAAACTTTTTACTGCGGGAAAATATCTCATTCTTACGGAAACTATCAAGAAACAAAGCAGTCGTAACTACGGGCGGATAACTATTATTTATACATATTATACTAACTTTCCGTTCCGCTGCTGCGCTAGAAGTTTTTCCCGTGGGAACGAGGGATTTCCCCGCAGTAAAAGGTAGTCTACTTGTTATTCCGATGTATAAGCGGTATTACTGTAAAGTTTCATCAAAATTCATTCAGTACTTATTGCGTGAAAGAGTAAATAACATCCATACATAAAGCCCCGCAAACTTTCGCGTTTATAATAATTAAAGTTAAGGAAGCAAACGACCTAAAAGGACATATATAGACCAAATTAAGGAAGGAATGGATGTCGTGTCGTACCAGGAGATCAAACAGAGGACGGAAGACAGAACAGAGTGGCGTAGACTCCACCGACAAGAGCGAGGCTCTTAAATATGAAGATACCCACACGTCAAACCTGTGAACGTGGTGCTGCTTGGGGGGACTGGTCTGCTCTAGTCGATTGCCGGTTGTTTTATTGGTTGTATAGTTTAGTTTTTCTACTTTGACTGGTTGCCTTCTTCAAATTGCATATTTTCGTTTGCACTCTTTGTTATATATTAATCAAATTGTATAAAATAATAATTTTGTAAAATATTTTGAAAAGAGGCAACGCCTGTGGAGTTTCTTCCGGCGAGTTCTTCTCCACAGAAGACAGCCAAATTGTGAACTCGCGTCGACATCGAAAAGTGATTTGTAAAACCTACTTTGAATAAAACATATTTCATTCATTTGAAGAGAGAAGCAAGTAAAAACACTAGTAGGACTAGTAGGATTAGCTTACGTTGAGTGACGTTTTTCTTTCTAGTTTTAGTAAGGCTGGCTTTCCTCTTGTTCTGACACCCGACGTATATATTCACTGAAATGGGCCGGTTGTACGCGGAAAGGCGTAAGACAACGTATTTCTTTTGAAGCCCGCCGCGAATTATTGTAGTCTTCGGAGGGGGACCGTAGCCCAGTCTATCGACCACTCGCAAATATGTTATCTAAAAATAATTAATAGACCTCTCATAATTATCAACTCATGTACATCCCTACCGATAAACTCGATACAAGTAGCGGCACGAAACTCCAGGTTTGACCGTTATTGCTCAGAAGTCTAAAATAAGGGTCGCGGGGGAGTTACAGGGTCGCGGGGAGTATGGGGAAACATGCGCGGGAATCAAGGTCAGCGTTAAACTTACTTGCCGCTACCTGTACTACCTATGGTCTAAGAAAACAAGGTGTAACCATTAGACCACGTGACTGACACAAGCCTACGTCATTTTGCGCTGTTCATCCTTGTCTATTAACACGCTTTCGACAAGGATGAACAGCGCAAGATGACGTAGGTTTGTGTCAGTCACGTGGTCTAATGGTTAGACCTTGTTTTCTTAGACCACGATACTACCCTACCTAACATCAGGGTGAGCAGGCCTTAGTCGACCACACTGGCCCAGTGCGGGTCAACTTAACAAACAACTTTCGAATTACTTCGCAGGTGTGTGCAGGTTTCCTCACGATGTTTTCCTTCACCATAAGAGCGTCGAATAAACGTACATATGAATTCGAAAATCGAAAACACATTGGTACGTGCCGAGGTTCGAACCCGCGAACTTCCGAATGGAAGTCAACGGCCCTAGCCACTTGGCCACCGACGCTCTTCACATAATAGTCCTTTTTCTTGTGAAATAAAAATTATTTTCCCTTTGTAGAGTCACAGGTAGAGTCAAGAATTTCTTTGAAATAAAATAAGACCAACTCTTTTCTTTAACGGGATGAGCAGAGACTTAGCTCATAGCCCAAACAAAAACAACCTTAAAGAAACTTCTTTTAACCCCCGACGAAAAAGAGGGGTGTTATAAGTTTGACGTGTGTGTGTGTCTGTCTGTCTGTCTGTGGCATCGTAGCTTCTAAACGGATGCACCGATTTGGATCTAGTTTTTTTTTTGTTTGCAAGGTATGACAAACGAGAGTGTTCTTAACTATGATCCAAGAAAATAACTTCAGCCATTTGAAGATTATCAGCTCTTTTCTATTTGTTGAAATGATCAAGTAACGGTTTTGTGTCGGGGGTTATTACATTTTTTAATTTAGTGTTATTCTGTAACGTACTCACAGGGCATTTGAAAACTCTTCCATATTTAGCATACTGGTTTCTATAAGGCACCCTTTCCTTATAAAGTCGGTCTTGGGCCACCAAAAGATCGTTCTTTTGAAACATTCCCATATAGAAATTGCATATTACCAAACCAACGAGACATGTTAATATTGGAAGCAAAATAACTAAACATTTCATTGTTTCAGACTTGTGTTCTGCAGAAATAATTAACACCAAGTAAATATTCTTTTAGTGAAAATTTTATTGTTTTCTCACATTATTAAAAAAATAATCAATTTTACGGTATGATGTTGTATTATGTTATAGCTATTTACGTAAGTAGTAGTTAATGAAAATCTTTATTGCTTAAGAAATAATTAAGTATGTTTTATCAATCATTATTCGGAGCAAGTAAATATAATTTTCTTTATATTCTTCACTCAATTTGAAAAAAATAATAACCCCCGACACAAAACCGTTACTTGATCTTTCAACAACTAGAAAAGAGCTGATAATCTTTAAATGGCTGAAGATATTTTCTTAGATCATAGCTAAGAACACTTTTGATTGTGACACCTTGCAAACAAAAAAAACTAGATCAAAATCGGCGCATCCGTTTAGAAGCTACGATGCCAAAGACAGACAGACACGTCAAACTTATAACACCTCTCTTTTTCGTCGGGGGTTAAAAATTGAGGTTTCTAATTACGACATCCCATATTTAACGACGTATTAGTAAATATGAATGATAATTATAAGTTTAATAACAAATGTATGTAATGGTCATCTGATCCCAGAGAACCTTTGCTCTGAGTGTCAGTCAGCTGATATCCTGTCTTACTAATATTCGCGTTCCCTCGTATTATAAACGCGACAGTTTGTGAGGACAGATGCATGGATGATTGTTACTCTTTCACGCAAAAACAGCTGACTAGATTTTAATTAAATTTACAATTGTTATTGTTATTGATGGTTAACCTTTTTACGACTGACTTAGAGAAAAATATATAACGCCGCATTGTATTAGAAATACACGAAATGTAAGAAAAACTGTTTTCAACACCAAGGCCAAGAATGAAATCATATTTTCTGTTCCACTAAGAGTTCGGTTACACTAGTGAGCCCCGTTTCACTTGCGGCTACTAAAATATTAACCGATTCAAACTTAAATTCCCAACAAATTTCTTCAGCGTCACTTATCATACTTGTTCAAAGAATTTTGCTTCTAGAATCGAGTCTTAGAGAATGTACGGAAAATTCTATTAGGATCGTTTTTTATACTACTTTGAGGAGGCTGACTGCGAAATCTGCCATGTGTGCATTCGATTAGCATCTACGAAGGCATATCACTGCATTAAAATCCTGATTTATAATCTTATGAAATAGTTTTGAGTCTAAATTTTGAACTAAACAATTAACAATTATATTCCAGGTTACGCCAAGCCGAACTGTCAAAAAGTTTTTAAACATTATTTTTCACTTCATTTTACGTGAGGTTTCCCTGCGTGATCGTATCAGGAATGATAAAATCCGCAGGCAAATCACCGATGACGTATCCCAAAGAATCGCTGAAATTAAGTGGCAATGTGTGGGGCGCATTATTTTGGCGGCCGTTGGGACAAAAAGGTTTTGAATGCCACCCACACACAGCAAGACGTAGCGTAGGTAGGTAGGCCCCCATAAGGTGGACCGACGATCTGGTGACGATCGCGGGAAACCGCTGGACCGATCGTTGTAGAGATCCTTGGGGAAGTCTTTTGTCCAGCAGTAGTGGACGTCATTTGGCTGCAATGACAATGAATGACATTATACGTCCTGATTGTAGTCGGATGAGGTAGGAATTTCTGCAGTGGAAGCTTGCTTTTCAGTTGCTCTGTATGAAACAGGACTTAGTTGACATAATAATTAGGTCATTAAGACGAGCTGTGAGTATGTTATCTAATACTAAACAATAGCAATTGTATAATTGATCCCACATTTTAGACCTAACAATAAGAGTATTGTTGTTCGTCGATATGTTTACAAATAACAGGGTGTCTAAGTAATACAAATTAAATAGTACTTAGTGTCACATTTTTAGTACGATCAGTTTTTTTGTAAGATCAACAGTGTGGTTGCAAAGGCTGAATTGAGAGTCAGTCATTTATGATTTAGTGATCTTATTGACTAGGTAACAATTTTTTTATTTAATTATAATTAATGTAGTCACTTTTACTCGTTTTTATTTAGGGCAATCGAAGGTAACGTTTTTACTATGAACTACGAGTAGCGTATATTCAGTATATATTTGTGAATCATATCACAATTTGAAAAAAATAATGTATGGGAGTAATCTTTATCTACAATAATGTTCTTAAAAATTAAAAATCTCCATCTACGAAAATGGTTATTGTGGGTTATCCTTAAGTAACGCATGTATTATAAATATTATAAACCTTCCTCTTGAATCACTCTATCTATTTTAAGAACTGCATCACAATCCGTTGCATAGTTTTAAAGATTTAAGCATACATAGGGACATAGGGACAGAGAAGGGATAAAGCGAAAGATAGTGATAATCAGAATTATTGCCTGAGCATTTCAGAAATCACATTATTTTTATATGTTTTTACCAGTTATTTCTTGTATGTCGCTTCTGTGTTCAATATAATTATTATAAAGTTTCTTTTTTAGATGCTGCAATGAAAATCCTCAAGAGAGAAACGGTATTCGAATTCCTTATCGTCAACGCCTTATTTTCCATCGGAGCAACGCACGAGGAGCTAGAATATACGAACAACAAAAAAAGGTCTATTTACAGCTACTGTAGGTCATTTAAAAACTGCAATGACTGCAAAAGAGCTTCAAACTTATGCGATTGGTGCCACGACACAGGTTGTACCAGCAATGCCAGATTTCACTGCCCCAGAAAGGCATTCCTTGACAACGTATGGACAAAACCAAAAATATCACCATATTGTACAGAAATCATAACCAAAAGCCCCTTGTTCTTGCCTACTGGCGTACGACAGTTCATACGGCTAGACATGAGAATTGATGACATGACGCTCTATGAGAGAAATATCATGTGTGAGGTTAACATAGACCACAGAATTTATCAGGTACAAGGAGTCCTAGACCATAACTATGTGATATGTGAACTTTTTATTTTGAAGATCAGTAAGAAGGTCGCTCTCGGCAGTTTGAATTTGCTTTGGGGTGGTGTTGAGCCATACTCCAATTCAGTTATGTTAATAGTGTATCAGTGTAGTAAAATGGCGAGCAACTGTCAGGAATGCAGAAATTTGTACCCTGAATTCCGATGTGGCTGGTGTCAGGAAACCAACAGGTGTACCCTTATAGACGAATGCCCAAGGAGGTACGAGCCATGGATTGCCAGAAATCTAACGTGTGTTAAAAAACTTAGCCCGTATTATAATCACGGAGAAGTGAAGCACTATTGGTTGAGAACATAGCAGAGAACACAATTGCCTGAAGAATTTAAAAACTTAAATAACAATTAATCGCAATGAATACGCACAAACTAAATGTAAGTGCACTGTGATTATTTTCAGTAATGCATTTTTTTTATTCACTCAGACATAACACAAACGTGGAAGTTAAGGAGTTTGTATATGTGTGTGTTTCTCAAAACTTAACTATTAAATATTTATAAAGATGTATGCCTCAATAAAGAAAAAGAAAAGTTATGGACTTATGATTTCACTTGTTTCAATAGTTATATTCAATTTAAAACATACTTTAGATTGTCACTTGGTTTTTCGGTTAACAAAAAAATCTGACGGATTTATTATTAAACTTCAAAGAATAAGGTTAACCCTTTTATTTTATTAATTACGGCTTTTACGAAAAGGTAATCAATATTCCGTCTCGACATTTAAATGACTATGAAATCTCTAAGACATTTTAGTACTTATTGGAGAGGGACAGAAATAGTGATTAATTTAAACATTTTTTATGAATAATAATTATTTTTCTTAACAAAAACTATGAACGCACAAATGACTACTTTAGCCAAGTTGGTATTTACAAATTCTTAAAACAACAAAAAAATGTTTTTTCCAATAATTAACTTTTAGTTCTGTAAATAAATACATTACTGAATACATTTGAACTGTAAAACACAATTTTGTGATCGGCTTCAAGATGTCGTAAATACTTTATTTAATTAGAGACACACCTTTAACGCCATCTATTACCATCTTCGGATACTTCACCTCCAAAAAAGCTTCATTCTTTTTCAGTTTAACGACCATTGGATCAGAATTCAAATCTAACGGCCGGCCATTTTGTCATACTAATCTCGACCCTTCTCGCAAAAATCCAGTTGATGTTTCTGGGATGCGTAAATCAGAACCCTGATTCTTAGTCCCCATTGGAGTTTCATGACAAAACAAACCATTCGTATACTTAATTTTCATAAAACGTATCTTACCGTATGGTGTATCGTAACGGTAGGCTGCAGCATTCACCTATGTTACCAAAAACAACAGCGATCCTCAATCTGCCGCCTATCAAGCACTCACATCTCTTGACCTGTCTTGTTGAAGGCTGTTGTAATAAAAAATAGTTTAATTATCGTACACAAGATTTTGCCCGTAAATTCGTCCGGGTAGACTTCGATTCCCAATGACGCCAGCCATTTTTTGAGCGCCTCTGCTTTCCAATTAATTTGGTTTTCCCGTTACAAAAAAGATTTTTCGTGTTAAAAACTATCCCATGTCTTATTCTGGGATCAAACCTAAATGTGTGCAAACTGTGGTTGAGGTATGATCGAGTAGCAAAAATCCAAACTTTCTAAATTATAATAACATAGTGGGGTATGAATCATTTGGACCAAAATATAGGAGTAGGTAAATATTGTGTCGAATCAGGAGATCAAACAAAATAGAATAGCGTAGTCTTCGTCGACAAGAGTATGAAGAAGAAGTCGGTAAAAATGCTACTACAAATCGACTCTTAAAGACGTGATGTTCGTATTTCAGCATCCGGGGCTGACGCAATACGTCTTCCGAACTTTCCAATTTACACAATCCCATCGTAAATCTGTGGGCTTTGTCGAAAATTTTAAAATATTACCTGTCCACGTTTTCGGCGCAGTCCATGGGGATTATTGGATTCCAAATTCGATTATTCGGTTTGTTTCGTTTTTTGACCATTACAAAGTTTTTTTTATTGTTACTCATGCTTCCGCTACAGTAGATGGTTTCCCATTTCATTCTGAACTTTTGACTATTGTGATAATTTTTAACATCCTTCCCATTTATTACTTAGTTTAGTACCTATATCAGATTTTTTTTATTTCACATTATTCGACTAATTGCTTTAACTAGAAGTCTACTTTTAAGCACATAGCAATATTATTGCATGTTTTTGGGGTTCAATAGGTACGTCAAAAAGAAAAAAACGGAACCCTTACAGTCGGGTGTCTGTCCGTCCCGATGTAGTCAGCGCCTATTTCCTCCGAAACTACTGGAGCAATCGAGTTGAAATTTGGTACACGTATGTAAACCCCTGACCCAAAAACGGACGTCTATGATGAAGAACTTCGTTTGTACGGAACCCTCTTCAGGCGAGTTCAACTCGCACTTGACCGGTATTCTTTTTATCATTTTAAATATGATACAGAATTAAGTATATAAATACTTTATTGACATCCAGCAAAATATTGCAGAAAAATATAGATAAATACATTCAATGAATTAAAGAGTAATCAACAGGCTGCCTTATTGCTATGTTAGCAATCTATTCCAGGCAACTTTAGGCCTTAGGAAATGGAGTTATTATTGTATACGTATAATAAACTAGATATAAAACGATCCAAAAATATTTAACAGCCATACATACTTTTTTCGAAGGAGTGAAGATACTAATAGATATAAATATATAAGCCCGTAACGGAGATAGGATATTTTAAAGGGTTGAATGATTTACTAGGCTGCAAGTTCAGAAAACTCTTAATTCAACATTCGTTTTACAATTTCAGAGTTATTTTCGGAGGATTATTTTGTACCACAATTTAATTTATTACCAACTAATTTTTTCCTCCGTAGCTACTCCTACTTATTTTTTATTTGTTCCGACTGTGCATGTGTGTGTGTCTTGTATATTTTTTTATCTCAATTCTTACAACCTTGAAGGCATCAAGTATAATAAACAGACTTATAAAAAGTATAACTAAATTAATAAGTATACTTGTACTTGTAGTGTACCTGTAATAAGTATTTCTTTTGTATTGATAGTTTTTTAAAAACACTTGTACTTGTTTCACTTATTTAATATTTATTGGGAAACTCAACTAGTTTCGCTCACATGAGCATCATCAGGGGCACTTTTTACATTTTATTAGAACACACAATATTATTACTAAAAAACAAAAACCATCTGAAATGAAGCACAACAATCCAATTATACAATGGAGTTTCACCAAGCGCTAACAATCGCAAGTATAAATTTCTTTTGTATTTATTTTAGGTACTAGAATCTGCCAAGCGGATTTTTTTTTGTCTAATGAAATCTCCTGGTGAGCGTCATTTCCATATACGTAATCAAGCAGATAACTGGGTTAGTCTCGACACAGAAACCCACTAGGTATCTCACCAATTTATTAGTGAATGTAATGAAAATAGCAAAGACAATATTGGTCGGATACGAACACCAAATATCCGAAGTGCAGGGCACAGATGGTACAATTCTACCTTTGGACCGCTCTGCTACTGCCGGAGTACGAAAATTTTTACGAGTAGATGCGACACTATTTGAACGAGTAGATGTGACATTATTTCTACGAGTAGATGCGACATTATTTGTACGAGTAGATGTGACATAATTTGAACAAGTAGATGCGACATTATTTGTACAAGTAGATGAGATATTACTTGTACGAGTAGATGTGACATTATTTGTACAAGTAGATGCGACATTATTTGTACGAGTAGATGCGACATTATTTGTGCAAGTAGATGCGACACTATTGGTGCGTTTTAAACTCAATATTATATTCATTTTAATGCATCTATTTGTGGAAGATAATATATATTTTACAACATTATTGCGCCCCAAAAATGTTTCACTGCTTGAATATTTCAATACAACGGGAACAAATTGCAATATAATATTTTTAACCGTTTAGATTTTGAAATCGCTTTCTGTAACAACAGTTTAAAAATTATAGTAATATAAACAGAAATAATTTCTTTACACACAACAATTTTCTTTTCCTATAATTTTTCGAATGCGTTTCAAATTTTTTTTGTCAAAATAACATATTTTTGAAAACTCTTTGTCCCAACGGCAATCGGTTCTACAATAAGGCCTGGTTTTCACAAAAGCGAAGAGGAGTGGAAATGTACGTATTTTTCTTTAGAATTTTATACGCTCACGGGCGTATAAAATTCTAAAGAAAAATGAGCCATCCCTCCTCTCCGCTTTTTTGGAAACCGGGCCGAAATTTGCTTCATCCATATTTCTCATGAAATAATCCAAATAAATAATTGAATAAGTGTGAATAATTCTGCCTTCTCCAAACATTTGAAACTCCTTGCTACCTTATACCTCCAGCCAGACATTGATTTTCGCAAATTGGTTTTGCGAGTACGCTCAACTGTAAAAATCCTTTTGGTTAAGTGGATGAGCAGAGTTCGGACGTCTTACTTGTAGAGCAAGCTCCCATTGCAATAATTCCTACCTTATCCGATTACAATAAGGACGCATAATGTAGTGAAAGATAATGTTTAGGAACATAGATTTCTTTCATTCTTTGGAATAACCTGGAAGAAATTTTTTATTTTTTAGTTCCAAATTTAGTTGTCTCAAACTCTAACTAATATTATAAACGCGAAATTTCATCCGCATAGATGGATGTATGGATGTAAAAACGAATAAATGGATTTTACTGAAAAAATATTATATCTACATCAGAATAACACATAGGCTGCATGTTAAACCAGGAAAATCCCGATTCCCATGGGAAAGACTGTTGGCGCGGGCGGAGCCGCGGTACAGAAAGCTAGTAAGGTCATAAGATTACAAATCAAAATGTATATAAATGGTTTTGTAGAATCTTCATGAGTTGGTTTCCCTCACCCTGACGGGTTTGGGCAGTCAGCCCATTCTTTACATTCATTTTTCTAAGAAGCGACTATTCATGAGAACCAAAGACTCAATATTATGTACTTATCAGCTTATTCAGCTTAAGAATTTAAAGAAACCAACCTTTTTTTAGACATCCGTACCTGAAAAACCAAAAACTGAACCCTCTCTTATAGGATCACTCGGATGTCTGTCCGTTCGTCAGTCAGCGCCTATTTCCTTCGAAACTACTAACCGATTTTCCTTTTCATTTTTATAATCATTTAATTGAAAGCAAAAATTCCTTAATACATTCTGAACTCAGATTAAACCCATAGTAAGGAAAATTGGAATACAAGCTTTTAATGAATTACCAAACCCACTCAACACGCAACAAATTTTGCACAACAAAAAAGGAACAAAAGTTGTAAATCAAAAATACAGGTGTTTCTTTGTAATCTGCGTAAAGCAGAGGTTCTCAAAGTTGGTTACGATACTTTACCATTAAGGAGCGGTTGAGGGTAGGCGTCAAAATCATCCAATAAAAATAACGAACTAAATAATGACAAATATTAGAAACGCGAAATTTTGTGAAGATGGGTGTATGGATGTGTGAATGTTTGTTACTCTTTTATGTAAAAACTGACTGAATGGTTTTAATGAAACTTTACAATAATATAATAATCATATATTAATTTGCAAGAAAACAATATACAGCTAATACATCAGAATAACACATAGCCTACCTTTTACCGCGGGAAAATCCCTCAATTCCACGGGTAAAATTGTAAGCGCGGACGGAGTCGCAGGGTGGAAATCTAGTGGGGAATAATATTACATGAAATCAGATCACACGCGGCTGTTGCATTGGTAAACTTCATTGACAGTATATTAGCTCCAGAGAAGATGAGGAAACAAGAGATCGGGTAGAGTAGGGGGGTTTACCCTTCAGGTAGCAATGCCACCTGAAGGGTAAACGCGGCTAAAACCAAAATCAAAACTAGTAATTAGAGACGGAGCCCCTCAGGCTGCCCCTAGACGCGTTGGTACATGACTACTCTGGACAAGTCCGGTGAAGCTTGATCCGTCGTACCTTTTCGACTCAATAATAGGTCAATTCAAAAAAAAAAAAAAAGACTACTCTGGGGTAGAGCCTTCCGCTCCCACGCAAGTCCAGTGAAGCTTCATTGGTCGTACCTTTTCAATTCAAGATTAGATCATAATATAAAAAAAACACGTGTAGAGGGCCGGTGTAGTTCAACAAAACCACCAAGTTGACGATTTTGACAGCCCGAAGCTAATTAAAATGAGTATACGCGTAGATTTAATAAGTACTATCCGTACCATATGCGTGAAATGATAAATGATAAACCTACCGAACACTTTTTTGTTCTGTCCAGAGCACACTAAGCTGAACACTTTGCACCGTTCTTATGTTCGTTCATTCGTCCGCTTATACGGTCCCATAAGACGTACTACCATATTCAAGAAAGTTTGACAAACCCTGGCGCGGGGAACGCCTCAGGATCAGGATAAAGGTGTCTGCGATAATCCGATTCAATCCAGTTTGTTCTGCCCTTATCCGGCCGGATCCGGTGAAGAGAATATTGTAATCTCTTAATGCCTTGCAGACGAAGTAAGTGAACGTGTTGAAAAAAGTGTTCTTTGAATTAGAATCGCAAAACTTACGAATTTTTTTATGAATTTGGGACGTGTTTCAAGTTGTCTAGAAGAAATTTCCATAATAGCAATAGTACAAGGTGGTCCAAATAAATCAACTAATCAAACAAACGAAACACAGCAGGAACTAAAATAGTAAGATTTTTTTTATTATAAACTTTTACTAATTTGCTCCAAATTAAGCACCAATTTATACGAATAAGTACGAGAATTTAATAAGACGGAGCAATTCTCTTTAAAATTTAATAAAGCTTATTCTTGGCTGAAAACCACTTATATTTCTGTGTAGATACAGTAGGTACACGATGTTCGAGACACGCAATTATTATTTTATTAATTTCTCAACGGCTCTTGGGCTTCTAATATGCGCTAACATCCAGAGCAATAATTGGCCCAGAGCAGAGGATGGTCCAATTCTCTACCGGCGACAACAGTGAAATGCGTTTTAACGTCCATCGCTGTTTAGAGTATCTACTTCACGATGAAGTCGATGAATGACCAGATTAAGGGATTTTCTGACGACTAAAATAAGTTAAAAATCTTCTAATAAATTCGATTGATGTCATTAAGCTGGGCAAAAATACATATTTTTGACATTTCCATTTGCGTATACTACTGAATCTGATGCTATCGTTGACGAAAGCCCCTTTCGAGATATTATTGAGCATTTTCTTTATTGTTCCTTAAACCTAATCCAGCTTGTACACTAATACTTATAAATAAAACCATCAGTTCATATTTACATATTTTTTTTTAACAGCTTTCAGATAACCGATTTCGATTAATAGCCGGAAAAGCCAACTACTACTTATATATTATATAATGCATTTATCTTTTGGATATAACGTTACTACCTATTAGTTCGAGGTTGAATTTAATTAATAAAACTAGACAAAGTTGTGTTTTTAACAACAAACAGAAAAAAGTCTTTTAGATTTTAGACTTTTTACGTTTATTGTTGGATTCTCAAGCCAAAAGAGGAGGAGAAGCCAAATATGTTTGGAAACCATTGTTTAAAAACGCCAATGTATTCTGAATACATTCAACGGTCGCCACACATAGAAGATGTCTTTGTTCGAGGACCCTTAACGATGTAACTTTTATTAATAAAATTCTCGGAAATTCCGCCTAATGATTTGAGATTGTGACTCTAATATGTCGTTTTGAGGTAATTACGTTTTATAACGAGTGGGCTTCACTTAGCGAAAAGCTTCGTTATGAAGTTATGAGATGCAACAGGTCCCAATGTATCATAATAGAAAATTATGTCTTTAGACCTTCTTGTTATCTTTTACTAATATGTATGTATATTATTACTGTTAATTTGTATTTAATACTAAGTATCGTCAGTAAATTTAGAAGCGCTTTGATTAAGACAATATCGGTAAGTCCGGTGAAGCTTGATTCGTTTTACTTTTTCGACACAAGCACAGGTCAATTTAAAAAATGGCAATATATGGTGCTTGCACCAATTATTTACTCGACATGCACGCCATCTATTTGAGTCAATAGAACCTTTATTTTTCTTAAATGCCATCTTGAAAATCATTGCCATGGTCTAAGAAAACAAGGTCTAACAAGAAGACCACGTGACTTGACACAGGCCTACGTCTTCTGCTGTTCATCCTTGTCGAATATTACGCACACTTGTGACTTGTGTCAAGTTTGATAGTCCTTGTTTTTAGACCATGCTCATTGCCTACGTTTGTTTCCATCGCTCTTCGCTGTTCGCACCGCAGTTCTCTCCGCCGTAAGCTATAGCCAGGTAACACCATCAATTTGGAGCCCAGTGATGCAGTTGCAGCAATAACAGTAGCAAGTGGTAGCAAGTGAACTATTTGCTGGAGAGAGTTGACTGTAATGTGTAGAAGCGGCCGGTTTCATTAAGACAATGGCTTTAAATTGCGGCGGTTAGACAGACAGACGGCGCGTTTGTGTGGAACAAGTGAAAAGCGAAGAAGTAAAAAAAGAACATAATTTTTTCGTCCGTTACTTTCATCAAGCACGTGGCTCTTTGAAGAAAAGAACGAGCTAATGACAAATTTTAAGGGGTAACTCTTTTGATTTTAATGGCATACAAATAATCGTCCTTCAAAATAGTATTTCTAAGAAAATTACCTACCTAGTTAAAAGCTTGCATTAAAACAAAAGTGAAAACAATCTACTGAAGTAGCGTGTACTATTATTGAAAACATCGGAAACTTATTACGGTGAGAGAATAAGTTATTTCCACATAAGAAATTCATATCGCGGGTAAATCCGCGTGGCAAGATTTTCGAGATACAGGTTTCTACTTACCTAGTTAGGGTTGATTTAGACTAAAACTAAAATGGAATCATCAATTAATATTGCTTAGCACCCATTATTGGTGCTACACACCCCAAACTTATATGTATGTAAGTCGCACGTTTTTACGTATTAAGAGAGCTGAAAAATACACGAGATGAATGAATCAAATTCGAATGAATGATTTTTTAAATGAGAGCACTGTCAAATTAGGCGTATTTTTACGAGTAAGTCAGTTGTATTCGCATGTACCTTTAAACTGTGCGATCGATTTGTTAAATTGATGTTTGACGTTTCTAAAACTTAGTTCACAATCTCTTTTTGGTTTTAAAAGTGTGATAGAGCTTAATTATTACTACGAGCATCAGAGATTTTGTATATTTTGACAAGTGAATGTCTGGTATAAATTTTAAACGTTATCAAATACTGATTAAATATCGCTCTATTCTTATAGTTTGAGGCAAGCCGAGACTGACGGACGAGCGAAACAGAGGCATAGTTAATTCAAGCAAGGAAATAATGCACATTAGTCAACTGCACCGGCCGGGGGCAATCAACCTAGACATATTATATACAGAAGCCAGCACATGCGGATGGACACTCGCACTACGAAATTCACCCCTACTGCTACGAAATACGAGCGCTCTTAAGTTCAAATGGTGGTCTCTTAGAATTTTTATTTATATTCTAAGGGTGGTCCATGTTCCAAATTCATAAATGTCAGACGTCCGTCTTTGGGTCACGGATTCACAAACTATATACGAGTATAATCGAAATGAAAACTGAAAATCATTAAGCTTGGGCAGGGACTTGAACCCGCACAACCTTTTGGCTAACGCAAGTCCGGAGCTTTTACGGATAAAAGCTCAACGAAACTATTTAACGCTTCTATTTACTAAGTGCTTTAGAGTTATTAATGTTTCATTTTTCGCTTCGATTATAAATAGTAAATAATATACGCTAACAGACGACATCTGTTGGAAAAGTAATAAACCACGGATTCACATACTTGTACCAAACAATTCAGTCGGTCCAGTAGTTTCGGAGGAAATAGGCGCTGACAGACGGACGGACCCGAGGAATTTTTGTGGTATGGAACCCTAAAAACCTTCGAAACAATACAAAAATTGATACAAAATATACAATTGTGTGCAATTGTGTATTAGTCTGTAATAATAAACACACCTACTTAAATATTGAAATTTGTTATTTGTTATAATTTTCCTTTATTTAATTTTTTTTGCGCAGGCGTTTGTCCAAAATGCACACACCCATCGAAACAGTGAATCATTATTTTGAAAAGTATATTAAACGTTTTTTGATTCATTAATATTTATTATAGTTTGTCTGCTAGCTAAGAGAAGTCGTGAAAATGTTGAAAATCGTACTTCTAACCGTACACTGCGCGCTAATCTTCGGCGTTCAAGCCACTTCAAGCTCAACTGCGATATACTAACGAAGGTAAGAAAGTCTTAATTTAATATACATAATAAGTAGCGAATAGAATATATTGAACAGGCATAAACAGAGTATAGATTTGAACAGCTTTAGTGAAGAAAGTTATAAAAAAAAACTCGACAATCTCCATAAAATAATTGTGACGATATTTTCATTTCTTTGATATTTTTTTGGGAATTGGCTGAGCGTGTTCTTTCAGCTTTATCTAAGCCACCACTAACACCCTGGATATTTTTTAATCAGTGCGCATATTTTAAATAGAAACATATTATGAAAAAAAAAAACTATATTATTTTGACACGTTTCATTCAAAAAATCGAAATATCGCCATTTTACACAAAAAATAAGTGTAAATTTTTGTATGGGAAAAAAATTAATTTGCTCCAATTTTCTTGAAACTTCGGTATTACCACTCTGCCACATAATTAATTGGACCCGTGTTTTGGCGTTTTTAAAATTCGTTCCCTAAACGGGCTTGTAAAAAGGTGTCTGAGTAAAATTACATTTTTTTTTTCGTCTCATATGGTCTAGTAACGATACTGGCTGTGTAGGTGTACACAAAATAATTATCGCACTGATGAAAAAGTAACCCTGTATAAATTATGTATGTATACAAGATACATAGTAATATACATTTACATAAAGTTACAGTCAGTCGGTCCGCGGTTTTTTTGTTGGAACGAGCTATTTTACCTCTAGTCAAATTTTTGTATTACACGTCAAAGAAAAATAACAAATATGAATTTTTAAAGTAGTACCCGCTGATATCGTAATAATTTGTTTCTGGGATGTTCTCGAAAGTTCGAAATATCCCTAATATATTTTGATCGATCAGTAAGGTCCTTTTTATGAATAAGATGTTTTGTTCTTTCAGAACCAGGAAAATGTGTCATAGGAGACCAGACCCTTTGCGCTGGTGATACAGTTTCAGACAAGAACGGCGCCTGCCAACAATACGTGTGCGACGAAAATTATTATGAAGTCGACGGGTACATTTTATTTTCTACCGTTTCCATAGTTGCGTAACGTGTAGAGTTTCCAGAAAGTCCACTCCCGCCGTCCTTGAAATTAACTACCTAAACTTGGTTGACTCCTTGAAAAACGTGTAATCGTCATTTTAGTGTTGTGTTTAAACAGCCAAATACACTACAACAGTAATAAGAACACTTATCCATTTTTTTAGCACATCAAATATCAATACGCTGTTTATACTCGCGAGAGCGATGACTGCACGTGGTCCGAGCATGGTCCGAGCAGGCCTGTAAATGCAATGATCAATGTGTGCGTAAGAATATGGCGCTTAGTTCCGAGTGGACCATCTGTCTAGGCGCGCCGCGCGCCGCCGCTATACGTAATTTGTGGTGTAGTTGTGCCCAAAAAGCTAAGATATAAATCTGAGCCCTTCTGTTTTTTTCATCTCATCATCTCATGTACCACAAAAGTGTATAATAATTAATCGCCTACGGCTACTATTCGTTATTCTGTGCTACGACTACGGCCCTTTTGTGACCAACCTTGAATAGAATTTTTTGAACGTCACGATTTAAAAATTGTACTTATAATTTCGAAGTACATTAATCATCTATATGACAAAAAAAATAAGAAAATAATCACTACATACATAGTACAAAACAAAGTCGCTTTCTCTGTCCCTATGTCCCCCTAATATCCCTACGTATGCTTAAATCTTTAAAACTACGCAACTGATTTTGATGCGGTTATTTTAATAGATAGAGTGATTCAAGAGGAAGATTTATATGTATAATACTTGCATAATATACTTAAGGATACCCCACAGTAACCATTTTCCCGTGCGGAGCCGGGGCGGGTCGCTAGTTAAGAATATAAATAATAGAATAAATTAATTTTCATTATTTGAGAGAAGTAACTACGCAATTAACAAAATCTTATATTTCAGATGTGCAACTTACATAGACTGCATATTAGAAGATGGTGATTCTTCAGCAGCTTATCCAGACTGCTGCTCCAGGCCGAAAGAAGGAGTCACGCAAGGACCAAATTGTAGAGGAGTGGCTTAAGCAAACCAGGTTGTTAACCATTGTTTGAATGTTTGAATAATAAAGAAATTGCAAATTTCTTACTGTTGGTCTTATTTTAACTACAATGTGGTAAATAGCGTCGCTGGCCAAGTGGTTAAACCCATTGACTTCCATTCAGAAGTTCGCGGGTTCAAACCTCGGCACGTACCAATATGTTTTCTATTTTCGAATTCATATGTACGTTTATTCGACGCTCTTACGGTGAAGGAAAACATCGTGAGGAAACCTGCACACACTTGCGAAGAAATTCAAAGGTTGTTTGTGAAGTTGACCAACCCGCGCACTGGGCAAGGGTGGTCGACTAAGGCCTATTCACCCTTAGGTACATCAGGGTAGGCTCGAGCCCCTCGGTGGGGACATATGTATATTATGAGCTGTTAACGATGGTAAAAAGATGATAGTTAACATTGAATACTTAATTATTTGTGGAACAAATAATATGGAACATTTTCGGACAATCAGGTGATTCAGTCTGCGATGTCTTATCTTAACCAAACTAGAAAAGTCTTACAAAGTATTTATTGTATAAATATTTGTTCGACGAGTGCCTAACTAGGATTCGAACCCGGAACTTCCGTCATGTCAAGCCAGCGCTTTACCTCACCACTATGGACGTTGTTAAGGTCTTAAATGTGAACAAGACTATAACAAATTAGCTAGCAGTAACAGCCTTGATAAAGCATTGTAAATCACAGCAAATCTTTACTAGGAGTGATCCGCTAGTAAACCGACTTTGTATCAGGAACCAAATAAAAATTTGTATCAGGTAAAAAATATTATACATTTTTACAAAATACCAAAAATACAAAAATACTTTATTGCACGCAAACAGGACATTTTTTTTTTCGAATTGCGCTTTATTGCAGGATGTTTAGTGGGAATTAAATGCTTTATATCTAACCTTTCTATGAATTTGAAAAATAGGAATTATAGAAAGAGAGTAAATTTAATTCACATTATAGAATTCCCACGACACCACAAATTACGTATAGCAGCGCGCCTAGAAACTTTTAATTTTGTGACGTCACTCACAAGGCAACTAAGGTAACATTAAATTGCAAATTTGCAGCAGCGCATTCGACTATGTGACCAACAACAACAAGCTTGATCCGTCGTACTTTCACGACTCAAGAAAAGGTCAATTAAAAAAAAAAAACGAAAAAAGACCAACAACAAATTATATGATCCCCAAACCCTGCCCTGGCCAAGCGTGGAGAAGTAGAACAAGACTCAATTTTTTGCTTCAATTTGGAATAGTATAAAATTACAGTATCTTTTTCAACAAAACTCTGTTTGAAAACAATCAACAATTTCCGCAGAGCTCACCCGGTTCCGGCCCTGAGTGTGGCCTAGGGCACTTCAATCAAAATCGTTCTAGCCTATCGGTTTCTCCTGAACAAAAATTCGTTAGGATTCGTCCAGGGCCGTATTTAACCATTAGAAAAAAATTAAAGCTTTATTCTATATTATACAACAAATTCAAATTTAAAAATTGCTTTTAAGTTAGTCAGCCTCTTTTCAATAATTGTTATGTTGACAAATAAATCCTACTAATATTATAAACACTAAAGTTTGTGAGAGTGAAATGAAATGAAATGAAATCATTTATTTAACTTGCAATGTATGTATGTATGTAAGTTTTAACTTTTGGACACTTTTTATCACTTAGTAAATAGTTACATTTAGTGGCGAGTTCAGCAAAGCAAAATGTGCGGTCTTCTTTGGATGTATGGATGTTTATACCTCTTTCACGCAAAAACTACCGAATGGATTTTAATGAAACTTTACTGTATACTAGTTAAAATAAACTAATAAAAATATAACAACATAGTTAAAATTTTATTTATGTTAAATTTTGTGAGATTAGGTTTTTTGTAGTAATAAAGTAGCATTTCTTGAAAAAATAATCACTACCACAAAGTGTGTTGTGTGTGTTTCTTAATTTCACAAAATCGACGTGTATCAAGCTTCACCGGACTGCGGGAAAATCCGTAACCGGTTGTATTTTCGTTACTGACATTTATTTATTTTCTCCTGAATCCTTCCCTGGCGACAGTTTCCGCTCGACCTAGGCAGAAATCTAGTTTGCAATTGATTTGCTCCAGCCAAAACACTGTGGCCAGAAGCTGGAAAGAAATTTTGTTATTGGCAAAGTGTTTTTGTCGAGGGAAAAATCATAAACCGAGTTTGGTACGAGTAGTGCACGCATTGTGCCTTTAGTGAATTATTTTCTGTATGGTTTCATCCTTTTTTTTATTCAATTTTAATAAATATGGGTGTAATAATTTAGATGCTAATGTTCCTAGCAAGTAGGCAGCATTCCCACTATGGATCTTATCAGCCTTTGCGCGAGAAAGCCGCCTGCTCTGCGATCTCCAGAAACCTCGATGAGACGCGACGACAAGTCCTTAACAAAGACCCCTAGCCGCAGGGCCCCAAGGCCCCATGGTCTCAAACACATGCAATAATTAACCTACGAACAATCCATGATCTCAACAACACTTTAAAAAAATATGAAATTAAGGCTACTCCATGGTCCAAGAAAACAAGGTCTTGCAATTAGACCACGTGACTGACACAAGCCTACGTCATTTCTACGTCATTTTGCCTATTCATTCTTGTCGAATGCGTGTAATAGACAAGGATGAACAGCGCAAAATAACGTAATTGCAAGATCTTGTTTTCTTGGACCATGGGCTACCCCCTTCACTCTAATCTTTCTACTTACTTGGCTGGCACTATAAAAGATGATTGATCTTGAATTTTGAAGATTGAATGAGCGGTCGGTGTGACCACGCGGAAGGTCAACCAACTGTTTTAAGTATGGATTCAGCCTCAGTGGGAGAACAGCTAAAAATTTGATTGTCGAAACAGGAATATCAGTGAAGAAAGTTTCAAAACCTTTTGCAACTTCTAAGTCAGAATCAGAACTCAAAATTTGGGTGTCTATTTTAAGCTTAAAATTGTTGCTTGTAGGCTTAGATTTTCCTCATTCGTTATGTATGTTATTGATTGATATCTGTTTCGATATTTTTTTTATTCCTGTTTCGATGTTATTGATCTCTCTACTCATTCAAAGTTGCAAGTTTACAGCACGGTAACAGTACTCAGCTGTTTTTAATAAATTGTTTTTACGTAGATGTTTACCTAACTTATTTACTTACCTATAATTTTATTCTGCAGATAATTCGTTTCTATTCAGTATATTGCAATCTTTCTTCCAAGTAGCTTATTATATTTTCTAAAATGTTGAATTTATTGTTTTGTTTTATATATTTTCTTCAATTTCTTTTCTTTGATTTAACTGATGCTGCAGCTTACATATTGCCTGCGCAGCCGAAACCAGAAAAATTTGGTAAGTACTTACCTATAATATTATTATAGGCTGTCCTGGCCCAGGAAATCCAGGGTGTCTTTGAAGAATTCTTACTTTAGAACCTAAATTGAACTATATCTCAAAATCACGTGAAAAGATCCGTTTCGGAGATCCAATCTTTAAAAAAATATCTATTACTAATAATTATAGGAAACCCATTCCCATTGTTTTACTTTTTTTTTATTGTATGATGTCATTAAACATTTGTATTGTCTAATTAATTGTATTGGACTGCCGCAGGCTGTTAATGATGATGATTAATTGTATTGTAATTATATATTGCAGCCTGTAAAAAAGGGTGCTATCAACCCGACCTCGATACTGTGTTGGCCTACAATGAAACTTTTTCCCCTCAAGATGGAAAAAGTTGCAAACAATACTCGTGCAGTGTAGATGGCAGCACTGGAATTTACACGTGAGTCATTAAATTATTTTACTTTACTGGCAACGGCAACATAACATCTGTTTCAATATTTACGTAAGTATTGACGTGAGTACGTATAAATGTTTTTTTTAATTAGCCTATATCGTGTCCCTCTGCTGGGCAAAGGCCTCCCCTCGGTTACACCATGTAGATAAAATATTTAGGTAGCGTAGATAATAGTTCGTTACTAAGTATACAATCAACTCATTCAAAATTAATAATCCCGCCTCTTTCTCGAGGGTTTTTTTTTTTTAGATAATTCCTTAAAGAATATAAAGTTAGATAGGTTAGATAGGATCACTTCCTTCTACTTGCTACGATACAGACATAGCATACTTCTTTCGCTTCATTCACTGCATGCCTGCAAGTCAAGTCAAGTAAGAATTTTATTAATCATTTAATATTATTTTTTTTAGGTGCGGTGCTATAGATTTTCCAAACTATTGCACTAAAGTTCCCGGAAACCAATTCTTACCTTACCCAAAATGTTGTGACGGGGTTTCGTGTCCTCCAGTAACGCCATCTGAAAACACTACCGTTGAAGAACCAACTCCAATTGCAGACGCAGAAGAAACACAACCTAACAAATCAGACGACCAATCTAATTTTGGACCTCCTGATAATGTACCATTAGAAAAGTCTAGTCCAAAATCAACTGATACTGATAACTCTACAGATATTCCTGTTGGCGCTCCTAAACCTTGCCCTACTTGCCCCAAACCTCCTAAACCACCAGTACCTGAATCTGATAATCAAAACGACATAGATAATTCTGAATCTGATTCACCAAACGCTCCTTTAAATCATGGACCTGTTTACAAGCTACCAGTTGAACCACCCAGTGTATCTAGAGCTATAGAATCTAATGCTGAAGGTCCTATTCCACCAGTTGACCCAAGTTGCACATATTATCCTCCATTGAATCCAGATGATTCTCCGATTCAAGATACTAATAATTCAGGAAAACCACGTTGTCCACCGTGGGCTGGACCTCCTGTACGAGAATTAGCGGATTCTACAACTACTACAAGTTCAGAGAACCCTCCTTTATATCATGGACCTGTTTATACAAACCCCGTGGAACCCCCAGTTACAAGTATATCATGATTTTTATTTTGTAGAAGAAGAAGATATCTTATTAAGTAAATAATTAAAATTGTGTATTTTACCTATTGATACTGATATATATTTACTTTATTATTTACCGCTACATGAAATTGTATTTTTACCCACGACGGACGGAACGGAACGGAGGCGGTATATGCGTTTGGGGTAAGAGGTTGTTTGTTTGTTTGTTCGTTTGTTTGTTTGTTTGTTTGTTTGTTTGTTACCTTCTATCTCGAAAACCAATGGACCGATTTAGTTCCGGTTTTTTGCATTAAAAAGGTATCACTTCAACTTAGGATCTTAGATATGTTTTATGTAGGTAGACCATCAGGGAGCGCTGCAGCAGCCAGATAAGTTGGTACCACAGGAGTTATCAAAAACTACCGAATCGATTTCGATGCAGTTTTTTGCATTCAAAAGGCTTCATATTGGAGCTGGTTGTTCTTTAGACATGTTTTGGGGCGGTAGACCACCAGGGAGCCCTGCAGCAGCCCAGATAAGTTGGTACTACAGGAGTTCTCAAAAAGTACTGAATCTATTTCGATGCGGTTTTTTGCATTCAAAAGGCTTCATTTTGGAACTGGTTGTTGGACATGTTTTGAGGCGGTAGACCACCCACCAGGGAGCCTTGCAGCAGCCAGATAAGTTCGTACTACAGGAGTTCTCAAAAAGTACTGAATCGATTTCGATGCGGTTTTTTGCATTCAAAAGGCTTCATCTTGGAGCAGGTTCTTAGATACGTTTTATGGAGGTAGAACACCAGGGAGTCCTGCAGTAGCCAGATAAGTTGGCATACCAAATTTCTGCCAAATCCAAACAACATCCATCATTTTGATTACCGCCAGTTAGTTTTAAGAAGGCATACTAATAAATTATGTATGTTTAATTAGGTACTAGCATAATATACAATATCAAAACACAAAGAAAACAAAATGTCGTAATTTTTAATCATATGTTTTAGTGTGCTAAGTGATAACAAACAAAAGTAACGTACTCTCCAAAAAGTTTAAAATAAAAACAAAATTTAAAAATTTAAAAAACACACGCCGGATGTTAAAACATATTCAAATAAAAAACAAAATTGAAAATTTTAAAAAACCCACGCCGTATGTTAAAATATATTAGAATAAAAAGGATTAAATAAAATTTTTGGAAATCCCCCGACCAGAGTCAAATAAGATAAGAAATATCAAATAAAGAAATCTATAAAAAGAGTGATTTCTCACGAAATCCGCCACACAAACAACTAATTATGACCTTTCTTAGTCCTTACGTATACGTACCTACTTACCTTTTGGTTTCTCGTAGAAATAGACACAGCAATAATATTGATTAATTTAGGTACTATACATACTCAACTATCTAATAATATAATACAAATCCAATAAAACACGTCGGGGGCTGCCATCATCGCTCTCTTTATTAGAAATTTCAGTTAAAATATTGTAACTACTTATTTATATTACTTAAAAACTAAATATAATGTAGATTCTGAATAAGTAAAACTCACGGTATGATAAAATTTATTAATGTCAGAGCAGGGAATGGCAGACCCCGACGTGTTTTATTGGATTTGCATTATATTATTAGATAGATGAGTATGTATAGTACCTAAATTAATCAATATTATTGCTGTGTCTATTTCTAGGAGAAACCAAAAGGTAAGTAGGTACGTATACGTAAGGACTAAGAAAGGTCATAATTAGTTGTTTGTGTGGCGGATTTCGTGAGAAATCACTCTTTTTATAGATTTCTTTATTTGATATTTCTTATCTTATTTGACTCTGGTCGGGGGATTTCCAAAAATTTTATTTAATCCTTTTTATTCTAATATATTTTAACATACGGCGTGGGTTTTTTAAAATTTTCAATTTTGTTTTTTATTAGGTCAGCTCTCTGACATAGGTACTTTTATTCATAATAACAATATAATATAATACATTTTAATAGTTATTATTTGTTGTCAACGAGCACAAGAGCATTTATAACAATAATATATTATTGATAAAAATAAACCCTTATTTTTCTTGGTCAACGGCTTTACCGATTTCATTGTTTTTTTTAATGTTTTCTAATGCTTTGTAGACGATTCTTACATAGGTTACCTTTTACCGCAGGACAATTCTCATTCCTACGGGAAAAACTGTTAATGCGGGCGAATCTGCAGCGGAAAGCTAGTTAATAATAAAAATATCTGTTACATATTTAACTCGTTTCTAGATATAAACTTGTTCTGATCATTTTAAGACAATTAACATATCCTATACTTTTTTGACAAACGAACAAATAAATGAAACTAACTCGAAGAAACGAAACCAAGTCTGAGTACAATTAATATTTTATAAACCAAATAATACACCGATTTTAAAGAAACCAGCATTGTTACCGACATTCCAATGATATTAATCAAAATACATTAAGCTGGTTTCGCTGCCTTTCAACAACTTTTCTGTTGGAACATCCTACTCGTTTTAAAGTCCAATCATCCCAATATAAACTAGATTAGAACATCTCGATAAAGACGCATTATGAGCCGTTAGTGGCTTACTTATCGAGTGGGTTTTGAGGTTAACCTACCTCACAAACCCTGGTGTCGGAATTATAGAACCGCATTAGGCTTCCAACATGGCTCCTATAACGACTACATCCGTAGATAGTAGCCGGGACCAACTTTATGTGCCTTTCGAAGCAATGAATCATCTTTCTTTAGGACAATCAGGTGATTTAGCCTGAAATGTCCTAACCAAACTGAGGAAAGTCTCACAAAGTGATAATTGTTTGACGAGTCCCCAACGAGATTCGAACCTGGACCCTCCGTAACGTCAGGTGAGCTTTTGACCACTCGACCACGGAAGCTGTAGTGCTGAGGTGAGCCTTAAGCACAGAAGAAAATAATAGTACTAACCCGTACAGAAAGGACACTCACCCCCCCGCGCCAAAATGAGTTCTCCGCCCGATATAGCGCCCCACGCCCCGCACCCCGCAGGCGCCGCTGCGGGACTCCGCCGGTGGTGGAGGGGGTGTTATACATAGCGCCTAGCGCCATTGACTTGTAGTTGATATTCAGTTGTTATTCAAAAAGAAGTAGGTTGTCAAAATGCGTTTTCTGTATGGAGGGACCGCCGAGTGCCTTTAGTGAAATTAACAATTTTTATCATTATCAAAGACGTCAGACGTGGTTTAGTCAAGAGCGATTTCATCAGCTGCTTGACTAATGACATGTAAATAATTTATATGGGTATTGTGAACACAGTTGGCAGCGTTTATCAAAAACAATTTTATTTCATTAGCATCACATGTACTATGGAAATTCTTATCTATCAGATATTATTATATTGTTTTGTAATATTGCTCCTAGAATATGGAATGCAACATTCATTCAATTAGCAAAAGTAGCAATGTATAAAGTTTTGTTACACCGAAGGACTTCACGACTATTATGGGGCAATGATACCGAATTAAATATTTTCAAAATGTTTTGTTAGTCATATAATTAAATAAGTGAATACGCAATAAAATTGACAGATGCATTTACTCAGTTAACGATCAGTCGTCAGCAGCAGTTTTAAGTTTTATTTACGGGAAAATGTTTGGGGATTTCGTGATAGTCGTATTTTTATCAATTTGTGTCACTGGAATACAGAGTCGAGTTGTAATTTATCCATCGATTCGGCAACAATTCCGTAAGTATCCGAATCATTTCCATTATCATCAGCCTTAGGCAGTTCATTTCTAATCATGGGCATCTCCCACAGCGCACTACATGGTTTTATCTTCTTCATCAACATCTTTGTGACTGAAATACATCATTTATAACACACATCCTGATCTACTGCCAGCCAGCTAACAGTCCGACAAAGATCTTAATGATCTCAGACGAGTAATTCAATTCAATTTCTTATTGTATCGCTATACAAGAAACTGTCAAATATTATGTCTAGTATGACATCGGCGTTCGATCTTTTTTTAGCCACTGTCACTAGCATTTAGATCCTTGTCCGTCTGTAGTTTGCGCAATTCGTTGCTTCATCTAGCCCACTTTCTTCTCCATTTTGCATATACATAGTATGGGTAACCTATCACATTTTCGAAAAACTGAAAACCGAATTTCAATATTCCGTAAACGATTCATACATTTTTCAATTTCCATTGTATAACTTGACATATTTTTAAATCACCACAATAACACTTTACAGAATTATTCTTTTTCCCCATAACGTTATTCCGTTTTACGATTAATCTTTTTTACTAAATACCGTAATCTCACTTGGTCTTTTTTTAAACGCTAGAATTTTTTTTGTTGTGTTATTTTTATTATTCCGAAGTAACAATTATTATTTTTTATAATTACGACACATAATGTTTTTGGAGTTCGGGGCACCCCGACATCTGTCGGTTAGGTTAGAAGGGTATGGCGGGCGTGGTGGGCGAGCAAAGCGAGCCCACCTCGCCCGCCATACCCTTCTGTTAGGTTTGACATGTATGCATGCCTGCTTGTGCTTGGTTGCATGCTTGCTTGCTTGCTTGCTTGCATGCTTGCTTGCTTGCTTGCTTGCATGCTTGCTAGATTGCTTGCTTGCATGCATGCTTGATGGAGTACAGAATGTAAAATGGAGAAATTAAATTTGACCTTGCAATATAATGGTTCAATTGAGCTATCGCACATGTAAAAAAATGGTTAACGTTGTCATGGATTTTCGGTATACTGGTAAATAGTTTAGCGGAAATTTGAAACATCGGTGAACAAGTAAAAAGGTAAATTAAAACGCGGAAATATGATACAATGGAAAATGTTATTTCGGATAATAAATAAATTTTCTAACTGATAAATGTCAAAAAGTTAGCGGAATAACAATATTCGGAACAAAAAATATCGGAAATACAATAGGTAACCCATAGTATGCGTTTCCTATCGTATCCTAAGCTTGGAAACATTTCAATGTTTCATAAAGTATCAACAAACTTTTTTATTTCAGCATATAAACCGGGATGCTTCGTCGATTCTGTGCAACGATTCATATCTTTCAATGAAACATACTCGCCTCAGGACGGCCAGACTTGTGAACTTTATACTTGTGATTTTGATGGATACATTTACATTACTAGGTAAATGAAACTATTTAAAAATTTACTAGAAATAGTAAGTCTTCTTAAAACTGCAAATATTAATCTCAATGTGAAATTTTATTTTCTTCAAAACTAACGCCATCTAGTGCCATACAGCAGGCTGATTCTAAGCTCTCTGTTCACGCATTATAATAATATAATACTGAATGATCTTTGGAGATGTCGAGATCTTTGGGAGAAGCCTTCGTCCAGCAAAAGACATCTTTCGGCTTAAATTATGATAATGATGACAAAATTATCTTAGAATCTGTGTCTTCGTATCAAATTCTCTTTTTAAAAACATCTCTCTTTTGAGGATGTTAGCTACTACGCTTTTTGAAATTATTTATTTTAAAATACGTTTCTTTTTTTATTTTACAGCTGCACTGAGACATTTGAAGGCGATTGTGTAAATATAGCTGGAAACAAATCTTTACCATACCCTAGTTGCTGCGATTATTTGGATTGCAGTAAACGAAATAAAATATCTACTGCTCAATATAATAATAAACCTACAACCAACACCACTATCGAGAATAAAGACTTCTCAATAGAAACTGCACAGTTAGAGAATGTAAATGAAAAATTTAATATTACAAATGAAAGCAGGTCATCAAAAAGTTTATCATCCCAAGACCTATCCAATGAATTTGCAACTGGTTCAGAAATGAGTAACCAAAACAGTGAAAATGCCTCTACTAACCCAGAAATGAGTCTACCTGAAAATACAAAACCATCAGAACAATCAGAAATAGAATCAAATACGTTAACAACAAAAGAACAAGAATATGAAAATAGTGAGAATACAACAGTTAAAGATGAAAAGAAGAGTTCAAATGATATTGAGTCAAAAGGGATTGAATAACCCTAAGATCCTAAATCAGAGAAATAGAGGAAGAAAGAAAAAAAGAAAAAGACATGACTTGATAAAGTTTCTGACCAATGCTTTACTTTTTCTTATTTAACTAAAATTTTGGCTATGAAAATAAAAATAAATGTCAACGATGTTTTTATGTAACTTTAATAGGGTGTAATAACGTCAATTCCATCGATTTAAAAAAATATTCTGTCTTAAAAACAACTACTCATTCCTTGAAATTCCACATATAGGCTTAGATGTCCTTCTGCATATTTGATGACTCCATTTTATACCTTTTCGTTTGCCATTTATGTCTATATCATGAGTGCTTTTGGTCATTATTTTGGTCATTATAGCTCGATCATTTTTGCCTAGTATGGTTTAGATCGCGAGAAAAACTTCTGTTACAAAAACTGCAATCGGTAAAAGTACACTCCACAGCATCAATAGCATACTGGTAATAAAAATGCGTCCGATTATTCTGCAATCGGATTTTCTCCTTTATCACATCTGACTTTTGGACAGCACTCATTATATGGATGACTGTGATCTTTTTGTGTTGCGAAACACCACGGTTCACTTACTGCTATTACACCGCACCTGAACATATTATATTTTATGTTAATAACATAATTCTTTAATAAAGTTTCCACTGCGTTCTTAAACTGAATTTTACATTAGGATTGTGTACTCCCATTATAGGGCATTTAAATTTTATTAATAAGTTTGTTATCAGGGTATGAAACTTGAGCACTTACGATTCCATTAGTATGTGATCCTTATTGCACGATCTTTTTTCGCACAAGCCCAGAAGGGAAACCGATTCATTGAAAGGAATTACATCATTTATTTCTTTTATATAGCAGCCTTCCTTGTGTGCTAAAATGAAAAAAAAATGCGATTTGTTTTATATAATGTCCGTAGCACTGCTACTGGTAGCCACAGCATCCGTACCTGAGTACCACCCGTGTCTCATTGCAAAGGTTCCGAGTTCGAATCCCTTGTGAGAGCTTACCCTGTTTGGACATTGCAGGCTGAATCATCTGATTGCCCGAAAGCATTACAGGATTAATATAATGCCTCATTATAGTCCAATATAGTTCAATTTTTGTAATTTTTCTCATGCATCCAATATACTTAACTATAGGGAAACATCATGGTTTCTGTAAAATGTCTTTTTTTTTTATTTGACCTATGCTTGAGTCGAAAAAGTAAGACGGATCAAGCTTCACCGGACTTGCGGGGGAGCGAAAGATTCTCCCCCAAAAAAGTCATATACCAACGCGTCTAGGGGCGGCTCCAGGGAGCCTCGGACCACGGCCTAGCGCGTTGATATTGAAAAACATCGTGAAGGAGACGACGCCTGAGGGTCTCTGATTATCAATTTTGATTTTGGTTCTGTAAAATGTCATTGTCAACCTACGAGTATCAACCATATTTCAATCAATTTAGCGATTACATAAGTAATATCATATTTTGACAAGTAAAATCAGACTGATCTGGTTAGAGACTCGGGAATCTTTGTGGAAATCTTTGGGTGAGGCATGATGATGATGATGAACTAATCAATCAAACAAATCTATTTAGGCCTACCGTAAACGTTACATACAGACTTACCTAAAATCTCTGGTGTAGGTGGTATTTTCATTCTTGCCATAGCAGCATTAACTACAGTTACTATAAATAACATACACAGAATTTTGGCGAACATTGTAAGTACGAATTTCATTTTTATTTCTGTAGTTTTTAGAAATTTTACTATATATTTCAATAATATCAAATACTTAAGCGCCTGATAATATCTATATAAACGTACTTAATTCTACTTATAGTTTGTTTATTATTCTAGTTAATCTAGGCAGATCGCTTTTACGTTTTAATAATGGATTTGATTTCAATGCTGATTTAAAAGCAAAATGGGAATAATAATATATCGTAACGTTAATACTTTGTTTATGAGTATTCGAAAATGATTCAGTGTATCGTTCAGTGATCGTTTTAAATCTGGCTGACTTCAAGATCACATTCAATGGACGGGCAGCACTGAGGGTAGGGTCGGCTGTAGTCGGTGTCAGTTATAAAGCATTTCGGGTCGTCGGTATGGGTTTTATCACATCTGAAAACAAAAAAATGAAAACACATTTAGCTCTCCAAAATTCAGCTTCTTTTAAAACACTTGAAAGAACTCAAATAATTATCTTATTATCTAAGTAGGTGAAATTTTTATCAATTATAAATATTTTATCAGTTACGAATATTTTGTTTAGTGACAGTAGGTACGGTAGTGAAATTGAAAAATTTTGTCAAATATAAGTAAAGAATCCTGCGAGACTTTCAATTTTCTACTTTTCGTATTATATACCCTTCAGGACAATATAGGGCAGTTCGTATGAAAATTTGAAAAAAAAGTTACTCGGGATATCAAAAGTTAAGTTCGATATTTATATTTAAGACAAAATATTTCACGGGCAAGAAATATATGAAAGAAAAAAAGAAGATCGGTAGGGCAAGTATAGGTTTTCTATTTAGAAAGCACAAGTTCAAGCCTCGCCTCGCCTTTTCTATTTTCAAATTCCTAAATATGTTACAGACTTACAGTCAAAACACATAAACGGTCAAAACCACTTTTGACTGCAAAAATCAGGCAAAAGTGGTTTTTAGTTTAGTAGTTTACCAGGCGGGTGCGAGCGTAGCGAGCACGGGAGTTCAGGGCACCCCTACAAGGGTATGGCAGAAGCGATGATGAGATTGCTCGCCGTACCCTTCGTGTTAGGTTACATATGAACCTAAATTATCTAGAAGTGGTTTTGACCGGTTATGAGTTTTCACTGTAACATATACATTTATTCAACGCTCTTACGGTGAAGGAAAACATGACAACATCGTGAGAAAACGTGCTCACACATGCTAAGAAGTTCGAAGGTTGTGTGTGAAGTCGACCAATCCGTACTGGGTGATTTAGAACGTAGTTTAGGGTAGGCTCGAGCCTCTCGGTGGGAATAAAGGACATAACTTTTTTGTTTGGAAAATTTCTGTAACTCCCCAACTTACGTATCATACGTAAGTGTATCTTCAAAACAGTTGATCCTCTTGCAAAAGCCAACAGGTGCCGACGAGGAGGAGAATGGTATTACGTCGTTGATCTCCTTTATGTAGCAGCCCTGCTTGTGTGCTGGAAATTGTAACAATGGATAAATTAATAAGGGGGCCATAATAACGTTTACAACGCAATTCATTTTTTATAAATAAGTCAACACACTTAATGAAATAAAATTGGCTCTATGCTTCATTGAGTACCACCAGACAACACTCAACAATATACATTATTGCACACCAGTTATAACAATAAATACAATCCACAACAACAAACGTGTACAAATGGCGGCCTTATTGCAAAGTTACCCATTTCTACCAGGCAACCTACTTTAGCTGAGTGTATAACTCAATTCAATCTATTTTCACCGAACAGCGGACGAAGATTAAGGAAGCCAAATAAGACGATACGGTCAAGTGCAAGGTATGATGTGTACGCACACTGATATTCTGTCCCTTATTTTATAGACATAAGAACACGGTGCAAAGTCCAAAATGTCCAGCTTAGCGTGGTCTTGACTGTATGTAAAGCCCGACCAAAGAAATAAAAACTTCGCCATATTGCGGTATTTCAATGGAACTAATTTTATAAGGGAAATTGTTGCCATTGTCGTAAAAATATACACGTGGCGCCCCCAGAGCAGGTTTTCATTTCTTTGGTCAGGCTTTACATAGTATAAGTATTTTTTTACCTAATTCCTTGGGTATCTCTTCTAAAACTTTAGCACTGGCACACGTAGACACGACTAGTGTGAAACATATTATAACCTTTACTAACATTATAATTAAACAAAATAATATTTAGTTTTATATTCTGATTCACTCCAGCAATACATTTTATTATGCTAACAACACGACTGGTGCAGATGGCTCTTAACACGTTTCTGAAGTTTTGTTTTGAGTAGCTCAAGGAAAACCAATGGGTAAAACCGGAATATTATTGGAATGAGACTTAGTCATGTCGAGCACAGATATAAGTAGCTGGTTTTCCTGAACTATGTCGGAATAATAATTTATTTAATTAATAAAAATCTTGTGTAATATTGTGCCCGACTCTACATATTACGCTCTAACTTAAATTTAAAAACCATATGTCCCTTTCACGTTCTTAAGAACGAAAAGGGACAGGTGATTGTCAACTTAAAAGAGACACCCAACATAGATTTTACGCGTAGTTCGCACTAGTTTAGCAGGCATGCGAAAACATCCCACTTAAATTTAAGCTGAATTTGACAGCGGCGGCGCTGCTTAGGTATTTTAAATACCATTCATTCATAAATTAAATTCATTCATCACCCTTCTTTGATTCCCATAAAAATAAAAGAGACCAAAAATATTAAAAAATTAAAATAAAATATTACTAAAATTAGAGATTTTAGCGGCCACTCTGGAATTGAGCCCATTATTTGGATAAATAAATAAATTCAGAAGATCCACTAAGCTTACATATTATGAACGATCTTACCTATTATTTTTCACGCTGTGATATTTCACATTTTGAACTCAAAAAAACTTTAAGAATATCTTTAATGAAGGTTATGTTGTTATTTAATAGGGAACTTGCATGGATGAATCTCAATATCTGAACTTATTTTCCATAAATATCCCAAATTATACTAACAACAATAAAAACATTGACTTAAAAATTACTGAGACCTACAATGTATAAGTTAAATTTCTGGTGTAGAGTCTTCCGCTGCCTCGCGGTCGTACTTTTTCGACACAAGCATACGTCAATTCAAAAAGAAGTCCCTACTATTACTTATATTTCTAAAAATACAGGTAAACTAATATCCCGCCGCTGCTCTGCCCGCGTTAAAAAAATTTCCTGCTGTAAGAAGTAGCCTATGTTCTTTCCTTAGGTCTATTCTATCGTTGTGCTAAATATCATCAAAATCGGTTCAATAGTTTCGAAGCCTATCCAATTATTAGGAAAATTTTAGGTATTTTTTACATGTTATATTACTAAAGTTTTAGTTAGGAACGCTAATTTTTTGAAAATAAAATGTAGCCTTATGTTACTCGGAAATCGTGTAGCTTCCCAACATTGAAATCGGTTCAGTAGTTTCGGGGCCTATTCAATGCAAACAAACACACAATTAAATCTTTCCTCTTTATAATATTACTATAAATAAATCTAGTCACCGAATCCTAAATTGTTAGTGAAATTTATATTATTTAATGTAGGTATATTATAAAATTTCAAACCTTATCAACCACACACGGTAAAAGATTGTACGGATAACAGACAAGTAGTATGTTATAGGTACGAGTATTTATAATTAACTAGCTATCCGCTCCGCGGCTCCGCCCGCGTTAACAGCTTTTCCCGTAAGAATGAGGTATTTTCCTGCAGTAAAAGGTAGCCTATGTGTAAATTCAGGGTGTCAGCTAACTCCGTACCAAATTTTATTAAAATCGCTTCAGCCGTTTATACGTGAAAAAGTAACAAACATACACACACACTAACACACTAACAAACTTTCGCCTTTACAATACTAGAGTGATGTGAAAAGTGCATCCAAACTTTCTACAACTTGTTGCATAACATTTGGGAATTGTTTAACTACGATTAACAATTATTAACTTTATAATACAGGTTATGCAATACTAGTTACCATGTTATTCTCTGTGTATGCATCATAAAAACCTCAATTGAATCGATTTAAAATTATTTAGTTCAAATTAAAGGTAATTTAAAACATTGAAGTGTAAATAAAAAAGAAATGTTAAATTTAATTTAATTTTTTAATAATAAATAATTTTAACAATTTGGTGGCAAGATAGCTTCAAAAGTTAAATTAAACCTTATGACTGCACTAATTCTAAGATCAGGAACTCTATCTACAGAAGTCTTTTAATAAATAAATAGTATAGTTGGCATTTGTCTTAAACATAAACCAAGCTTTCACAAAAAACATGAACACGCGTTGAGCGCTTGTCTAGAAAATCTTCTAGCAGATTTTTCATAGGTACAAGACTTTTTAAACAAGCATTTAAATCTTTTTTTTTTGTGTTAAGACCCGAAATCGCTCGAACAATTTCCATCTTTTACTTTTCTAACTCTTTTTTTTTATTTAAAATTTATTTTTTTCTGTTTTAATTTTGTGCCAGTTTTCATTTACGGACAAACAAAAAATAAAACTGTACTCCTTCCAAATTCGTAACAGCAATTTTTTCATGACAATTTAGCTATTTCTTTGCTTCAGGCGCTTCTTCGCTTAGTTAGTAGCTTTATAAGCGCTTGCACAGTCGTCGTTTTTCCCACTCACATTTCTTTCAAATCTCAAATGCCAACGAACTACTAGCTTTAAATTATATTATATTATTTTCAACGTCGCATTTTATATCTGGGCAGCACTGGGGGTAAGGCCTGCTGAGGTCTAGGTCGGTGACATGACACTTCGGATCATCTGTAGCAACCGCACCGCATCTGCAAAAAAAGAAATAAAATATTAAATTAAATTAAAATCCTTTACGTGCCTTCCGAAGCACGAAATCAGCTTTCTTTTCGGACAATCAGGTGATTCAGCCTGCAATGTCCTAACCAAACTGGGGAAAGTTCGACGGATCCCCACCAGGATTGAAACCCGGAACCTTCGTAACGTCAGTCGTGGTCAAAACCACTCGACCACTGGTCCCGGCTACTATCTACGGATGTAGTCGTTTATACGAGCCATGTCGGAAGCCTAACGCGGTTCTATAATTCCGACACCAGGGTTGTCGAGGTAGGTTAACCTCTAAACTCACACGATAAGCAAGCATTAAAATCCATAATACTATAAAAATTGTGCCATGTGTATGGGGAGCAAAATTCACTTTCTATAATTCCTATTTGTTGAAAGACCTGTGTTGATCTCCGACATGAACGAAATAAGAAATGTCGCAGAATATTTTGCACCCCACGAGGGGATTCGCAGGAGAAAAAAACCTACTGACCCGGGTCCCGTTGATTTAGAACTATTAATTTTCGCATCAGCAAGGTCTCATAGTACAAAAGTTCTTGCATATTTTAGCTTCTACTGTGTTTTCGATTTAACTTATACTTAACTTTTATTCGACGCTCTAACGGTGAAGGAAAACATCGTGAGGAAACCTGCACATACCCGCGAAGTAATACAAAGTTGTGTGTGAAGTTGACCAACCTGCACTGGGCCAGCGTGGTCGACTCAGGTCTATTCATTTACCCTGATATCAGGGTAGGCTCGAGCCCCTCGGTGGGGACAATATATGAGCTGTTATATACAACCGTATACATAGAAAATGAAGAGTACTTACGAAGAATAATGCATCAACTCTGGAGAGCAATCTATTCTATAGCAGTAGCCGACAGGAGATACGCTTTCGGAGAAAGGGATGACATCGTTGATCTCTTTCACGTAACAGCCTTCTTTATGTGCTGGAACAAGACAGAAAAAGGTTACTATTTTTGAATTAATTTAAAAGGGTGAAGTCCAGCCACATTCGTGGCATTCTTTACATTGCCATGGAATGAAATGGAAGCGAATTTTAGCAGTTAGGTAGTACATAGCATATTGAACGTTATGTCAAATGTATACCATGCAACCAACATACAAAAAAAGAAAAAATATTCAAGGAGGTCGCGCATCTACTGAAGAAGCGAAGTTTCTTAGACGCGCGACCTCTTCTCGTATCTAGTTTGTCATACTTCATATTAAAAAAAAGAACGATTTCTATTTTTGTGTGTATGTTTGTAGTAAATAATCTCAAAAACTATTTCACCATCAGAAAGCTACATTCATCTTGAGTAACATAAGCTACCTTTTACCGCGGGAAAATGCCTCATTCCCATGGGAAAAACTGTTAACGCAGGCGGAACCGCGGCGAAAAGCTAGAATGTATTTTATAACACAGTAGCTTAAAAGTACTAGTTATACAATAATTGACTTAAAGTTCAGCATGTAAAGTTCGCAATGTAGTAAAAAAATACTTTCATTCCATTTCGCGGTTTCGTACATCAATTACACTAACATAATATAATTTAACAGCCTCGTAGCCTAGTTGGTAGTACGTCTGCTTACGAAGCACAGGGTCGCGGGTTCGAATCCCGCCCAGGGCAAAACATTCGTGTGATGAGTACTTGTGTTTGCCATTGTGTCTGGATGTTGTATATTTATTTATGTATGTATATCAGCTGTCTGACACCCATAGTACAGGCTCTGCCTAGTTCGGGGTCAGATGGCCGTGTGTGAGATGTCCCACATATTTACGAGTATTATTATTATTATTATAGTGTTAGGTCATTGAATTACTATTGTAATACATAATTCCTCAATGCGTTAGGTTTAGTTTATCAGGTGAATAAGAGGTTTTGAATCGTTACTATAACACACTGAACTAGATACCTGGGTTTTTTCATTTGAACGTATGTGGTTGCGCTTGGATTTCTAAAGATTAGAATATAAATTTCATTCAGACATCTAATAAGCCTTTAAAAAAGAATAATGTAAAAATATTCAATCTGTAAATAACATTTACCTATTTGTTCTGATACGAGTAAGTATATGCTGATAATTTAGTGACATGCGGGTTTTCAAAAAGTTAATAAAAGTTAATATAACCTCGTGCTAGTTGATAGATAACCTTATTACAATCTTCATAAGAGCAAGGTTAGTTTAGGTCAGATATAAGTAGACCAAAACACATCACTTACTAAGTTTTTTATCAATTAGCTATGTAAAAAGTGTTTTTATTTTTACACAAGATCTAATTGGTAAATGCTTACTGGCCATCGATTCAAAAAAGAGAAGTATCTTGAATTTCGAACGTTAACTTTTTAATAATGCCTACAACCGCTGGCTGCTTTTCGAGCCAGACTTTTAGATGTTAAGAAAGTTGACTGGCTATTTATAACTACTTACTTATACTTATTTTTATCAAATGTCAAAAAAATAGTCTAAGTTGTGTACGAGTGATTCGGATTGTTTATTTCTAGCACAGTGTAAGATAATTTAATTTTAAACTGACCTTTTTGTACTATTATCTCATTTGATTTATTATAGAGCTTAAATCCCTGTACATTTTGCACATAGAGACTATATTTTAGTATAAAACAGGCATGCACCTAGACACGTATGTACCAATTTAACTAAATATTTCACAGTTTACAGAACATTAGAGAGCGTCACGCATATTTTTCTTTATTTTCATTGATAAGAAATATAATTGCCATGCCTAATTATAATTTTGATAGATTTACCAAACTATCTTATTTAAAAAAATATTTTATTTTAATTTATGTTGTAAGATAAATATTTATTTTAATCAATTATATCAAATTTTATTAATTTTATAAAATACTAGCTATTCGCTTCCCTTTTTCCCGTGGGAATGAGGAATTTTCCTGCTGTAAAAGGTAGCCTGTGTTATTCCCCAAGGTATATTCTATCTTTATACCAAGTTTCATTATAATCGGTTTCGGAGCCTATTCATCAATGCAAACAAACAAAATCTTTCCTTTTATATAATATTAGAAGATTCAAAAATCAAATCAAAACTAATTATTCGAAATAAGATTACACAAATCACTTTTCAACGTCAAATTTTAATGAAGTTACTAAGTTTTGCTCAAACTAAGGCTGGCTCTCGTCTAACACTAATGAAGAACAAACTCTAAACATTGAAAGAGGCGATGCGATATTAGTTTGAACAGAACTGGCAGGTTCACGCAATGTGAGCGCTGCTGTGGAGAAGAACCCGCCGAAGAAACTCCACAGGGATGGCTGGATCGATCGATATGAGGGACATCTCACACACGGCCACCTGACCCCAAACTAGGCAGAGCCTGTACTATAGGTGTCAGACAGCTGATATACACATACATATTTAGATATACAACATCCAGACACAAGGCAAACACAAGTGCTCATCACACGAATGTTTGCCCTGGGCGGGATTCGAACCCGCGACCCTGTGCTTCGTAGGCAGGCGTACTACCAACTAGGCTACGGGGCCGTCAAAATTCATACTAATATTATAAAGAGGAAAGATTTGTATTTTTGTGTGTGTGTGTATGTCTGTATGTATGTTTGTAATGAATATACTCAAAATCTACTGAAGCGATTTCATTCTTTCATCATTACAAAGCTATTTCACCCTGAGTAACATAGGCTACCTTTTATTGCGGGGAATAAACTAAGCCGTGGCGGAAGGCTAGTTATTTAATAATTAATATAACAAACGAAATATACAATTAGAGGAAGGCAAGCAGTCAAAAAATCAACCAATAATAGAAAATATAAACCGTTTTTTTTTTTAATACAAATTGTTCTTTATTGACATCAATATTAAACAAGACAGTTACAATTTCAGAAGGATTCCTTATTATTGCTAGAGTAGCAATTGTTTCCAGGCAAATGGGATAACAATCGTTATTGGAAATACCATCCAAATCCGTTCAGTGGCGGAACAAATATCCATACAAGTTAAAAAATATACTTTCACCTAATATTAGTGTGACTTGTGTAGAAAAGCTCTAGTTACATATGTTTATTTTTCTCTTATGACACTAGTCAGTTGTGTGCCAATCATGTAATATAAATATTTATATTCCTCGAAATTCATTGAGTACTGGTATAAATTTTCATTTATTAAAAAATAAATAAACCAAAGCTATATACTTTTTAAAACTTTCACGGTAAATATCCCGTAGTTATGAAACCAAAGCTAGTTAGAAATACACAGTTTTTTTTTTACATTTTTAATGCATCTTTTAGTGTGCGACTTCGTATTGTGATTAACTAAGAAAAATAAAAACTTCCTATGGAAGCGCCACGTGTATATTTTTCAATGTTTAACGACAACGATGCAATTTCCAAATTAGTTGCATTGAAATTGTGCATTATGTTAAAATCTTTTATATTTCAGGTCAGGTTTTACTATAATAAATTAATAAAATTCAATATTATTTAAAACTTACCCAATTCTTTGGGTTTTGCTGGTAATTTTCCCATCCACACCGCAGCATTTGCCGCCACTACCACGAGACAGATGCAAAATATTCTCGACATCATTTTCTTGTATTAATTTTAAACTTAGAATAATTTTACTAAGAGAAACTTTTTAAATTCTATTTTAAATATCGAATGTAACGTCAAGCACGTCTCAAATTAGCCCTCGGACTGTAGATCGGCGCGGGAGTCACTTGTTTATATTCAAAAGATGACGCTTACTCAAGCCGGATTGACAGAATCAAATGACGCAGCTACCAGCTGACTTATCGCGAAAAACCAGTAGTTAATGTGTTTTAGTGCTGTTTAGTACCCTTGTTTGTTATTCGGCTATCTCATGTTAGACATTATAATAAATATTTTATTATTACATCTATTTATTAAGGCAATTGCCAATTTATAGCGCGTGTAAATTGAAGCTGGTAGTACTGTACAAACTAACGCAAACTTCAGGGCGTTCAAGAAAAAATTACAATTTTGGTTACAAATAAAGATTATAAAGATAAGGGATAGCAAATATTTAAAATGTATTATACATATTGACCTTAAAAACACCTTTATCCCGTGGTAGTAGGGGCGAAACTCGTAGTGTGATTGTCCAAGCGCATGTGCCGACTGCCGACTACTGTACATGTTCGTTCAGTCAGTGGTCTGACTGACCTTATATTAATTTTTTTTTTACTTTTTAACTGATACCGTCTGTTCATTGCCTGTCTGATAATTTTTCCCGAAAAACGAAAATAGGTTTTGACATCGTCGTACAAAGAGTCCGATTAAATTAACTATGTCTTCGTTTCCATGGAAAGAGTCTTTAGTTCAGGATTTTCGCGCCAACGGCTCTCCAGGATCTTGGCGAGCCGTCAGGAGCGGCTGATCACTGGAGTCTACTAGCCCCAAAAGTTCCAGGCACTAGCAATAAATTATTACAAAGAACTGAATAAAGTTTACGTATAAATTTGGTCGACGACATTCAAGCGAACGGCTGGCAAGAAGTGGATTGAGGCCTACGCCCATGAGGTTGAAAAAGGCTAAGAAGAAGAAGATAAATTTAGCAGTAATTTTAGTTTTCCACTTCAACTTAGCAGAGACATATTTTTTTTGAAATTGTCGATGAACTGCTGTTAAATTGAAATTCTACGGGAAACTGAAGAAAATGGAGACGAGGATGACGTATGGATGACGAAGAAATTCCAAAATTGAATGTTTGAATTAAGACGAAAAAAAAGGAAAATAGGATGGGAATAAGGTTGCAAAGCACCTTGTTGCAGGATAATGGCTTAAAACCACAATCTCAGAATGTCTCTGACCATTACGGTACATAATACTTTTTTATTATTCCTGACATAATCCATTTTTATTTTTTTGGCAATTTTTAATAAAGAATTTCAATTTAGATTATTGACAACGTTTCATCTCTTCTCATATAATAATATTATGCCCAATAATTCTGACCTAAAGTTTGTGGAGTAGACTACCTCAAAACCCACGTGAAAGCAAGCAAGTATTGTAGCCACCAAGAGTTTGGAGCATCGTCTACCAATAATATCAGGTGAGAGGGTTTTTTATAATCCACCACACTGAAGAGGGTGGGGGCAATCTAAGACAACAAGGTCTAATTCGTACAAGGCTACATTACATTATTCATTAATTACTAATAGTAAGTAATTTACTATCTATCTTGTTTTCTCGTGCGGTAATTCATATTTCGCTCTCTGTCGGCGTGTTATCTTATATTATATAAAAATGGATTGCTGTTCGTTAGTCTCGCTAAAACTCGAGAACGGCTGAACCGATTTGGCTAATTTTGGTCTTGAAATATTCGTGGAAGTCCAGGGAAGGTTTAAAAGGTAAAAAAAAAAGAAAAAAAAAAACAACGCGTGCGTATAGCCGCGGGCGGACAGTTAGTAATTTATAATTATGACGTAGGCTTATTCCATCGCTCACGTGACTTAGGAGAATAATGTAACATAATATGTGGGGGTGTGTTAGAGGAGAAGGTCAATGACCTCTGACCAGAGCCTTAATGACCATCGTCATAAACTAGGATCGAAGTACAAAAGCAACCGGTTGTTACTTGAGATCAATATATTTGTTCGGAGGGGGTACGAGTCATGGGTCCCGGTGAATTTCTACTCAGGACTACATACTCTACAATCATGCCAAGTTTCGTCGACTCGTCCAATAAAAGATGTTTCCAATACTAACAGTTGCACTAAATACCCTACTAGAGTTTGGCACATGAAAGTAGACAATCGATGAAATTGGAAAACATTGTAGGTACTGGCAATGAAGTTACATAGAAAAAAAAAACTAATTAGGTAAATCTATAGAATCGGGGTTGCCAGGATGATTTTATTCAAATTTGCCGCGTTTTTTCATTGTCTACTTTCATGTGCCAAACTCTATAATAGTAAGTCATTCATTAGAATTATCTGTGTTACCCGCTCGAAATATCGGTAAGCTCAATTTAAGATGAAATCCCGTAAATTTCTGTTAGTGTTAAATAACAACAAATAAGTAACATTTCACGCACCTACAAGGTCGAATGTTCCTTGTATAATTATATCACTTGCTTTATTATTATAATTACATACAGAACCTGTATAACCAACGAAGACCAAAGTTCTGGTGAAAATGCGGACGTGCTAATTCAGAAAATAAGATAGAACAGAGGTAGAGCAACAAGTAAGTAAGGCCAAGTCTGAACATGTGCCTGCAGGAGTTAAGTAAACTTGGATTATTAACACTGCCACTGCCGGCATTCCCTCAATAACTTAGAATGAAAAAGAAAAGCAAAGTAACTGAGCCATACAAACTAGTCATGGGATTTTTTTATTAATAATATTTATTTTCCTCAGTAAGTTTTATTTCTAGCCCATTCATAATAAAATAATTGAACTACTAATTGTACGTACATACTAGCATGCTTATATTTTGTACGTAATCTCAACGAACGGAATAAATAAGCTTAGAATTAAAATGTATATTGTTATAGTAGAAAATTCAAACATAACTATTAGGATTAAACTCAAACGGTTTTTCAATACCAAAATTTATTAATACTTGGTTTCCGCTTTTCAGCAGCAGTAATAAGGTATTCTTAACAACAAACATTTTAAAAGCACTCTACTACCTGTAGTACTAGTGTAACTAGTATTATATTATCTGTGCTGTAGTAGAGGTAGTGCAATGCTGTACACTTTTCTTAAGAGTATTCTGTACCCTAAGGTTACCTGGTAGAGATCGCTTTATTTGTTTATTGTGTGTCATATTTCCAACCGTTTCCAACTTTTGACGAAAGCAAGAAACATAAGGCGGGCAGCCATTTTAAAAAAAAATATTGACCCTGTGCCATAATCTATTAATAGGCAACCATGTAATAAAAAAATATGATACTTGACTAACTTCGAGCTTAAAGCTGTCCAGATTTAATCAAACGGATGGAAGGATTTATAGTTCTGTACATATTCTATTTAGTATTTTTGTGTAGGTAGGTACTGATGGAAAATATTTTGCCAAGCAGTGAAAGCGTTAAGAACTTGGATAATTAAGTTAATTAAGGAATATGCGAAGGCGTAACACGTAAATAGACGAACAAACAAACATAAGAGTTGAATCTTGTTATATGGGTGCGGAGCGAAATTCGCTAAGCGAGTTTTAGCTTGAATTACAGGGATTTGGAAAAATATTAAAAGGGATTTATCATAATTTTGTGCTCAAAGTTTCACAAAACACAACAATAACCAACAAACCACTGTGTGTGTTAAACACTTAGGTTATCAGCAAAAAATATCTAGGGCTATGGTATGTTTATAATTCAGTCTGTAGACGTCCACTGCTGAACAAAGATCCTTCCCAAAGATCTCCACAACGATTGGTCCTGTGCCGCCTGCATCCACCAGCAATCCGCGTCCATCATGTGAAGACCTTTCTGCCCCAAGCTATTTTCTATTCTTTCTATTATTATTTTTTCTGCCCCAACGCAACGATCGCTATTTCTACGAGTATGCCCCGTGCACTGCCACTTAAGTTTACAATTCTTTGGGCCATGTTGGTAACTTTAGCTTGCCTGCTGATCTCATCATTCTTGATTCAATCGCGCAGGTAAAGTCTAATCGTAGTCTTTACCCTTTGAGCCTTCTTACGAGGCCCATCGTAAGCGGCCACGTCTCGGATCCGTAAGTTATCTTATCACTGGCAACACAAATTGCTTAAATTGCAGTATTTGAGACGAAAAGTTATTGCGCAACTTTCCAAACGCTGCTGTCGAGTTGGATTCGACAACTCAAATTCTTCTCGAAGAGATTCGATGTAGGTTTTTAAATTAAACAAAACTAATATTAATTAATTTACTTGTGGTTTGTTTATGTGTTTAGCAAACTTGTAAATTTAGCATAATCCAAAAACTTTAACCGTAACTTTTATATTACCTTGAACGTTAACCGTTACCAACTGATTTAAGATGTCGTTAACCGATAACTCAAATAAACACAAATAACAAAACAAAGGAATTCCTTGTTACATCACTGACAAAATGAATATATTACATTCAAATGTCTAAAAATGCGGATATATAGTAGTATTAATTTAATATTGTATTATTCCACGAGTATGTTTACCAGAAAGCTGGGGTCAAGGTGCGAAACCGTCCTATTTGCAAACACAACTTGAGGTCAACTTATTAAATTTATTTATTAACAATATTAAATATCCTCCGCGAAAGGTCAGGCTCTTTTGTGATCGTATTATCTCATTGGAGGTAAACATTTTGGCGCCAAGAATTCATTTTAACATTACATTGCAGTTTGTCGTTATGCGTTGAATTACAAGAAAAGGTTTAATTTTACAATAAGCTGCTATAACTAGCTTTCCACCCGCGGCTTGGGGCGCATTGAATAGTATTTCCCCTGTGGAAATGAGGTATTATTCCGAAGGTAAAAAGTAGCTTAATACAGGACTAACAATCTTCATTCCACATGCATTTCCCGCTTAAATCAATCGGAACAAATATCCAAATCATATTTTCACGTTTATTAGCGTGATTATAGGTAGTGGTACCAGAGCGTAGTTATTTTTATTTTCTATTTATTAATTTTACAAAATATTAACCTATCCAACTAATCACTACATAGTATAAAACAAAGTCGCTTTTTCTGTCCCTATGTCCCTCCCTTTGTACGCTTAAATCTTTAAAACTACGCAACGGATTTTGATGCGGTTTTTTTTTAATAGATAGAGTGATTCAAGAGGAAGGTTTATATGTATAATACATGCATAATATGCTTAAAGATAACCCACAATAACCATTTTCCCGTGCGGAGCCGGGGCGGGTCGCTAGTTACCTATAAACGCGACAGTTTGTTAAGATGGATGTTTGTTACCCTTTCACGCAAAAACTACTGAATGTATTTTAATGAAACATAATAATATAGCCTATACATCAGCATAACACACAGGCTACTTTTTACTGCGGGAAAATACCTCATCACCTTAGGGAAAAACTGTTATCGCGGGCCGGCAAATAGTTTTTGTAACCTAATTATGGAGCCACTGATCTGAAAATAAAAGATTAGTATTATTATCAATCGATAAATCGAATAGACTGCAATAGCACAACTGCACTTAAGACCCTTGGTTGATAGGTGTTGCCATAATCTTCATGCTCTCACCAAGAGTTCGAGTAGGACTTAAAATAACTTATAATATTAAATATAATAAAAAAATTATAAAAGAATTAGAGCGTCGGTGGCCACTTGGCTAAGGCCGTTGTCTTCCATTCAAAAGTTCGCCAGTTCAAACTTCGGCACGTATCAATATATTTTCGAATTCATATGTACAGAAGCCAGCACATGCGGTTAGACATTTGCACCACGACATTCACCCCTACCGCTGCAATACGAGCGCTCTCAAGATCAACATGTCCAGCCGCATGTGCTGTCGACTGTACGTTTATTCGATGTTCCTACGGTGAAAGAAAACATCGTAAGAAAACCTACACACACCTGCGAAGTAATTTATTGACCTACGCTTGTGTTCAAAGGGTATGACCAATCAGTTTTACCGGACTTGCGGAGGATGTTACCAACCCGCACTAGACCAGAGTGGTCGACTAAGGCCTATTCACCCTAATTTCAAAATAGGCACGAGCCCCTCGTTTTGTACATAATATTTTAATATGAGCTGGTTACGATAGTAAAAAAAGTTGTAAAAAAGTATCAAATTCGTTCAGACCCGAGTATAGCGTGGGTTTTCACCAAAGAAGCGACTGGCCAAAAAAGCTATTCGCCTTACCGACAGCCACACGGATCTAACTCCCATAAAAAAAGTTTGTTTACATCCGAAAACGTGAATCACCAGTTTGTAGCATAAATAAAAATACCACATTCTTCTTGACATGACGACCTTTTTTGGTGTGCGATGGTGGTTTGATATTTGAGATTATCGCGTGCTTACACTTAGGAAATATTTATTTTGGAGTTTCTTGTTGCGTCTTTAATTTTAGTGCAGATGTCAAGGCCTATACTTATATATGACAAAAAAAGATTTGAAATCTTTTAACACTATTTCGTATACTTCAAAAACTTACATTACATGTATGTAAGCTTTTAAGTAGGTACTTTAACTGATATTCATATATTCTCAATTTGTGATAAAAAAGTACTTTTACAAATAATGAGGGTTTGACTTAATAAATGTCCTTTTGTCTTTTTTTTTTTCTAATATGGCAGAGTGACCCGCGTCACGCGCGTCTCTTAAAACTTGTGGAACCGAAGCCAAAATGCTCTTTCGACATTTTTTGTATAATACTTTCCGCCCACTTTAACTGAGCTAGCTTCTTTGACTGAGCAATACTGAGCGTTTGCTAAGTTTCAGTGTTTGCTAAGCCTCCACTTAAACCCTGTTGGAACAATGATGATGACAGTGGTGTACGTACATGCGTTTTAAAGTGTCTGTGCCGACGAACACTGCATCATTAATGGTTGCGTGCTGTAATTACGTGCCGAGGTGGTGACGTGCAATTTTTGGTCTCGAGGTGTGGAACGATTCAAAAGAACTAAATCCAACTAATATTATAAACTCGGATGTATGTTTATTACTTTTTCACGCAAAAACTACTGAATGGAAACTTTACAATACTCTAGCTTATACATCACAATAACACATAGGCTAAATATACGACATCCAGACACAAGGCAAACACACAAATGTATGCCCTGAGCGGGATTCGAACTTGCGACCTTGCTTCGGAAGCAGACGTGCTACCAACTAGGCTACGGGGCCGTCAAACTAGGAGCTCTAGCTAGTTGGTTTGTGTAATTTAGTAATTATATATTTCAAATAATACAATACAACATAATGATAAATTTATATTTTTTTGTTATTCAATGACCTTTTATTCGAGCAGCACGCGACTTTTATCAATTTCATAGATATTATTAACTTTAGCCAACCGTTATATTTGTTAGTGAATTTGGGTCATAAAATAAAAAAATCAAGATTAAGTATAGTTTTACCGAAATAAATGATCAACGCAAAGTTTTTAACTTGTACCAAGCCATATAAACAATTACAATGAATTAACCAGGCCCTTGCAGCCAGGATCCTGCCTGACCGCTCCTCGTAATCGCTGGGCAAAAAGATCGAAATTGTTTTCTTTATTACCTACATACATTCTTGTGTGACTTAAGAATGTACCCAACGTTATTAGCCCGGAAAAATGGGAAATTCTGGAACAAAAGGAAACTTTATTTGACTTGAACAAAACTACCCCACTCAAAGCGCGCCCCTATTTTAGGTACAAAGACATTATAATTTTGGCCTTTAGACCACTGCTAGCATAACACTAAATTAAATAATTGAATAACCCCGACATAAAACTGTTACTTGATCCTTTCAACAACTACAAAAGAGCTAATAATGTTCGAATGGCTAAAGATATTTTCTTGGATCATAGCTAAGAACACACTCGATTGTGACACCTTGCAAACAAAAAAAACTAGATCAAAATCGGCGCATCCGTTTAGGAGCTACGATGCCACAGATAGACAGATAGACAGACAGACACACACGTCAAATTTATAACACCCCTCTTTTTCATCGGTGGTTAAAAATGCATTCCTCAAAGAACAAAGACTCTCATCAGATACTTACCCTCAAGTAGAATTAAAAAATACAGTTCATAAAACTTAAAAACCGATCAAAGCTACCGAATGCAATTCACAAATTAAAGAAGATTTTTTATTTATTTCAAACCAAGTTTACTCCTTATTGCGTGTTTAATTGATTTTTAATAAAAACCTTTTAAGTCGATCTTAATTTGGAAGCGGCTATCTCACTTTCTGTCTCTTAGTTTTACATACATACATAAAGTTTCTTTCCCGGAGGGGTAGGCAGAGACCGCTTCCTTCCATTTGCTACGATCCAAACACACTTTTTTCGCTTCATTCACATTAATTAATCTCCCCATTCAAGCTCGTCGGTTTAGAATACTCTTGCCTCGACTTTTTGACAGAACGTCCCCGATTTGATTTTGGAACGTTCGTCTTGGTCTTCCCCTTCTAACGCTTCCTTCCACTCTCACCTTATAAATCTGTTTAGTCAATCTCTCTTCACTCATTCTCTCCACGTGACCAAACCAATTTAGAATCCCTTTTTCAATTCTCGTCTTTTACTCCACATTTTCCCTTATCACACTGTTCCTAATCCTATCACACAATTTTACGCCAATCATACCTCTCAATGCTCTAATGCTCTTAGTTAATGGTTTCAACAATTACGACACTTAATCCACGATGATGCGATGGTTGTTTTTGTTTTTAGGTCGTACTAAGGATCGTCTGTCTGTCACGCACGATGTGGTTTTAAAGGGGATGCCAACTTGGAGTGTACGTGGTATGGTTCTCAAAAAATTGAACATCTTAATAGCTTCCCTTCCTGTCCTGTCACTGTCACCTGCACTCGAAAGGACATGAAGGCTACTGACAACTTGAGTGAGTGCAGTTTTTGGGCCGAGACTATCTGCGTTTGCTTTTGACGCATGAATAAGAAACAGAGGCAACAATTCATACTATTTACGATGCTAACACATTCATGTAGAGTTTGTGATTAGAATTGATTGCAAATGAGTATTTTGCATTCGTATGTACTTGTTAGATAACCTTTGACAATAATACAATGGTTTTGTACTGTTTAATGAGATATTTTTGTCGTCAACTTGAAAGATAGGCGAATTAGATACGGTTTCATACAGGAAAATGGTGTCGACGGCGAAGTAGGGTAGACTTTTCGCGATGACTGGACCATGCATTAGGAAGTTGGGTCCACAAATGATATAGAGAGGTCTTTGCCCAGCAGTAGGAAATATTATCCTACTAATATTATAAACACGAAAGTTTGTGAGGATGAATGGATGTTTGTTACCTACTCTTTTACGCAAAAACTCAATTGGATTTTAATGAAACTTTACAATAACGTAGCATATACATCAGAATAACACGTACATAACGCGCGAAAATCCCTCATTCCGACGGGAAAAACTGAGCCGCGAGGCGGAAAGATAGTAATCATGCTTAAAATATATAGAGGAAAGATTTGTATCTTGTGTATGTGTATGTTTGTAATGAATAAACTCAAAAACTACTCTACCGATTTCAAAAATTCTTTCACCATTAGAAAGCTACATTCACCCTGAGTAACAAAGGTTACCTTTTACCGCGGAAAAATGCCTCATTCCCACGGGAAAAACTGTTAACGCGGGCGGAGCCGCGGCGGAAAGCTTGGTAATAAATAAAGTGCTTTGTAAGTAGTTTAGGCACCCTGACACATATATGAGGAAAAAGTTCGAGTCACTTTTTTTTAGGTTATCATGATCATGATTCAAGAACGGAAAACAATGTTTCATATCATGATCATGATTTATGACATGATACTCTGTTTTCTGTTCTTCATGACAGTGTAAGTAGCTAATACAAAGATCAACGTGATCATCAATCCCATCACGTTTTTAGGTTATCATGTGTATGATATTTATGACATGATAAGTTGTCTTTAGTTCTTCATGGCTATGTTTATCTGTTACGTTTTCTTTCACTCTCGGTCCAGTAGTTTCGGAGCCTATTCAGTGCAAACAAACAATTAAATCTTTCCTCTTTATAATATTAGTTTACTCTAATAGGTTGAATTGAATACGATATAAATAGATATAATATAATAGGATAAAACTATTATTAGCTAGCGAAAAAACGACGATCATTTGGGAAGAGAGGGTCCTTTAGAATTTTTATTTAGAAGTTAATTATTACCTAAATTGATTTATTAGTATTAAAAAATGTATGTCGTAAGTATTTCGTATTGCGTCATCATCGTCATTATAAAATCAAAAAATTTAATTTCCTTAACGACCCAACTTCATAAAAACATTAACTTTGGTAGATAAGATTGTTCCGGCTCATAATTTCGTTCTTATTAGCATGCTTACAACAACTTACTTTGAATTCTATTACATCATGCAGTTGATAATTTTTCTAACCCATATTAGTTCTACCAAACTCATCCGATTAATAAAATTTCTTTTTATTACCCACAGATTGGTATGAGCCTATCCTGAATTATCCACGCACCGGAAACCGTACCTAGGCCGTACCAAGGCAAGCTCCCCACAACGGTTTTTTTAAAATTGACCTATGCTTTAGTCGAAAAAGTACGACGGATCAAGCTTCACCGGACTTGCGGGGTAGCGGAAGACTCTACCGCAAAGTAGTCATGTACCAACGCATCTAGGGGCGGCTCGAGGGAGCCTCGAACCACGGCCTAGCGCGTTGATACTGAAAAACATCGTGAAGGAGACGGCGCTTGAGGGGCTCCTCTGTCTCGTCTCTGATTATCAATTTTGATTTTGGTTCCACAATGGGAAGCCGCTGGATGCGGGAAACGCAGGACCATTCTTTGTGAAGATCTTTGGAAATAATGATGGGAGATCTTAGTAGACCATGTTGACCAAGCGGGCATCCTATAAAACAATTCAAATAGTTTTTTTATAAGTACAGTAGGCAGCACATGCGGCTGGACTTGTTGACCTTGAGAGCGCCGTAGGAGTAGAAGCGAGTTTCGTAGTGCGCGTTTCCAGCCGCATGTGCTACTTACTGTACAATGTACTTAAATGTATGTACTATGGTACAAAATGCTTGAATATTGTAACCTTTAAGAGTACTATTATTTATTATTGCTTTAAGGTTTAAATTCGTAGGTACCGATTTTCGCACGAAGTTTTATTTTGTAAGAGTTTTACATATTCATACACTGGAAATATATATAATAAGAATGTAGAGGTCAAATGTCTGTACATAGGTAGTAAAAAATATATAAAATCCGAGTCAGGAGTATGTAAGATATGAAATAGAACATATCCAGATAGTTTTCTTTTCTTTTTGTTTCTCTATCTGTTCGTCTGTTTGTACGGGCTAATCTCCGCAACTATTGGACAGATTTGAATGAAATTTTGCATGGAGTTTCTTTACATCCCTGGTCAACATCTTAGATACTTTTAATCCCGAAAAATTAAAAAATAGTTAGTAATAGTTAAAAATTACTACGGAAAAGCAGATAAACAGCGCGGGCGTAGTCGAGGGCAGACAGCTAGTTAGAAAATAAACAATAAAACAACTAAAACACATGTGGTAGAGCTCAAAAAAATTAATAGCCTGACAAATAGCTGTTAGTAGTTATATTACTAAATCTGAAATGTTTTTAACATACCGTCACATACGGTACAAATATTAAACCGCTAATAAAAATATGTAAATATGATTAAAATTATCAATCAAAGATTGACTCAATTAAGTTTACGTACTCGTAATACATAAAATAACTTGTATAGGTACTCAAGTAAATTAAAATTTTGTCCATTAGAGATAAATTTATAACACGCCTATGATTAACAAATTGGTTTTGATCAAAACATCTGGTTGAAATATATTTTTTGTGACGTCTTAGCTCACGTGCTGGTGAGCAGAAGTCAAGGTCAAAAGACGTTTGTGATAAAATGGTGACCTCTTGGTATGAGTCAGTTTCCAACCAGAGGAAATATTCAAAGTTCATAGAAAACAGTTACAGATCGACCAGAAATATAAAAAGCTCGCCATTAAGCAAGCATTAGGTACTCTGGCATTCCGACTGCCAATTCTGTGGCTGCCATGACATGAGCTCTTCTGGCGTGCAAAACTCATGATAATTTACTTTTACATTTACTTAGACATGGTCCAAGAAAACAAGGATTTACAATTAGACCACGTGACTGACACGAGCCTACGTCAATTTGCGCTGTTAATCCTTGTCTATTACACGCATTCGACAAGAATGAATAGGCAAAATGACGTATGCTCGTGTCAGTCACGTGGCCTAATTGCAAGACCTTGTTTTCTTGGACTATGGGTGTAGATAAACAGCCCCGGCCGGTTCTATAGTTTCGAGGAAGGTGACTGCAAGTTGCAACAGACGGACGGACGGACGGATCCTGTAAGGGTTCCGTTTTTACTTCATGAGGTAAGGAATCCTAAAAAAGTATATATGTTACGGCTAAAACCCGAAGTGCGGCTACACCTAGTTTTAGCCGGTTAGAACTAGGTGTAGCCGCACTTCGGGTTTTAGCCGTAACATATAGATTGTTCAAGATACTTCGATTCAAGTTTAACACTTGTGGTTATGGGGTATGGGTCTAATCGCTCGTTTCATGGTATTCCCCGTAACCGCATTCTTTACAAAATCATAATGCAAAGTTGTAAATGTAATTGCGTCAAAAGAATGGGTACCTCATTTGAATGGTTTTGCGGTCTAGCTACAACTGGACTGACATCACTATTTTGTAAATGATGATGCAAAATTAATACATCATCTTTTTACTGATGTTTGTAATTGTTTACGTTACCTAGTAACATGTAATTACTTTGTCACGATCACCTTTCAAAGTCATCATTTCAGCCGAAATATATCCACTGCAGAGGTATCATTAAGAATGACAAGACATGGTTTTGTCATGTCTCGTTTCCTTTGTCACAATGCTTCATACTGAGGCTAGAGAAGGACTTGAATGAATGAATGTATGAATGAAAATACTTTATTGCACTTATAATGAACACAGGCGAACTTAAAGCTACAAAGCATTTTCTTCCAGCTAACTTTTGGTGGTCGAGATCAGGCTAAGGGTAGTGTCGCTAAACAGCGATAAACAATTATTGAGTTAAAAATAAATAAAATAAAAAGAAAGGGGTAAAAATTAGTAATGAAATTTAGTAACAGTAATATAGGTAGGTACGTGAAGAGAATATCACTAATTAAGCATTTGCTAAATTCATTGAAAACAATCACAGGAAAAAAAAACTCCAGCAGTCAACAAAGATTCGTTGACTTTAGCAGAAATGATGTGATGATGAAGGAGTTTCCGATAATTTCTAACTAATTACTGACTTTCGTAAAGTGAAACTAAGAATTACAGTGAAACTTTTGGATTAAGTTTTTTTCGTATGTTTTTAGTCCGAGTTGTTTCATCAGCAATGCATAATAGTGGGCACCTTTACGCCCAGGGCAACCAGAAGCGAACATTTGTAGTAAATATTATGTTGTTTAATGTAAATAGTTTAGTGATGATTTTCTTAATTTGTAAATCCTAGGTAAGTAGTGTATCCTGTATATCCGAAGTTTTACTTTGACAGTAGATTTATCTGATATAAATATATACATAATATATAGGTACATAAATTGTATACCATACTTACATGAATGCATATAAAACTCTTATTTTGAAACAGAACGTGAATCAAGCCACATACTTTCTCTCAGTCGATAATCTTTACAGATGATAATGGTGACCATATTTTAAACATTTCTTTTTAAGTGCCGTTCGGTCGAGAACGGTAATCCAATTAAAAAAAGTTTGTTTTATGATATCGTAATAAAAACGCCTTGTGATAAAGTAAAGTAGTAAAGAAAAAAGCAGTGAAGTTGCCGCAAAAGACCAGTTTCTGCATCGAATTAAGATTTTTAACACTTTTTCTCGAATCCGGATCCACTGAGAGGTTCGGACGATCGTATCAAAAAAATTAAGTATAAAATTAAATTTTGGGAGGCAACAAAAATTTATACTTTTACTGTAAGCTTTTTTGTTTCAAATAATGTCAAAGTGCGTGCCCGCCCGCGGCTACGCCCGCATTGTTTTTTGACTTTTTCGTGCAGTTTTCCGTAGAAATGAGATATTTTCCTACGGCAAAAACTATCTTAGATGTTGACCGGGGATATAAGGCACAACCATGCATTTCATTAAAATCAGTCTAACAGTTTCGAAGATTAGCCCGAACAAAACAGACAAAGAGAAACAAAAAAAATGAAAAATATCTGTATACTAAGTTCTATATCACATCTTACATACCCTGATTCGGTTTTTAGCATTTTTTTTCTATGTACACATTTTCGTCCTCTATAGTTTTATAATATAGATTTGAAAGTTTTAAAAAGGAAGTGTGGCATTTACGTATTGAGCTTTACCGGATTTTGAGGAGAAAACTACCTCAAAGTACCTAGTCGTCTTTATAACTACACTACCGCGATACGTATCGTATATTCTTGGATTGGGAAAGAAAACGAATCGGATATATTACGCAAACGTCCTTACACAATTATGCTACCATTGAACTCAAAAAGATGTGCTCGATCGAAACATATTCAAATTACAAAACAACAAAATTACAAATTCAAATACACCGAACAGGTTTTTGAAAGAAGTCCAACAATTTAGTTCCGGGCAGACAGTGCTAAAGGATTTTTATGATTCTGTTGTTCATTTTTTACGTGGTTTTTTGGGCCTTGGGAAAAACGTTGACATGGATTTATCTAGAGGCAAAGGATTAATGTAATTTAAGACATCTGGCGCCAAACCAAACTACCTGACCTATGAGTGACATACAAACACAGAAATAAGCATAATTTTGCATGCACCAAAATTCTTCATCATGCGAAGATTAACAACTGCGTTCTTACTAAAACAATGATTATTTTTATTCTTCTTGTATCGCGTCATAATTTATTTTTTATTTATATAGACTCACAATTAAAACTAAGCACAATGAGTCAGTTAAGTTGCTTTAATAAGATTTATTTTTTATGTTGTTCAGTTTTAAGATTTCAATCACCTCTAATTATTTTTCAGGAATACAAATAATAAAGTAAATTGATAACACAAGTTCAGTATACATGTAATGTAGGACAAACTTTATGCGGGCTTAGAACCCGCGACACTCTGCTTAATAAGTTTACGCTCGTCATAACAAATCAATCTAAAGTATATAAAATACTTTCATGTATGTATTTACGACGACTGTGATTCTAAACTCTTATTATTTATCCCTTCCCTTTTTATAAATAAAATGGTATAATTATATTCTGTTCTGATACTCACCGTGAATTTTCTTTCTTTTTAAAGCCTTGTGGAGATGACTCTATAGTTTTAATCTTCAACAACATCTTTTTCTATGGTACCAACCAAGGTTTAAGAAAATAAGGTCTAACAAGAAGACTACATGACTGACACAAGCCTACGCTATTTTACGCTGTTCATCCTTGTCTATTACACGCATTCGAGAAGGATTAATAGGCAAAATGACGTAGAAATGACGTAGGCTTGTGTCAGTCACATGGTCTTCTTGTTACACCTTGTTTTCCTTGACCATGGTATCAATTCAAAACTCTCGAATAAAAAGAATTATTAACTGTTTCAACACCAAAATGTAGCTGTAAATTTTTACGTTATCAGGATTGGTTCCATCCATCTATCTATACGTCTGTGATCTATTCCCATAATACCTATAAGCTATTCGTTAGTAGAATCAATCCCCAAATATTTTCCAAGATTAGTTACGTACGTTATTAGGTACGTAACGTTAGTTACAATGGAGTAAATTATAAATAGTTACATAAATACCCTAATTCAGGGAAGGCTCGAGCCCCTCGTTGGAAACCTAAATGGAATATTAATGGTGGAACAAAATAAATAAATAAGCAGCATTCACCATCACCACTTGCATCTAGAAAATGCATGCATGCATTCCGAACACATTCCGAAAGTGTGACTCGCTCCTTCGCCTATATGAGATACTTAATGAATGACGTCAGAATGGAAGGTCGGTCATTGAACTTACAACCTACACTTTGGAAAAATAATCCGTATTTATATGTATTCGTACCAAGAAGCAACTTACAATATCACATCTGTATGTAAATGTAACGATTATCTTTATAATTTATGAAGAAAAATATTCTGAGCTCTGAGTACAAGCATTGTAAATAATATGACATGCATTCGTCTTTCTTAGTGAAGATTTCTTCAAATTCAAATTCCTTTATTCATCATAGGTTTTTCAAACACTTAAGTCAAATGTTTAAAACTTTGAAGGCAAGGTTGTCTTTTCTTATAATAAAGTATATAGGATTACGTTTTGAAATATATAGGTAGTGTCGAGACGAGATTCATGTAGTTTGGTTTTACCGTCAGAAAAATTACATTCTTGTTGGAAAAGTTGCAAAACAGCAAAGGCTTATCGCGTGTCAATAGCTCAATAGATAATATTATGTAAATCCTCAAACCGAAATAGTTCTATACCTACCGCCGCCGTTGTTCGGAATGTGATCATTAAAATAGTTTCTTGGGTATTTCGCGAAAAAACTTGGCGCCGGCGACAGGATTTTTTATTTTTTGCCAATTTGAATATCTTGAACATCGTTAAGTTGTTTTTGGTTCGCCTTCGCAATAAGACGGATATACATTTTATTTGTGTCCAAATGTTGGCGGGACGGGATTCCTTGGGAATCATTTTGTTTCTAGAATCGGTAACATTTCTATGGCAATGTGCCTTTATTCGTCATTTTGTTTAGTGCTGTGATGTTTTTGATAAACAAAGTCATAAATAATGTTGAGGACGTTGGGAATAACATTGAGTGGTGTCATTGTTTTCTTTATTTTGTTTAAAGTGTTAGTTTTATTTACAGACATATTCTATAATTTATGTTTTAGCAACTGATTCAGTTTTATCATACTTTCATGACTTTTTACTGTTATACAAACTCATATGTATATTATTTACTCTTTGTTTTAAGTAGTATGATAAAGTAAAACAGCTTCCACAGCTGAGTGGTCACAAAGCCCTTGCCTCACAATAAGTACGGAAGTTCGAAGCCCGGTGGGATAATCGACTCGCCATCATAGTATAGTTCACTCTTTCGAATGTTAACTCGGCGAAAGTACGTAATAGCATAGCGATGTTCATCATCAAATAGATAATTTTGTGTAACTTTTCTTTGTTTGATTAGGCATGTCCGAATATTACAGGCTGATTCACCGATTGTCCGAAAAAATAAACGTTTCCGTGCTTCGGAAGACACGTAACGCCGTTGATCCCGTCTTTTTTCTACGGTCTGGAGGTTCAATAGTGAAATGAAGGAATAGTGCATTTGACAACAGTTTTGGTTAAATTTTGAACCTTTGAGTTAGGTGAGGTTTAATGAGGTAAGTTTCAGCACAGTAGTTACTAACTTAACTAATATGGTTTCAGTCAAATTGTCCTACTCAACTCAAGCTATTTGTCTTTTAATAGTGCATTTGACAACAGTTTTGGTTAAATTTTGAACCTTAGAGTTAGGTGAGGTTTAATGAGGTAAGTTTCAGCACAGTAGTTACTAACTTAACTATTATGGTTTCAGTCAAATTGTCCTACTCAACTCAAGCTATTTGTCTTTTAATAGTGCATTTGACAACAGTTTTGGTTAAATTTTGAACCTTTGAGTTAGGTGAGGTTTAATGAGGTAAGTTTCAGCACAGTAGTTACTAACTTAACTATTATGGTTTCAGTCAAATTGTCCTACTCAACTCAAGCTATTTGTCTTTTAATAGTGCATTTGACAACAGTTTTGGTTAAATTTTGAACCTTTGAGTTAGGTGAGGTTTAATGAGGTAAGTTTCAGCACAGTAGTTACTAACTTAACTATTATGGTTTCAGTCAAATTGTCCTACTCAACTCAAGCTATTTGTCTTTTAATAGTGCATTTGACAACAGTTTTGGTTAAATTTTGAACCTTTGAGTTAGGTGAGGTTTAATGAGGTAAGTTTCAGCACAGTAGTTACTAACTTAACTATTATGGTTTCAGTCAAATTGTCCTACTCAACTAAAGCTATTTGTCTTTTAATAGTGCATTTGACAACAGTTTTGGTTAAATTTTGAACCTTTGAGTTAGGTGAGGTTTAATGAGGTAAGTTTCAGCACAGTAGTTACTAACTTAACTATTATGGTTTCAGTCAAATTTTATAACAAAATAAATAGTCATATTATTATGATGATTTTCATATTATTTTATAATCTCACAACCACACACTAATTGTATTTCCATTTCCTATTGATTATATCAATAGGGAAATAAAATAATACGTGTAGTAAAAATTATAGGCACAATATAAACAAGCGATAGGAAATCTTAGGAAGAAGGTCGCTCGTCGAAATGATTTACGACCGCGAGTATTTGTTTTGATTTACCATCAATGTCGAGTGTTGACCATTTGTCATAAACAAAACTCATAAAAAATGTACAGGCGCACAATATTTTAAGGGAGCTAGGTACCCATGAAACTGAATCATTTTCCCAAGGAATACCTATATAGGTCTACCAGAATCTGATGGCAAAAAAGGAGAAAAGAAATTAATGCTAGCAAGGTTTCTTCGACATTTTCACCACTTTTTATAGGAAATTTGAAGCCAAACCGAAAACAATTCCTCGAAATTTCAGTTGACGGATGACGTTTGTTTTTGTTTCCATATTATTATGAAAATCGCTATTTTTATAAACTTTTTTTTTGTCATCTGATTCTGGTAGACCTATAGGCTGAAATATAAAAAATAAACTAATTAGCTGATCACATCACCGCGCCTGTCTACTTCAATCATTATTTCTGTGCGCGCTCGCTACCCCTATACACATACTTATACTGTATTACACATGGACTTAGTAACATAGTTACAATAGTGTAACCATGGCAATACGTCCATGGTACGAGTATTACACAAAGAGGTTTGAAGAGCCGCTTCCTCTTCCAACCTCTTTGGTATTACATGAACAGTATCGTAATGTCATCAGTCAAAATTACGCAGAGACTTGGACGAATTACCATAGTTACACTATGTGTAACTATGTTACTAAGTCCATGCGCAGAGATATGGTAAAATTGTCAAATAAAATGGGCATGTCATGTTTCTTTCTGATTAGTATATTTTTCATATTTCAGCCTATGTTCCTCAGGGAAAATTATTTAGTTTCATGGGTAGGCTCCTCCTTGAAAATATTGAGCGCAATTTTTTTTACATTCTGTATACAGGATCTTTTTATCTACTTACTACTTACACTGACAACAGCTTAAATCAACAGCTTCCGTAGTCTAATGGGCACGGAGGTGAGGTCCTGAGTTCGAATACCTCGTTTTGAGAGACATTTTTCAGATTGATAAGGACGTTGCAGGATGAATCACTTGATTGTCCGAAAAGGGGGATTCCTATATAATAAAACTGTAGAGGTTGAAAATCTGTACATCGGAAAAAATGCTAAAAACCGAGTCAGGTCAGGGGGATGTAAGAAGCGATATAGATTTTTTTCAAGCTTTTTGTTTCTTTGTCTGTTTGTACGGGCTAATCTCCGAAACTGTTGGACCGATTTGAATGAATCATGGTGGTACCTTATATCTCCAGTCAAAATATTAGTTAGATAGTTTTTATCGCGGGAAAATACCTCATTGCTACGGAAAACTGCACGGAAAAGCAAAAAACAACGCGGACGTAGCCGCGGGCGGGCAGCTAGTTTAATAATATTATACAATTTGCCTCTCTTTGAAAAATCTTGCCTAAAACATCTATTTTATAGAAGAATTAAGTTGTTTTTAGGGTTGGGTTAGTTTGTTTACGTTTTTTGTAGGCATTTGTTTATTAACATGATTAACATTTTAAAAAGGTCGATTGAATTAACCTCCTCATACGTGCTTCTGAACACGTTATACAATACTTATTTATTTGTAAACAAAACAATCAAAAAAATATAGTAAACAAACATTGTATAATGCTCAAAGTTCAAAAGTCCAATTATTAGTTTAAAATTTTGGGCACTTTATAATATAAGCCAAACAAAACTTTTTTTGTAAGTTTACTAACAATTTTCTGCTAATTTCCTTTAACGTAAAACTTGGGGAGAGTCTTCTTTTTGGCTTCCCCGTAGTCAGGTAAAATCACTTTGGTAGTTCTATTACCACGATTAGTTTTATTAAATCATAATTTTTCATCTTTTGCAAACGAATATAGCATGATTTAAAACAAAACAAAAACGGGTCTTTTATCAGGCAATCATAATATTAATGATGATAATGGTAAAGAGCAACGCGTTGCAAAATGTCTTGAAAACTAGGAATGCCCTTGAATGAATCCTTGGATAATGATGATGAAGCAGAAAAAAATCGGTTACACCATCACCAAAGTATAAGATTACGCAAGTGAAACAAACCACAGAAATGGTCGATTACGTCAACAGTGATACGCACTCGTTTGCTACGTCAACTACTCACTACTAATGACAACGAATCAGTGTCCAAAGATGAATGCCATTGATAGCAACCGTATTGATAATTTGATACACGAAGTGCTACAGACTTAACATTTTTATATCGGACATTTAATCTTCCTATTCACACAGAGCGACAAAATTTTAGAAGCCAAGCATTCTGTCAGTTTTGATATATTAAACAACCAACTGTGATTGAACTGTGGCATTTAAAGATCTTGATGTTACACGCTAGACAAGGCATAGGTAAGCCCTTGTTTGTGGAGAATGGTAGTAGTCTTTAACAATAAATAAGATGGCTCACACCTTCGAATTTCGAACGCGACCCACCAATCTTCAAGAGGCAAATTCAAGATCAGAAGTTAACCACTTTTCTAAAACTAAGCGCTTCATGCAGGATTTTTGAATTGTTTACCAATTTGCTAAATTATCTCCTCAAAGTAAAACATACGACGAATATAGAATCGGCCTGATCGGCCCTCAAGACTGCCCTGGTTCCTTTTATTTATTTGAAACTAGCGACCCGCCCCGGCTCCGCACGGGAAAATGGTTATTGTGGGTTATCCTTCAGTATATTATGCATGTATTATACATATAAACCCTCCTCTTGAATCACTCTATCTATTAAAAAAAACCGCATCAAAATCCGTTGCGCAGTTTTAAAGATTTAAGCGTACAAAGGGAGGGACATAGGGACATAGGGACAGAGAAAGCGACTTTGTTTTATACTATGTAGTGACTATGTAGTGATGAATAAAATAAAAATTGTCTGTCAGTGATAGGTATATTTATTGGCCAGACATCATCATGACAGTCGCAAAATGTGTAGAAGCCTTTTTCCTTTTCATTAGCACCTATCTACACTCTTACCTATCGATGACGCAGAAGGTGTTAATAGGGGGATTTTCTCGTATAACTTTTATATTGGAATATAGCACCTGACGTCGAAATTCCTTTTAAGACTCTAGATGGCATACCTATTATTCCATGTCATGATTTCTATTGATATTGTTGATAAAAGTTAAAAAGAAATAATTAGAAATATGAAAGTATTCTTAAGTAAACTTTAAAAAATATTAACTTTTAGAGGCACTGTAGCTTTATACGGCTCGTTACTATTATGTGCTATTATATAAATTCATGATATCTTCTTGTCTTCCATTAGTTGCACAGGGACTACTATTTGGTATTCTGTGGTTGCACTGACATAATTCATGTTTTCAAGCATATTTTCTGTACTTAAATGCATAATGTAAATGACCAAACAAAAAATGATCAAACAGTGAGAAATAACATATTTTTTTATTATCAATATCATGGTCTTTTTAAAGTTATTTGTTACTTATATTTTAATTCATAATAGTAAAATACACAAAAAAAAAACATACAAAACTAAGAGATTATTCTTAAAATTACTAATATGTATGAATATATTGGCACTAATTCCCAAGTAGTAACGTTCCATAAACCTTTTTTATTATTTGTCTGTGCTCTTCATCTTGTTAAGAGTACCTACCGGAAAGCATATGAATAGCAGAGCAGAGTCATTTTAAATTCAGTAATCCTCTTGCTAGCTTGCATACTTTTCCTTCAATTCCCTTCTCAAAATCTTCCCACTAGCACTCTTAGGAATGGCATCCAACAGTATTACATCTTCTATCCTCTTAAATGGAGCAACTCTTTCGTTCACAAAATCACTGACTTCCTTTTCTGGAACCCTCTGACCAGGTTTTAGAACTACGAACGCTCGTGGGGCTTCGCCAGTTTTAGGATGCGGTACACCGATCACAGCCGCATCAAGGACTGCTGGATGTTCTCGAAGAACAGCTTCAAGTTCCGCTGGGGGCACCTGGAAACCTTTGACCTGGAACCAATGAAGACTAAGTGTCAATTCTCGATACAGTTTGAAATACCCTTACAATTGTACCAGCTTCTTCTTATGTAGTGTAGTAGGAGCATTATTCCATAATTTCAATGATTAAATGATATAATTTCAGATTATATAATTTTATTACTTATCCTAATAATCAAATAATATAAAAGACAATTCCTATAATTTTAAATAATATAATTTCATTTCATATAATAATGATTTCCTATAATTTACAATTGATATAAATATTGTTTCCAAATAAAATTATGAACTTGTAAAAGCAAGGAAGCAAGCAAGCAAGCAAGCATGCAAACAAGCATGCAATCAAGCATGCAAGCAAGCAAGCGTGCAGGCATGCATACATGTCAACCTAACCCGAAGGGTATGGCGGGCGAGCTGGGCTCGCTTTGCTCGCCCACCTCTTCCGCCATACCCTTCTAACCTAACCAACAGTAGTCGGGGTGCCCCGAATTCCCGTGCTCGCTGCGCTCGCACCCGCCCTATTTATTTATATTACCTAGTTTTAATGACTCACATTGCCCATACCTAATCCGATGAATAACGTTATTTCTTTTTTTGTAAATTACATCTGTCACCGAGTATTCTTTTCCGTAATATTACAAAAAATGAAGTTTATTATAGGAAATGATTGTTTCGTAGATTGTCAATCAAAAGAAAAACAATCATTTCGTAGATAGGAAAATAATGTTATATATATAATAGGAAAATAATGTTATAACAATTGTCATTATATCAAATGAACGTTATAGGAATTGAGCGTTAAACAAATTAAATTTATAGCAAGTATTTTTATGGTATATGAAATTTATACCAATTGAACGTTATATCACCTAAAATTATATTTTTTGATATTATAGCATTTATTACGCACCCTAGGAGCATGTATGAGCTATGTTATAAGACCATCATCATCATCATTTCAGCCGAAAGACGTCCACTGCTGGACAAAGGCCTCCCCCAAAGATCTCCACGACGATCGACGATCCTCCAGTAGGCCAATAAACCTAATTATCTACAAAACTTTTAGGTCATACTAAAGAGCTATAACTTTATGCTCCTACACTACACTTATTTACAATATTTTGATGAAGTGAAAGGCTTTAGTCGACCACGCTGGCCCAGTGCGGGTTGGTCAACTTCACACACGACCCTTAATTTACTTCTCAGGTATGTGCAGGTTTCCTCACGATATTTTCCTTCACCGTAGGAGCTTACATACCTCATCATCATCCATCATACTTCTTCATCATCATCCATCATATGATAAGGAGGAAAGATTTGATTGTTTGTTTGCATTGAACGGTTCCGAAACTACTGAACCGATTTCAAAAAATATTTCACTGTTGGGAAGCTACACTATCGCCAGAGTCACATAGGCATTCTATTTAAAAAAAAAGAAATACTAAAACTTTAATTTATAATGTAACCCAAGATGTAAAAAAATTACCTACAATATTCCTACAAACCAAATTTCATGAATCTAGGTATAAAGATAGAATATACTTTGAGAAAGAACATACCTTTTACCGCGGGAAATTTCCTCATTCGCACGGGAAAAACTGTTTACGCGGGCGGGGCCACGGCGCAAAGCGATTAGCTAGTAAAGAAATTTGACTTTGACTTTAAAGATCACTTTCCCATACCTTGATCAGCTCCTTCAACCTATCAGCGATGGTAAGATGTCCTTGCTCATCGATCACAGCCAGGTCCCCGGTACGGAACCACCTGCCGTCGGTGAATACATCTGCGTTAGCTTGAGGGTTATCTCTGTAGCCTCGCATAACCTGCGGACCCCTAACCAGGAGTTCACCATTCTGAAAAAGTAAAATATTCTTGTAATATCAAAAAACTTCAATTCCAATTAAAATTTAGTATTCTGTCTATGTCTAGTCAATCAATGATCTAATGAGTATCGGTAACAGAAAGACGGGACCTGGAGTCCTAAAATACAGGACCTGGCTTAGTTTACGCTTCAGCTACCCCACAGAGGAAATAATAATATTATTATGTAACAGTAGAGTAGATTATAAGTATTGTTTGTGGAGAGAAATAAATATTTTTTTTATTATTATTTATCTCTCTGAATTTTTTTTATTTATACTCTAACTAAGTTATTTATTTATAGTCTAGAATACAAACGTGCAATTTTTGTTGTTGATGGCATGTATAGTTTATGTACATTATCTACTGTTCAGTATTTAATTAATTACAAGTGTACTTTTTTAAATCGCACTTGTTGCAAGGTCAACGTATGATACTTCACCATATTTGGAAAAAATATCAAATATAGGATTCGTTCTTTTGTAGTCATCGACGACATAGCCTAATCCCGATGTTTGTAGTACGTTCCGCAGCAGAAATTAGGTTGTTTTTGCTGTTGCTATATTCGCCAACTGCTTTCTTCTTGCTTGCATTCTTTCTAATTGTTTCTATAATACAAACCTCATTAGGTCCTAAGCTCTCGCCGTTTGCGTTGACGATCTTTAGTTCGGTATCGGGAAGGGCAGGCCCAACCTCACTGTAGTTTAGACATCCTCTCAAAGGCATTGTAACTACTGGAGACGTCTCAGTCAAGCCATAGCCTTGTCTGAAGTCAAGTCTACGCTGGAACCAATGATAACATAAGAGTTTATTTATAGGAATTCATGTGCATGAAATGCACCCGGTTCAAAAGTATCATAATTGAAGTGACAAAAGTAATTCATTAATCACAGGTTTTTAAGAGGACTGTGGAACAAAAGGAGCTAATGTTTTGCTCCCCGTAAACATAGTCCAATTTTTAATCTTTTGTAAATAGTAGAATCAGTATAAGTAGTAAATAGTGGATACGGGCAGCGCAGGACCGATCGTCGTGGAGATCTTTGGGGGAGGCCTTTGTCCAGCAGTGGACGTCTTTCGGTTGAAATGATGAAATAGTAGATACATCATAAACTAGGATAGGAGTACGTTCGTACAGATAGGAGGACTAGGAGTACGTTCTACTTTTAAAGAAACGTATGGTTTAAGTCAATAAACTCGCACTGGGAATTAGCTGTGTTAAGGAATGTAGTTTGCATTGGTGTTGTATTGTGATTGATCTATTCTTCTCGTCCTATAACCTTGGAGGAGGGAGGAAGTGGGCTCCTAGTGTAGTGGTGATTTATCTATCCTGATTACAGTTATAATTACCTCCACTTTCGCTAAAAACTTTTCAGCATCAGCAGCAGACAGTGGTGCAGCTCCATTGATGACAGATTCGAGGTACTGGAATGTCTTAGCTGACGCCGCTGGGTGTGACGTCATCAAAAGAACTGGAAGGTCATACGTGTTACCCATCATCAAATGTTATATGTATACAATACAATACAAATATTCTTTATTGACACCAATACAGAAAACACATAAATTATACAGTATAATATAAACAAAGTTGAGTCAACAGGCGGCCTTATTGCTAAGGTAGCAATCTCTACCAGGCAACCTAAGTTTAAGTAAATCGTTTGAATGGAATAGTGCATTGCGGGTTGGTGGCATAAATAATAGTATGTTTAAGATAAATTACATACAAATAGTATTTACATAAAATACTTAACATTAAACTAAATAATAATACGTAGATACTCATATAATACAATATCACTAATATATAACCATGAATATACTAATACATAATTATCATAACTAAAATATAGGAAACATGATGTTATTTAGGATGAGGAGACTGATAGATAATGCGCTTTAACACGCATTTTGAAGGACTCGAGCGACGGGGAGCGACGGATAGATTCGGGCAGCTTATTCCAAAGTCGTATAGCCTGAACTTGGAAGGATTTTGAGAAGGAAACGGTGGTATGAGGCGGTATGTCGAGGGAAAGGTTTTTAGTTGAGCGGAGAGTTTGATTTATAGCGTACGAACGGAAGGAAAAGAGATCTTTCAGATAAGGAGGAGTTTTAGGATTGTACAGAGCAGAATATAAAAGAGAAAGAATGTGGCAGTCTCTACGATAGCGAATGGGTAGCCATTGAAGTTTGGAACGATAACTGGAGACATGGTCAAATTTCCGCAGGCCAAAGATATATCGAATACATAGATTCTGTAGACGCTCTAACTTGTTAAGAAGTTCCACGGTTAAGTCAGGGTAACAGACGTCGGCATAATCCAAGATAGGCATGAGAAGAGATTTGGCTAGAGACACTTTGGTTTTAGTCGGTAATAAATTTTTAAGTCGTTTGAGCGAACTATACGCAACAAACACCTTCCTACTGACATCGCAAACTTGTGGTTTCCAAGAAAAACAGCTATCGAATATGACTCCGAGATTATGGAGGATGAAGTAAGAAATGACGGAATTCCCACGCAAGAAAAAGTCATCAACATAGCTAGAATAATTTTTAAGGTAAGTAGATTGGCAACCATGCTCCGGAAGACAGAGCTAGAGTAAGCTCTTCCTAAGACTTTGGGAAGCCATCAAATAAGGGCAATGTAAGAGCGGTCATAGTAGAGATCCATGTGGCTTCATCCAATGAGGCTTTAGTCCAGCAGCTTTAAAAAATGTAGGAAGGATAAAAGCGTACGAGAAATATTGAAACACAGATGCGCTAGATCGCGATGCATAGCGTAATAAAAGACAAAACCTTTGTACAGCAGGAAGACATAAAATAGGCTATAAAAAATAATTATTGTACTCACTTATTGGCGGAACTAAAAATATCACATTGGTCTTATATTTTACAAGACCTTCAAAGAAGGTATCAGGCTGCATCTTGGAAAGGGTGACCAGCTTCACACCCTGGGACATCTTGTGGAACATTATCACAGAAGCGCCGAAGATGTGGAAGAATGGCAACACTGACATCACTGCGTCCTGGTGGGTGGCTGTAAATATATAAAAAAAACGGTAAACATACTAGTTCAGTAGTAAAATAGTGAATTTGTCTAATATTTGATATAAATCCTATTTTCGTGTTATCTTCAAAACAGACTATTAGTTGAGAACAGTATAATTTTCTGTCTACAAATTTTTGCATTGCGCCAAACACGCTAATTTGGAATAGACATATATAATATTCGGGTCAATAATCAACGAGGTCAGATTACAATTGGTTGTTCATTACTTATTACGTTACATAACCCACGCTTCTACGAAAAGCTAAGAAGCTTGTTTGTAACAAAGTAATATTAGTTAGTACTTATATTTTGACTGAAAAATAAAATTTAAAAAAGTAAGAAAGTATTGGTTCTTGGTTTTTTTTTAATGGTTTGTAATGTTTGGCTCTGCATAGACGAACAGCACTTTGCCAACCACCACTGAGGCTGACATTGCCACTACTTCTACGAGCGTTCTAACTTAGTCGGTCTAGTAGCGACATCTGCCTGCAGTGGTATACCGATAACAAACTGCCGCTCGTATGAAAAAAGTATAAAATAGTGAAAATGGCAAACGCGTAGTCATTATTCCTAAATTAAATTATTTAAAACTTACCAGTCGTGTCACTAAAAACTCTTATTGCCGGTTCACAGCTTTGTTCGCAGTTTGCAATTAGATTTCTATTAGTGAGTTCAACACCTTTAGGCAATCCAGTTGTGCCACTGGAGTAAGGAAGAAAACAGATATCGTTCGGTCCTCTTCTGACTTCATTCAAACATGATTTGTCAATATGTACATCTTCGCTGATTTCACTAAAAAGTATTGTTCCTGGTACAGCTGTTTGTCCGCTGGTTCTAACTACGATGATGTTAAGGTCCAATTTCGCCATTTTGAGGGCTTCTCTCATGACTCCAGCTAATTCTGGTATAGTGATGACTAGTTTTGCTTTGCTCATGAGAAGTTGTCGCTGGATTTCATCTGAAACGATTGCAAATATTGCGTCTAATTTAATAATACCTTAAAATTGTATTGTTTTAAAATAATAAATAAATAAAGAAGATAATAATTACTGGATAATACCTTTATTTGCTTGACAGTCAAGATTTTTGGGTTTAGTCAATACATTGTTTTCTGATTTCAAAATAATACAAACCTATATTTGTTAAGATTCAAAAATCCTCATAAAAATGTTTGAGACTTAAGTTCGTCTTTATGCCACTATTTTTCAAGAAGATGTCGGTCTACCAGGGGGTTTCCTACAGAAGTGTTTCTTCGGCGGGTTGTTCTCCACAGCAGCGCACGCGTTGCGCGAACCTGCCAGTTCAGTTCAAACCATGGTCCAAGAAAACAAGGTCTAACCGTTAGGCCACGTGACATGACACAAGCCTACGTCATCATGCTGATCATCTTGTCTATTAACACGCATCCGACAAGGATGAACAGCATGATGACGTAGGCTTGTGTCAAGTCACGTGGTCTAATGGTTAGACCTTGTTTTCTTAGACCATGGTTCAAACTAATATCGCATCAGCTCTTTAAATTTTAAGAGTTTATTCTTCATTAGTGGGAGACGAGAACCAGCCTTGGTGTGAGCAAAACTTAGTAGCTTCATTAGAATTTAACATCGAAAAATGATTTGTAAAATCTTACTTCGATTGAATACAAAACTTCAGTTTTTTTTTTTTTTTATGGAAGAATCTAGATCAGGCCAATCAGTCTTATGTCAATAAGTTTCGTTTTGATATTTTCGCGAGCTTCTCGCGCCTTACTTGTTTACCATACACTAAGTTATGTTTTACTGGTATAACAGAGTATGGTTATGAATAGAAATAGTACTCACGAGCAGTATAAACGGGATTGAGGGTAGATATAACGCCACCAGCTTCCAAAATCCCCATGGCAACCAACGGGAAGTCGGGAATATTTGGCAGCATGACAGACACTGTGTCTCCATCTCGAATCTTGAACTTCTTGCGAAGGTTAGCTGCGAAGGTGCTAGACAGTTTGAAGGCTTGTTCGTAGGTGTATCCTCTGCCTGTAGTCGCACAGACCTGAAATAATCAATAAGTAGCATTTTTAAAGATAGTTTCTCTGTTACCTGCGCCATACCTGCCCCAGTATGCAAAACACTATGACAAAAGATTATCCCACGTTAAACCGTCAAAGCTGTGTGAAACCTGACATTAAAATGAGATTATAAACAAGACTATGTCATGACTCACAGGCAAAGCTATGTTTTAACATTTGACACCTCACCTCCGCCCGATAGATAATTATGAATATAAATTCCTCTTACTTACCGCCAAAGTCCTTTCGGGCCATTTCTCCAAGTTCTGCCAAACATAGTCGTAGAGCGTACAAGTAGGTAAATCCAGTTTCTTAAACGGCGACTTCACAATTCTCTCCTGAGTCCAACAGGAACTGCTTCTCACTTGATTATTAATGCATTTTGAACTCTTCTCTATTGCTTTTAAAGTCTTCTGTAGACTGATCAGGTTCTTCGATGCCATAGTCCCCGGTTATAAATTTCTTACTACTCGTATCTCAAGTGTTTCAACCTTTAAACACTGCTTTCGGCAACTATATGCCTGAAAATAGTACGATTAGATAACGGAGTCATAATACAGTGATAACATCTATCGTCTATTTTACAATATAAGTAATCACACTAAGTACCAGTTGCTTTGATATTGTTTGTTTGTTTTTAGGGGACTGTAGTAAAATAAGTGTACGTACAGGGCGATTGCGCTAAATTAAAACGTTCTCATCTAATTGTAATTCGTTTTCAATCCGGTTCCAATTGTAACCCAATTGCAATTCGTCTCTACGCAATTGTTTTTAACTTTGGTTAGTTTATTAATTATCAAAGGTTGATGAGTAAGACTGTCGTCGGTGGCACAGTGTCAGGACCGTTGACTTCCATTCGGAAGGAGCGGACCGAGTCCCGTAGCAATAGGTATATTATATTTTCAATTTTCGATTTTCTATACATTATCTATGAGGAACTATGTAAATCAAATACGAAAAATTTTGTGAAATAGGTATCTATCTTATCTTTGACTTCTGCTCATATTTCAGAAACAGTATAATTTAAAGAACAGGGCATGTAAGTAACTAAGTTTAATTTTTTGTTACTCTTTGTAGTTTATTTTATAAACAGTTCAAAAATACATAAAATTATTTATTTTCTCCGATCAACACGTTTTATATTTTCCAGATAGAATAAGATTATTAATGATTATGATCTACGATGATAAACAAATCGACAGCCCGACAAGGATAGGTATAATAAATAAACGTCGCCAAGGAAAAACAATTTTGGTGCTGTCAAAAAAACGGCAGGCGTTTTTGCATTTTAAATAATAAATAAATATAAATAAATAATATTAATGAGACTACGAGAATCGAAATAAACGAAATTTAGATAACCACAAAGTCGTCATTGCAGATTTAGTCCGGTCAAATTAGCGATTTTCAGCAAAACGGTAAGTTTAATCATAAAACACTTCAGCTAAAGATTATAGATCATAAAATTATCTACAAAAATATATCAATATTTTTTTCCTACAAGCCACCATTTTTTAAATATAACGATTCAAAAAGTTGTAAAAGTTAAAAATTAAAAACTATTGAAATTGGACGAGATTCGCAAAACACGAATAAAGTTTTTCCACATACACGTCGTTTACTTTTCCTATGGGAATGGTATCGATACAAAAATAATATGGTCGGGTAGCAACATTCATGGGCTTTACAAATATATAACTTTTACAGCACATACTTCACAACGTCTAAAAGCAATAGTTATTTTAAAATCAACAATTCTTTGATAAATAACCCATTATAAGTAAATAGTAAATAAATGCAGTAAAGTTAGAAATGTAATTTCTATGAGTAGTTAACTTAATGTGTTTTAAATCGCTCCTCATTTTATTACCATACAATGTTTACATCACAACAAAGAACAACGCTCTACGCTTGTATATTTATTTATAAAAAAGCAAATATAACCAACAGACCTACCTTACAACTTTTGGCCTAAAAACTCATCCACTATAGTCTATAAACATTCTTAAAAAAATAAAACTATTCATTTGAAACATGCGTTCGAAAAACGAAAATAATATTAAAATATGGAACGCAACCGGTTGCGTGTGCCGGTGACGCCGGTTTGGTCAGCACTAAACTACCGTATGTATTTTGTGACTAAACGTAAACAAGATGTTAACTATTTACACGCAGAACTTGGAAAACGCACAATACAAACGCGCTTTTCACGCTCTGATATTTTAGTCAAAATTCTATCATTAGTTTATAATACTTAATAATAACGCACTGCTGCTTCTCTGCCACAGAAGTATAAAATAGTGCAAACCGTACAGAAGAGACATTTACTCCCGCACCAAGACCTGTTTCCCGCCCTATCACCCCTTTAACTTTGATTATCGAAATATTTTATACTAGCTTTCCGCCTCGCGGCTGCGCCCGCGCTAACAATTTTTTTTGAGGGTATGGGGGATTTTTTCCTTGTAAACTGTAATGTAAATCTTTTCCGGCAAAACCAAAACCCATACGTTAGGACGCTTCTTTCTATCGTAAACTCTCAGGTTCGCCCATGTGTGGTTCAGATTCTCGACTTTAAAATCTGCTTTTTACGGCTAAACCATGAAAGAATCGCTTGTACGGTGTTTGACAAGTGGTAGGGCGTTTATGAAACAATATAATGGCACTTTTACTTCACTAGTGCCAGTACAAAAAAATTAAAAAAAAAAAACCGAAAGTGACAGTTTGTATGAGCGTTGTGGAAGTGTTTTGTTTATTTACAATTTACAATAAGAATTTACCACAAATGAGGTCTAAACTCGACTAATAAGTGTTCTAAAGTGAATCAGTGATGTGCCAAAAGAATTTCTAATAAGAATTATGTGTTTTCCAATTAGAAAAAAATTACGAAAATTTCCTTCGGCATAATGGTAAGTTTTTTCCATTGTTCGATTTTCAGTAGGATAATAACGGATAAATACCGTAATTTACCTAAAAAGCAAACAAAAAACAAATAGTTCAATCAATTATCTGCAATATTCTCATATTTCATCAAGATAACCTATATATTTGCAGAGTAATCTTGGTTCTTGCAAAACCTTGCAATAAAAATTGCAAAAAAGAAAGGCGGCCATTAATCCTTGCAGAATTAGCGGTAGTAGCAGAAGTTAGGTCCTCGCGCGAGCATGAGGTAGACTTTTCTTCTAATATATAAATTATGGACTACTTAAGAATTATTTTAATGGTCTTTGGTATGTAATAGAAATAAAGAGTTGTTTTAGTCAAGATAATTTCAGCCGCGCCACGCCGCGTTTTGAATGCGAGTGTGAAAAAAGTAATTTGTGTTCGCGTCACGGCATAGTCGTCAGTCGAACAACAAAGTAGTTATACGTACTTCCTTGTAACTAACCAGTTAAAGTACAATTTTCTACCTACATTTCAACAAAATAAATAGGTGCCTCTGTATTCTGTTTGCATTTTGTAATTTTGTTTATTACACTCTGCTGCAACACTGAAATAACTCGAAAAATAATCAATATTTAGAAAATCTAGAACGGTAAAGATCGAGACGGACGATATATAGAAGCCATTAACTTCATTTATTATACCTCGCTGTAGTTATAGATGGAGAAATTGCGGAAAACGGCCACTTTTAGCAATTTTTCCATCTATATCTACAGCGAGATATTTATAAGGCGCCACTTAGCACTTGTAGGCCCGTTAACAAACTAACAATAATTATAAAGATAACATCAGACTACAGACAGGAAATTGGGACCGACTAAGCATTACGTTGCATTGCAAAGTCAAAGGCTCCAACATTTGCAACACAGATTTTCAGTCGGCACCGAAGAACAGAGTGGAGTGTAAAAATAAACTTAAAAGAACAAATAAAATATTACTAGAAACAAATTACAAATATATATTAGGATAAATAGGACGATGTAATTAGATATTATTAGTAACAACATAATATTGTACATAGGTAGATATCCCAGTTAAAAAGGTTTGAATAAAACAGATAGATTAAAACAAAAATACATAAATACCTTGGCGAACAAAGAAATATAAAATAACAATGAATCAGTTACCAGTGCTGAGTTTTTGGGCATGAAGCTATTATACTCTCTACTCATCTCTTCCACCTACGGTTGTAAGGTATCGGTATACTATTAGGTATTCTGTGGTATCGGTAGCTTAGCAATAAGGCCTTTTTATACATTTATGTACGTAGTGACTTATTTTATAGACCAAAAAATAATAAAAAACTTCGCCATAATGCGGAAATTTAATGGAAACCAACTTGAAGTACTGTCCGTTCCATTATTAGTAGCCATAAAATATTAAATTTTATTACCATTTAAAGCTTTGTACCTACCTTACTACAATTTAACAAAAATCTTTATAGGTATCATTCACTATAACCACAGAATACCAAATAGTAGTCCCTATAATGCTATAACTATGCTATAACACAGAAATAATCTATGTTTTTCCGTACATATTTGTCTTGTGTCACTCGTTGGAACTTGCATCCTGATATGCTGATATGACTATTGACAACAAATGATAATCTAAGTAGGTATAGTAGCCAGCACATCCAGCTAGACAATAGCACCACTAAATTCTCCCCTACTACTACGGAATAGGGGCGCCCTTAAGGTCAAAACTTCCAGCCGCATTTGCTGGCTACTGTACCTACAATGTACAGACATATGTCTAGATATATATCTATCCATTTTAAGAATACAATAGAACAGAGAATATATAATATACTTTAATATACTAGAATATACTTTATTGCACATTGGACATGAATACAAACAACAGACAACCATTAACACACAAACATTTTTAGTTTGAATAAATTTACTTACCACAGTAGGTACCTACCTATAGTTTAGTTTAGTTTTATTTATCTCATACTACAAGATTGCACACGTTTTTACAATAGTATAATAAGGACAGCCATAGTATGATCGTCAATACGAGTAGGTATATGTACAAAAATAAAAATTAAGTCTAATAAAGAAATTTGTTATTGTCAAAGAAATATTTTTTTATTATTATTTTTTATTTCCAGTGGTAAAAAGTATCTAAGGTGTTGACTGGGAATATAAGGTACCATACAAAATTTCATTTAAATCGGTCCTACGGTTCTAGAGATTAGCGAGTACAAACAGACAGACAGACAAAAGTTTTTTTTTCTACACTGTGCCGGCATTTATCCATCTAGGATGTGATCTAGGAAGATAATTATCAGACGGCAGCAAGCTATAACCTCTGACTGAGCCATGCAAATAATATCCCAGATTTTTACGACAAAGATATTTTTACGAATCAGAAATTCATACCTACATGAATAGCATAATATCCATACATGTTTATTCACATATTTTTTACATATAACGAGTATGTGTCAAATGTCCTTCGTTCTTATTTTACGACTAACTGGTCATGTAAGGCAAAACAGGAGCGTCAATAATTTAGATATTCACAATTACCCCTTCGGCCCAAAAAATATATCATTGTCACAAAATAAAAATCAAACACAATTATAAATAAAACAATCTTTAATTAATCAAATAATCAATCCCGTGAAAATTCATAACGCCTTGCAACCAAATAATACTGAAATTATTCCGTCAACACAATCGTTATTTTATTCTCGGTATAACTTATTCAACAGGCGTTTTATAGTATTTCAGGTTACTGTATTAGGAACACAATTTACAAAAATGCAATCACAGTTAGGTACCTGTCACACGAATCACGAATGTTTGCCCTTGGTGGGGTTTGAACTTACGACCTTGTGCTTTGGAAGCAGGCGTTCTACCTGTGAGTACTGCCAACAAACGTACAGGGTCGTATTATTTCTCATTAAATATTGATGAAACCAAAAATATCGTCATCTCTATCAAGCCAGTATGTAATTATCTTGACATTCCCATGTCGTCAGCCCAAAGAATCTTCTTAAACTTTTTAAAACAACTTTATAACATATAAGTTTAAACAAATTAACAGCCAAATTGATCACGCGTACATCTTCTTCAAATCCTTCCTCAATATCTTCCCCGTATTCGTCTTTGGTATATCATTCACAAACACTACTTCTTGTATCTTCTTAAACGCCGCTACTTTTTCAGCTACAAACCTTTGCAATTCTTCTTCGGAAGTTTTAGAACTCGACTTCTTGATAACGAATGCTTTTGGTGTCTCCCCGTAGAATTCATGAGGCACGCCTATAACAGCTGCATCTTGAACCGCTGGGTGGGATCGAAGAAGTGACTCTAATTCTGCTGGAGCTACTTGCATGCCTTTCACCTGGAAAATAATACATCTGCATCAAACAGGGGATTTATTCTAAAAGGCTTCGTTAGAAAGTTCATAATCAGATCACGCTAAAATTTCCTTAGTCCAGCAGTGGACTGTTATTAGGCTGTAATATCAACATCTGAATATTTTCTTGTGTAGCTGAATCTTCTCTCTTGTGTCACAAACACCATTCACTAGCCTGAGTTGAAACTGTGTTGTTTTTTCTGTATTTAAATTCAAAAATTACCTTAATAAGTTCCTTTATCCTGTCTGTAATATAGAGTCCTTTCTCAGGAGAGAAATGCCCTAAATCTCCAGTCTTGAAGAAGCCATCTTCAGTTAAGCTTTCTTTAGTCGCCTTCTCATTTTTATGGTAACCTTTCATGACACAGGGATTTTTAACGTAAAGTTCGCCACTCTGTAAGAATGAGAGAAATTTAAAATAACACAGTATTTTAATTTGATAGTGGATCCAACTCATATAGAAATTTCTCAATATCGAGGCTGAAAACTATTAACGTTGCAGTAATATTAGGACTAAGAAAGAATCTCATATTAGAATTATTAAACATACTTCTCCGATTGGTACATCTTTTCCAGTCAACGGGTCTACAAATTTGAAGGTAGTAGAAGGCATTGGCATCCCACAAGCAGAGTAGTCCAACACCTTAGTGCCTATATACGTGGTTGTTACCAGAGAAGAGGTCTCCGTCGCACCGAAACCCTGGTTGAATTCTATTTTTTTCTAGAAATAGAAAAAAACTAGTAAGGTTATTTACTTATTACACAACTCAAATAGCCATTGTCTGATACACTACATAATTATTTCCGCCTTATCTTTATATGTATAAGTATCAAAGTTAGGATAACTGTCTCATTACTTTAGCTGTTAAAATCCTTTCACAACCATACAATTATAGCTTCTCTTACTTGACATTTCTCCAATACTACTTCAACATCGCTGCCGGACAATGGAGCTGCCCCGCAGACTATATGCCTCATATTTTCAAAGAACGCTGGTTTCACGTCTGGATGCTTGCCCAGAAGAATTGCTGGAAGTGGAACAAAACCATATTTAAAAAACTAACCAATACATTTGAAAAACTTATCATCGTAATTTGGAAATAGGCAAGACATTTTAAATCACTCTGGATACATTATTATCATTACAATGCCATATTTATAAAGCGTAAACTAAAATTTAAAATTAAACAAATGGTAAAATAGTATTTTATAGATGCGTTTTACTTAATAATAATAAAGTATTTTTTCCCCAACAAGAACACATTTGAGTAAGCAAAAACATAGAAAATGGTACATGTACTTGAGATAGGTAATTGTTTACTCAGGGATGTGTTTGAGTCCTTTTACATTCAAAGTTGTTGAAAAAGTAAGTATAATTTCATATTTCTTACCCATAGGTGGAACAATATACATTAAGTTTGGTTTGTTGTTCCTTAAGACATCAAAAAATATTTCTGTTGTGAATTTAGGTATCGAGATCAGCTTGCATCCTCTTGCTACATGCCCAATTAATTGCACTACCATGCCGTAGATGTGGAAGAAAGGTAGAATACAAGGCAATACATCTTGGGAATCGCCTAAAAAACAATAAAATAAAATTAGTTATCTTCTGCGATCCGAGATTTGTTAGTCCAAAGTTTAGACACCTATCTGACTATATTTTTAAACTTTGATATCGATTTGATTTGATATTGTTTTGTTTTATATCATAAATCACACATAATAAAATCTTTCTTCTCTTAGATTTGTTTAACTATGGCAGAATGCTTTAAAATAAATTTAACACTCGGTTACTTACCATGAGTAAGATTAGGAAAACAACATTTGCTGTCTGCCATAAGCTCAAGAGCTGCTAGTAAATTCCGGTGTGTAATTTCAACACCTTTAGGAAGTCCTGTAGTACCACTGGAGAAAGGTATTATTGCCACGTCTTCGTGTTTATTTTCTATCTTATCTAGTAATTGATAGTCTACATCAGCGTTTTCAGCTATTTCTGAATATTTAATAACATTGTTAGGAACGTTGATCCCAGGTTTGTCTATAAGTATTATTTTAGCGTTACTTTTAGCAGCTTTCAATCCTTTTATTGCCGTATCTAAGCACTCCGGTACAGTGACAAATACTTTTGGTTCAGTCATTGATACTTGGTGGTTCACTTCAACTGTAAAATAAATAATGCAAAATTAAACATTGGTTAAAACTGTGACTGTGGTCAAATATATTTTTAAAATTTTTTCAACTACAACCACGAAAGTCTATCCTAATACCTAGTATTTTTTGTGCAATTACCTATTGCTCGTACACTTGTATCATAGTGTACTTATCTTATATATAAAATTTTCGTGTCACAGTTTTCGTTCCCATACTCCTCCGAAACGGCTTGACCGATCTTTATGAAATTTTATATGCATATTCAGTAGGTCTGAGAATCGGCTACTATCTATTTTTCATACCCTTGAGAGCAGGCGGAGCCGCGGGGCGAACAGCTAGTAGATTTATAATAATATAAAATGTATAGTATAGATATTTGATCACTAACAAATTAGAAATCTTTCGCTCAGCAGTGGTACATAACAGTAGGTTCCGATACTTACAGGAACATGACCGTGGTACTTACACTCTTTATAAATAGGGTTGATGGTGGTCAAAATGCAACCCGCTTGTAGGGTCCCGAAGGCAATGGCTGCGAACTCGGGACAGTTAGGCAGCATGACGGCTACTACATCGTGCTTTTTTAACCCTAACTTCTTGTGAAGTGACGTGGCGAGGCCTGCCATGGTCCTTCTCAGCTGTTTGTATGTATAATGCTTCTTGGTTTCTGCGCATTCCTGTAAAGGAAAATGTAAAATTATAAACAAAAGTATAATATTCTTTGAGGACGTATGTTTGCCAAGTAGGTACATTTGCAATAAGAATTGACTGAAATTCATTCAATTTTTCAGTAGGTACTTAATAATATTATGATGAAGGATACACCTATACACTGGTAATTTTAATTACTTAATTGAAAAGTCTTCGGGGAGCACGAATCATTTATTTATTTATTCATAAAATATATGCTGAACAACATGAACTGCGAATTAGTCTAGTCAGGTGTACAACCTATTGTATGAAACAGGCTGAATTACGAGTAGTCCTTTTTTTTCATATTTCAGCCTACGTTCCTCGGGGAAAATTATTTAGTTTCATTAATAAGTTACACCCCGTATAACTGTTACTTCAGGTCTAACTGCTAGCCCAATCTACTTTTCCCGCGGTAAAAAAATTTAAAATAGCATCAAAGAATTTAGTTTCCAAATGTCCGAACATTCTGATTTTCAATATTATTTGTGTGATTACTTATTTGATTACGAAAGATGCATTTCTTTTTTATAATTAACTTATAAAGAAATACCTAGCAACCGCGAGTGGCCGATGTAAATATACGTTATAAATAATGCTTATTGTAACCTGAATAATGTATTATCTTCTTTTACAAACATGATAAAGTTTAGTACATTAGAAATAAGCACAGTCATTGTTTTAGTCCGATAAGAGTATGGTGTTTTCTTTTTTCAGAGTTTTATTTTCATTCGGCTGAGATGATGATAAAGAGAATATCACTTTTGTTATGTAGATAAAGACAATTACACCGTGAAATTTAGCTGATTGTTTATCAGGTAGTACGTGGTAGTACCTACTCATCAAAATGAACAACTTTCCTAACAATGGCGGCATAATCTACGGCTGTTTGCGAATCACTACATCTTTAAAACTACGCAACGGATTTTGATGCGGTTTTTTTTAATAGATAGAGTGATTCAAGAGGAAGGTTTATATGTATAATACATGCATAATATACTGAAGGACAACCCACAATAACCATTTTCCCGTGCGGAGCCGGGGCGGGTCGCTAGTAGTATAAATAAAGCAAAGTCGCTTTCTCTGTCTTTATGTCCCTATATCCCTATGTATGCTTAAATCTTTAAAACTACGCAACGGATTTTGATGCGGTTTTTTTTAATAGATAGAGGGATTCAAGAGGAAGGTTTATATGTATAATACATGCATAATATACTGAAGGATAACCCACAATAACCATTTTCCCGTGCGGAGCCGGGGCGGATCGCGTGCTTAAATCTTTAAAACTACGCAACGGATTTAGATGCGGTTTTTTTAAATAGATAGAGTGATTGAAGAGGCAGGTTTATATGTATGTATAATACATGCATAATATACTTAAGGATCGCTAGTAAATTGAATAAAACTGAATCTACAATTTGCCTTCGGCATATTACAGAATGGCGAGCGTTTGCAAAATGCCGAAGCATTTTGTAAAATGACGAGTTCTACAATTTGCCGAGTCACTTGTAAGCACTAAGGTTTCCTCCAAACCAAAAAAATATAAACTACTTTTTAAATAAATTATATTTATAATAATCATATTGTAAACTATCATAACAACATACTTACTTATTAAATTAGTAACCTACTCAGAAAAACATTTCATACCCCATTACGTTTCTGGAATTTGGAATTGAGACTGTAAAAATAATTGCTCGTAAAATAATTATTACTCTCTAATATTACTCTTATTTATGATTTCAACATTCCAGTAGTTTTGAGGTGTAATTAATATTTTCAAGAATTATTACCCGACTACGGCGAATCCAAAAGGGAATAATGAATTTACCAGTCTATTTATTATGTATGTACGTTCAAGATGTTAATGAACGAGGTGTCTGTCTATCAACTACACTAGAAATCTTAAAATATCGTAATCCGTCCAGTCATGAAATTATAACAGTTAAAATAGATTAAGTTATTCATTATACAATTACACAATGTACATCCAACATAACATAATATTTCGGGTGCTTAAATAATACGAGTATCGTGACCCCAGCTTTGCTTATTTGGAATTGTAACATAAGTCCAAACGAGTAGGTATATTTACATTCAAGATAAAGAGAAATATAAGCAAACAAACAAACATTTAACAGTTTAAAAACTAAAACAGCAATGTACCTAATTCAAATTGGATTCTACACGCAGGGAAGAAGTGTAAGGCCTCATTTTCGCTAAGGCAACAAATGCTACAAAATATGCAACATTGTCGCATGATTCATAATTTTCATAGCGCCTTACTGTGGTCTTACTGTATAATTTTATTTGTTGCATTCTTTCTTGCTTGTTGTAAACGACTCCGCATGCCTAATGTTGCATATTGTTGCCTCACGCTAACAGCAATGAAATTCAAATTTGGGCCAGACAGAACGCATGGAAGAGTAATAATATAAATTTAATTACTCACATGGTTTATTATTGGTCTTGAAAATATACGAACTACGTACGTTAGCCAGAGGATATTTGTTATTATGCTAAAAGTGGTACGTAATTAGAATCAATTAATGGAAGGTTTAGTTTGAAGGTAAAACCACGCTCATGAATGAGTTAAGAGGTGCAAAGGTCGACCGAGAACGCAAAAATAGCTAAAATTTACAAATTACAACGAATATTGTCATAATATACCTACTGGTTATTTATCTACAATATAGTGGTTGTACCTACTCATGAAACTGAACAACTTTTTCTATAGAACATAGTTAAAAATCTCAAAATAAAGTTCGACTTTTCATATAAACTTCAGTTTCGTGACCGGCCACTTTTTATGACAAGTTGAATTTTAATTTCGAGATTTCAACTTTATGCATGTTCCTTAGGGAAAGTTGTTCAGTACTGTGTTGCGGATAAACAAAACAACAAGTTGAGTTGAATTTCACGGTGAATATTGATGAAGACGGAAGCGGTCAGCGGTATATTAATAATAATAATAATAAACCCGCAGGGCAGCTTTGTGGCGAAGCTGTTGGTGATTGGCGTCACCACGGACCCGAGTTCAGAGGGCACTTTACCAACTTTAGCCCTCGCCTCTTGGCTTGCCTTAACTGGCCGGCCTCGAGTGAACAGCGCAAGAGCGGAACCTATGCTCCAGGGTGGAAGTGTAAAATGTCATAACGCCGGGGGTTCTACTAGGTGTTCCACCGACGTCTAACGCCCCGCAGTCTCACCTCTCCGCACCCTGAGCCACTTACGACAATGTTGCTCCCTTGTCGCACCATGCGTGCGGCCGTTTACGGTAGCCCATTTATTAAGTGGCAAGTCACCGTCTGCTAGATTTAATGTTGTGAGATCTTTAACAAGCAGATGTCCGCTATCTCACCTCAATAGCCCAGTTATCCAGTCCACTAACTCCCACCCCCATAGCCCAGACCAACGTTTGTCCCTCCCTGGCAATAGTTTTGCAGCTAGCGGGGACTGTCCTCCAGCACATTTCTGTAGTGTGCTGGAGGATAGGCCCCGGTAGGTGCGTGCCATCTCGCATTTTAGAATAAATGGTACTAAACGGGCCTCTACATGTTGGCTTTGGCTCCATGCACGCCTCCCAAAGGACCGGATCTCTATAGACCCGTGATCTTAAAGTGTACCAACATAATAATAATAATAATAATAATACGTGGGACAACTCACACACGTAGCTCAAAATATTGCTGATACCTAATGTGTGTTAAAAACTCAGGGTTAATTCTGAGTCAGTGCAAATATTTTAGGTAAAGAAAGAAAGACAGACAGTATTTTTCACGGGTTATCTCCGAGATTGCTAAAATCTATCAAGAAAGATAGACATTGAAAAATTCAAAGACCCGTATTTTTTATTGCATCGTATTTCATTAAAAATATGCGGTAATTTTACGCGTAATCCTGTAATATAACCGAATTTAAAATAATAAAAAAAAAACATCATCCAAAAATGCCTAGAAACTAGTTAAAACTTCGACATAATTGGTAAGTATATTTTACAAAATTCCCTATTTCTGTTGTGTTTTGATTAAAAAACCCACGCCGGATGTTAAAACATATTCAAATAAAAAACAAAGTTGAAAATTTTAAAAAACCAACGCCGTTTGTTAATTAAATATATTAGAATAAAAATGATTAAATAACATTTTTGGAAATCCCCCGACCAGAGTCAAATAAGATAAGAAATATCAAATAAAGAAATCTATAAAAAGAGTTATTTCTCACGAAATCCGCCACACAAACAACTAATTATGACCTTTCTTAGTCCTTACGTATACGTACCTACTTACCTTTTGGTTTCTCGTAGAAATAGACACAGCAATAATATTGATTAATTTAGGTACTATACATACTCATCTATCTAATAATATAATACAAATCCAATAAAACACGTTAGTTGTTTGTGTGGCGGATTTCGTGAGAAATCACTCTTTTTATAGATTTCTTTATTTGATATTTCTTATCTTATTTGACTCTGGTCGGGGGATTTCCAAAAATGTTATTTAATCCTTTTTATTCTAATATATTTTAACATACGGCGTTGGTTTTTTAAAATTTTCAATTTTGTTTTTTATTTGAATATGTTTTAACATCCGGCGTGGGTTTTTTAAATTTTTTAATTTTGTTTTTATTTTAAACTTTTTAGAGAGTACGTTACTTTTGTTTGTTATCACTTAGCACACTAAAACATATAATTAAAAATGACGACATTTTGTTTTCTTTGTGTTTCGATATTGTATATTATGCTAGTACCTCTGGCTGCTGCAAGGCTTCCTGGTGGGTGGTCTACCGCCTCAAAACATGTCCAACAACCAGTTCCAAAATGAAGCCTTTTGAATGCAAAAAACCGCATCGAAATAGATTCAGTACTTTTTGAGAACTCCTGTAGAACCAACTTATCTGGCTGCTGCAGGGCTCCCTGGTGGTCTACCTCCATAAAACGTATCTAAGAACCTGCTCCAAGATGAAGCCTTTTGAATGCAAAAACCGCATCTAAATCGATTCAGTACTCTTTGAGAACTCCTGTAGTACCAACTTATCTGGCTGCTGCAGGGCTCCCTGGTGGTCTACCGCCCCAAAACATGTCTAACAACCAGCTCCAATATGAAGCCTTTTGAATGCAAAAAACTGCATCGAAATCGATTCAGTAGTTTTTGATAACTCATCTCAAGTTGGTACTTATCAGGCTGCTGCAGCGCTCCCTGATGGTCTACCTACATAAAACATATTATTATCTAAGATCCTAAGTTGAAGTGATACCTTTTTAATGCAAAAAACCGGAACTAAATCGGTCCATTGGTTTTCGAGATAGAAGGTAACAAACAAACAAACAAACAAACAACCTCTTACCCCAAACGCATATACCGCCTCCGTTCCGTTCCGTCCGTCGTCGTGAGTAAAAATAAAATGTAGTTTATTGAAGCTAATACTGTTCCCTCCAAGACGGCAATTGATTTATTTGGGCCAACAACAGCGTATATATTTGTGGTATATACGTAGTTCGAATTGAATGAATAAATTGATAGTAAACAAGGGACCACAAGTGCACGTGTACTGAAGTGTATTATTATTTAAATATCGTTACGATGTTTTGTCTGTCGTCCTGCCAGATTATAAGGTCAACAACCGAATAAATAAATAAAATAAAGATGTGGGTCATCTTATTCGAGGCTATCTGACCCCAAACTGAGCAGAGATTGTACTATGGGTGTTACACACAATGACGTATACCTACTTACTTATACACGTATAATATAGGTAAATACATCCTCATATAAATGTATTACCTACAATACAACATCCGGACACAGAGCAAACACAAAATGGACATTAAAAGATCCCATCAGAGAATTTCTGTCCATAATTATGTTTTTTGTATTCAGTAGTAATAATTTATGTGCTCCAATATGACTACTTTTAATTTGATGGCAAGCAAAATTAGGTTAAATGATAACTATGCCATCTACATTATGTAGGGTTTCGGAATGGGGTAGAAAAGCCAAAGAAAGACCGTTGGGCGCAAAGTCCATTACCTATGCGAAATTAATTATGTGCCAAACATTGTAGAGCGCACCCTAGTGCTCCTTATATACTTACCTATTTTGTAAGTCTTGTATGTACAACTTCACTATCACTATCACAGACTATCACTACATAGTAAAACAAAGTCGCTTTCTCTGTCCCTATGTCCCTCCCTTTGTACGCTTAAATCTTTAAAACTACGCAACGGATTTTGATGCGGTTTTTTTAATAGATTGAGTGATTCAAGAGTAAGGTTTATATCTATAATACATGCATAATATACTCAAGAATAACCCACAGTAACCATTTTCCCGTGCGGAGCCGGGGCGGGTCGCTAGTTAGTTATAGAATAAATAAACGTCAAATGTTACTTTTCGAGGTAACAATGTAATAAAAGCCAAGGTGAAGCCATAGAGCCAAGCGATGATAATTTGCGAAAATTAACATAATCAATGCGTTTTTCCTTGTTTTTCTAGTATCTTAAGATAGTGACTGTTTTGAGTTAAGAAGAACGGTTATGTGACGGACATTATTCTCGGCTTTTATAATTATTAGATTAGACCAATCCAACTTTGCCTGTGTTTGTCGTACTAATGTAAAGATAAGATAAATAAAAAATCCTATTAATATTATAAACGCGATAGTTATGTTACATGAATGGATAGATAGATGCCCTCCGGTCTATAAGGACTTAAAACCAAAATATCGTATTACCACTAAGTACTAATTTCAAAATCACCTTTTCCCAATGTACCTATGTTACTCTTTCACGCAAAAACTACTGAATAGATTTTAATGAAACTGTTCAATAATTTAGGTTTTAAGTACATCAGAATTACACATAGAAGGAAAATACCTCATTCCCACTGGAAAAACTGTTAACGCGGGCGAAAAGCTAGTATTATAATAGACTATTGTTAGTTATGTAGTTAATAATTGCGGAAATTGCTGTGATAATGGCATCAGTATGTAGGTACATATAATAAAACATTAAAAAAAATCTATATAGGTATTTACTTACTTCAGGAATATTGTATTTTATATGAAATCTCCGCGAGGTGTCAAGTGTTTTTGTTTTTAATTTAGATATCAGATCTTGTACGAGTATTTTTGTAAGTGCAAAATTTATTCAAGGATTTCTTCTCAATAATAAAAACACTGGTTATCTAGTTAACCTTAGTAGCACACGGTCGTCTAGTAATTTCTTGGACATAGACACAGCAAACTGCTGTCATTACTTGAGTTAAAGTCAACAAAATAAACTGAATGTTGTTACTAAGTATAGATGGCATGATCTTTTAAGCCTTATTTATTTGAAGATAAAAAGCTTACATAATCTAATCTCTAGGTAATATTTTACCAACTGAACTTAAATTAAGACATTCGAGATAGAAATGTGAGAAAAACTTGATAATATTACGAGTTAGAAGTCTGAGCCCAAGTCCGGTGAAGCTTGATTGGTCGTACCTTTTCGACACAAGCATAGGATAATAATAAAAAAAAAAAAATTTGAAGTCTGAGCCGTAGAATACTTATACATACAACACATACATGTATGTTATGTGTAACTGTAACGTGCCGTTGACCCCGAGGCTTAGGTATTAGTATTTTCTTAAATAAGGCTAAAAAAAATGTAATTTTATATAATGATTTCTTATATGTAATTTTACTTTGCTTTATTTTACTTTAATAAGTTTATTTTGCTTATCTGTCGCTTAGTAATGCTGCTCTTTTTAGAAATTCTAATCAAGCATCTTTCTCTTTCTCTCTGTATAAATAAACTTGGTACGAAGATAGAATAGACCTTGCCTTGGGGAAGGACATGGAACTTTTGCCGCGGGAAAATAAGTAGGTACCTATCTCATTCCCACGGCAAAAAACTGTAAAATGTGAGCGGAGCCGTGGGGTGGAAACTAATCATACATAAAACAACAAAATAAATAAACAATATATAAATAAAAAATAAAAAAACAATAAAAACACGAGTAACACGACATTAAAAGGCCGTTAAGAAGTAACAGATCATTTAATTCAACATTAATTACAGAGAAATCTAGAATCTGAAACGCATTCTTTGGAACTCCGATAAGTGTTTATATACGAGAGTTTTCCAGGTTATCGTTGTTGTTTATTAGCTTTATACACTTCACTTACCTACTTAGCGTGTGGGTTTCGAGATTAAAACCTACCTCACAAACCCTGGTGTCAGAATCATTGAGCCGCCTATGGCTTCTGACATGGCTCATGTAACGACTACATCCGTAGATCCTAGCCGGGACCAACAGCTTTGTCGTGCCTTCCGCAGCACGGAATCATTTTTCTTTTCGGACAATCAGGTGATTCAGCATGCAATGTCCTAACCATACTAGGGAAAGTCTCACAAAGTGATATTTGTTCGACGAGTCCCCACCGGGATTCGAACCCGGAACCTGCGTAACGTGACGCGGTATTTAACCACAAATTAGACACTTGGTAGAATAATTAAAATACATACTTACAAGAGAAACATGATCCTGAAAACTATCAGCATCCCGCCACAATCTATCCAGAAACCTAACTTCAGGAATCACTGCCTCAGGCAAAGGAGAATGTATTAAATAATCATTTTTTAAAGAGGCATTACAAGAGACTTTCCTCTGCCACTTCAGCTGCCGGGCTGAACGAACGAAAAGTTTTCGCGCCGAATTCATATTTTTCTTATTTTTCAAAATGGCCGCCGCTAGCGCGCGCCTTTCGCGACGAGTCAAAGGAGACTGCTGGCTTGAAGTTCCACTTTGCTCGTGCGGCCTGAGTATAGGTACATAATTTAGGTATTTACTTCAAGCTGATAAACGAATATGGAGTCAATAAATGACTTATCGGTGTTGAAAAAATGTTTGTAGCCGGGTTTTGCAAAATTGTATTGTTTTGAACTTTCCTGTTCTGTAAGTAGAATTCTATTGTTTATTAGCATGTTATCGGTAAATAGAGTGCGAAGTTAATTACTCCTATGTTAGTTTTGTTTGTACCTAGATGGCTGATTAGTGTAAACAAAAATCGATAGATTGTCTTTAGTTACGAATAATATCTTATGAAAGCGATACTGAAGACTATTTTATCAGTCAAACGAGATAACGTGATGATAGCGTTATACATAATAGGATGATGTCATAAACCCCCTTAAGAGCTCCAATAAAATGATAAAGTGATAATGTTAATACCCGAATTCCTTATTTATGAGGAGTAAGACAAGCTAAGTATGTTTGCAACGTGTACCTATACCTACCTACCTATTAGGTATACAAGTAGTACCCATGTAACCTGTTATATACTTTCGAAATCAATTTTTATACAAGGCCAAGAGGGCCAAGAGTAGGTCTAAAAAAAATTATATTTAAGTCGATATCGTGCCCTTGCCGCTGCACTGGCACAACGCAACACTAGGTCTACTATGTAAGTAGCGACAGGCTTGAGAAGCTGTCAAACGCGACATAGTGACATTAGAGCCATAGCAGTTCTGTCAATATGTCGCGTTTGACAGCTTCTCGAGCCTGTCGCTACTTACATAGTAGGCCTACGCCTACGGCGTAGACAGTAACTCGCCTTTATAAATTTTGAACGACTGTTGAAGAGTGTTCGAGAAATTGAGAAAACTTACTTTACAAACGACTAAATTCCTGTCATTTCCTGTATAGTTGAATTGGCGAAATTCGGTGGTGGTGATGCTGGGATGACGATGACGGCAAACGAATGATGTCATATCGTTTGGGCACATAATAAATAATAGTACATACATACCTACTAGGTTTTGGGGTGGTTTGGGTCTGAATGGGTAAATAAAAAGCAATAGGTATCAATGTTAAAAAATGTATTAACCTTTTCTAAACTTAACAGATGTAATGAAATGACATTTATAACAAACAAATAATGATTTTCAAAATATAAATGGTTTTTATGGTTACATTTGAGACTAGCCAATCGATTGCACATAACTTAATTAAATTAAAACAAATTCATTATCGGAAGCGTGTCCTTCCAGTTTTTGCCAAGCCATCACATTTAGACGAATTCGAATGACTGATTCGCGAAATGCCTAACTTACATAGTCCATAAATGACCATTTCTTGAAATGTACAATTCTGATTGACTGACTGATTCTACAGATTACCGATTCTACAAATAACAGATTGTTTTTAATTTATATTATAACTTATCAATTATATCGCGTACATAGAAAACGTAACTGTACGTTAAACACATGCGTATTAATGTAAACTCTGTTGGCAACCATAATTTTTCGGACATAGATTGATCTTATATTATTAACTTAAAATTCTTTGTGATATGCGTACTCTAGCACTATCTGTACGCGATTGTTCGCTAAGTAGTTCGTTGACTGTTATGTAATGAGTTCGACGCCCGTTGAAGTGAAGTTATATCTATACGTCTTAGAGACCCCCCCCCACTAGCGTTTTTTGAGCGTCGTCTATGTGCGTCGCGCATACAATCACAGGCAGTAAGGCGAGTGAAACGAAACACGAAAGCGGATGCTGACACGACGACGCTCGAAAAGACAAGTGTGGGGGGGTCTCTTATTCTAATATTATAAAGTAAAATTACTATTCTTATGTCCATTTTAAGCAGAGTATGGAGAAAATAAAGTTTAAGATATACATAATAAAGATTTCTACATATTCCGGGCAAATGTTCAAGACATAATCTTTCTTTACATGAACTTTCCGCCTGATTATAGTGAATAATAAAAGTAAATGTAAAATATTAATCTTCACTCAAAAAAATAATACTAAATACGCACCAAACTAACTGGTTTGCACACTTAACATTAGTTAGGAAGTTAGGTATAGTATGCAAACCATTTTGGTGTGCATTTGGTTTTTTTTTTGTTATAGATTTAAATACATGCCAAATATAATAAATAAGCTGAATAGTTGGTAGGTACAGTCAAGAGCATTCTAAGCTAATTTTAAACTTGGTGCCGTTCTTATATCCATTGAATAAGGGTGAGAATCGCAATGCACGTATTCAGCTTACTTTGCACTTACTCATGGTCCAAGAAAACAAGAGACCACGTGACTGACACAAGCCTACGTCATTTTGCGCTGTTCATCCTTGTCTATTACACGCATTCGACAAGGATGAATAGGCAAAATGACGTAGAAATGACGTAGGCTCGTGTCAGTCACGTGGTCTAATTGCAAGACCTTGTTTTCTTGAACCATGGCACTTGCTTAAAAATACATGTTAGTGATTCGTTACTAATTTATTTATGTTATAATTACTTTTTTTTAATATTTTATATAACGCCTTATTAATTATTATTTGATCAAACGAATAATATCAAACTAAGAGTAACCTACTGTACTTACAAATAAACTTTTTAAAAATAATGTAGTAAGTAAATAAATACATGTTTCTGATATGCCGCAGTAGAATTAAACAAACACCTTTGTTCCATCAGCTTAATATATAAAAAACATAAAAAAGTCAAGTCAAAAAGTTTTATTCGAAGTAAGATTTAAAAAATCACTTTTCGACGTCAAAAACTAATGAAGTTATTAAGCTTTGATCAAACCAAGGCCGGCTCTCGTCTCGCACTAATTTATTTATTTATGATTTTAATGAAAAATAACCTCTTAAAAATTTAAAGAGGCGATGCGTTATTAGTACTTATATAAAATCATCAAATATTGTGATTCGAAAATTCATTTTTATCTACTAATTACATTCGTACAATAAATTCAAATAGTTGTTCAATATGAACTTCAGAAACATTTTGAATAATACCTACATATAGTATTACATAACAAGTTATTACCACTATACCTAGCAAGAATAATATTATATTATTATAAAACATACCTCACACCCTTATCATACTAATATTATAAAGAGGAAACTAGTATTTTTACGTGTGGGTGTGTTTATAATAAACTAGCTTTACGCCGCGGGTCCGCCCACGTTAACAGCTTTTCCCGTGGGAATGAGGCGATTTCCCGCGGGAAAAAGTAGCCTATGTTACTCAGGGTGAATGTAGCTTTCTAATGGTGAAAGAACTTTTGAAATTGGTTCAGTAGTTTTTGAGTTTATCGTTACAAACATACACACACACCACACACAAAAATACATATCTTTCACCATTAGGAAGCTACATTCACCCTGAGTAACATAGGCTACATTTTACCGCGGGAAAATACCTCATTCCCACGGGAAAAACTGTTAACTCGGGCAGAGCCGCGGCGGAAAGCTAGTATTATAATATAACTAAATAGGTCTTTCACGTGTGATAATGTTGTTTTGGTTGCTTGAAGCATAAAACTATTTAAAATCGCCCGAAATATTTATTTTTATAAACCAGAAACCTAAGCGAATTGGTTTAACTTTTACCCTTATCACTACTAAAAAGTACTGAACCAATGGGCCCGATTACATACTACGCTCTAACTTAAATTTAAAAATCATATGTCCCTTTCTCGTTCTTTAGAACGAAAAGGGACAGGTGATTGCCAACCTACATTTAGAGACGTCAAACATCGCATAGTTTAACAGGCATTTAAAAACATCCCGACTAAATTAAGCTGAATTTGACAGCTGCGCTGCGTATTTTAAATATCATTCATTCAAAATTAAATTCATTCATCTCACATCCTTTTCCATTCTCATATGAATGAAAGAGACCAACAATTTAAAAAAGATTTTAGCGGCCACGCCAGAATTGAGCCCAATATCTTATTTATTTAGTGCAAAAGGAAATTTATATTTTAAGTAAGTACTTAAATAAATTGGCAAGCTTTATTGATTTTACGTTGAGAATATTATTGTAAGATTCAAAATTTCTATAATTTCATCAAAATTATTCAAATCCAAAATGGCAAATGTTTGGCACCAAATTGTCTTCAAAATTTTGTTTCATTCTTGATATTATTAAATCAATAAAAATGTATGAAAATTATGAACCTGTATAACTTGGCTACGAGCTGTCCTATTACAACTGTGACACCTTATTAACTATTGCTCTAAATGGCTAGTTCTAACGATACGTAAATAATGCTATTATTGTTTGTTGGCCGCCACTTTAAAAATTACCCCAAAAATGTATGGCGACTGAATGATCTTTGACATTGTGATGATGCTAGATATAGATAATACACTTATCCTTAGTATAATAATATAATACTTGTGATATAATTTTTTACAAACCACTTTGATTACTATACTATATTGCAAAGATCAATAACAAATATACTAAAGGCACATCTGAACACATCTGGATAATATTCGATTTGGTTAGGAAGACGTAGTGTAAATCATATTCTTTTTTAAAAAAATGCGACTACAGACTTTATTTGCTGGCAAAGTACTCGCCCGTCTAAACAATTTCCAAACAGAGGAACAAGAAAAACGACAATAAAATCGCCGTTTTACAAACTTCATTTTGGTACTATACGATCTTAACAATATAAAATATGGAAAATAGCTTTTGAATGACTGCAAATTAATATGTAATCGCATTTTTTCATTTGAACCGTTGGATAATTGTATAGTTATATTATAATAGACTAGACAGACACGTAATACAAAACAAGAAAGATTTTTAAATAGTAATAACTTGGATATAAATTCATAATTTATGTACATTCATGATGTTTTGCCTTCTGAGTATTCATTTTATAAAATAACAAAAAAATATGTAAATTTATATAATACTTTAAAAAAATACCTTTTTAAACCACTAATACTTGTGACCAATAATATTTTTATGTATAATAAATAAATATCTTATTTAAGATTTTATTAAACCTTTTATAATACATAGTAAACTTACTAAATTTACTGTAAAAAACAAAATTATCAAAAATAATACCTATATAAAATTTATTAAAAACTTATTTACTGTCTTAAAATAAGCAAAATTAATTAAAAATGTCATACAAAAGAGTAAAAAAAGTTAAGGCGATTAGAGCGCCATCTGTCGAAATCGATTGGAACAGATTCAAAAATACCTAGCAATATTTCTCTTTCAACTGTCTCCTCAAAATCTTACCGGCAGCATTCTTCGGAATGGCATCCACAAACTGCACTTCTTTGATCTTCTTGAACACAGCTACCTTACTATTGACGTATTCGAGTATTTCCCCCTCTTTGACAGTGTGTGCGGGGTGCGGAACTACGAAGGCTTTGGGTAACTCCCCCGTGACGTCATCGGGGATTCCCAACACGGCGCAATCGAGGACTTTGGGGTTGGTTCTGAGGACCGTCTCTAGTTCTGCGGGGGCGACCTGGAACCCTTTCACCTGGAAACGAAAATTGCGTAATAATTAACCTGCAAGTAAGGAAGGAAATTGGAATAACGTAGTCTCTGCCACTGTATGTATGTTATTTTATCTACAAGCTATTCGTCGCTCGGTTTTTTTATAAAAAAAAAACAAAACAACCGGCTTTTAACTGCATAATTTGCGTTTTCTTTTAAAAAGTAAAGGGGGGGGGCATAAACCATTTATTAATAGTCCGGGGAGCCTCAACAAAAAAAAGGTTGGGAAACCCTGCACTAGAGGCTTTAACATTGTGCAGTAACTTTGATAAGTTCCTTAAGCCTGTCAGTGACGTATACATATTGTGCACTGACCTTGATAAGTTCCGTGAGCCTGTGACGTATGATATTGTGCACTGACCTTGATAAGTTCCTTGAGCCTGTGACGTATAGATATTGTGCACTGACCTTGATAAGTTCCTTGAGCCTGTGACGTATGATATTGTGCACTGACCTTGATAAGTTCCTTGAGCCTGTGACGTATAGATATTGTGCACTGACCTTGATAAGCTCCTTGAGCCTGTGACGTATAGATATTGTGCACTGACCTTGATAAGTTCCTTGAGCCTGTGACGTATGATATTGTGCACTGACCTTGATAAGTTCCTTGAGCCTGTGACGTATAGATAGTGTGCACTGACCTTGATAAGCTCCTTGAGACTGTGACGTATAGATATTGTGCACTGACCTTGATGAGTTCCTTAAGCCTGTGACGTATAGATATTGTGCACTGACCTTGATAAGTTCCTTGTGCCTGTGACGTATGATATTGTGCACTGACCTTGATAAGTTCCTTGAGCCTGTGACGTATAGACAGGCCTCCATTACTCCATGTACTTGCGCGCTATAACTACCTACCGCCCGGCCGAGCGGTCCCGGGCCTTTTGCGGACCAATTCCCCATTCCCTAAACGTGTTAGTAGAGTGGCGCAATACGCGAGAGAGAGAGATGCAGCAACTACTTCTTTTCGCCTAGCGCCGTGCGATCTGAATTGCACTTTATTATAACGAAGCTAGGGTTGCAATTTATATGAATTATGTCGCCCAGTGCAGCTTCTGTAGGGTATTCTGTGGTATAGATATTGTGCACTGACCTTGATAAGTTCCTTGAGCCTGTCAGTGACGTATAGGTATTTGTCCTCGTCGTATTTCCCGATGTCCCCCGTCTTGAGCCAGCCGTCCTGCATCACTTCCCTCGTGGCCTCCTCGTTGTTGTAATACCCTGACATTAGTAAGGGACCTCGACACCAAATTTCACCCTCCTGGAAAAGTAAGCAATAATCCTAAAGCCTGACCAAAGAAATAAGAAACCTGACCTGGGGGCGCCACGTGTATGTTTTTATATTAATTTACCGTGTTATATTATAAATTGTCCGTCAAATAAGTTTAAAAATGTAATAACGGAGTGGTTACTCGAAAAAAGCTTTTATTCAGTGTCAGAATATTTTGAAGACAAGCACTAAAAAAAATAAACTTATTTTTTTTCTGTTTTGCATGCCATGACTGGTGGAACATATATTATGATACTGAATACAATGTAAGATCTTTATTTTTATGTTACTATGTTCTTGCAAAATAAATTATTTCATTATTTCATTTCATTTACGAACATGGCAATAATTTCCCTTATAAAATTAGTTCCATTGAAATTCCGCAATATGGCGAGGTTTCTTATTTCTTTGGTCAGGCTTTACTAAATTATAAACGCGAATGTTTGTTACTCTTTTGCTTTCCGCCCAGCGGTTTCGTCCGCGTTTCCCGTTTTCCCGTGGGAATGAGGCATTTTCCCGCGGTAAAAAGTAGCCTATATGTTATTCTGATGTATAATGTATAATGTATAGATTACTGTAAAGTTTCAAAAAATTTAGCTTTAATAAAACTTTTTCTTTTTTGGAACTGACAAAATGAAAACCCCTCATGAATAAAAAAGTTAGTTAAATGACGTGTCTAAAATGACGACGATGACAACAACGACAACGTTCGACAATTAAACGACAGCGACGATTCGACGTTCGACGTTTTAACCCTTTATAAGGCAAAACAACTTTACAAATGCATTCGTTTCCGACTTTATGTTGAGGGTATAAGGTTAAAATTAAGGTAGCAATATAGTGGCCACTGTCTTGTGAAGTTTTAATGACGTGTCGTGTCGTGTGTACCTGTCTAGGCCACAAGAGACAAAACAACTTTACAAAATGCATTCGTTTCCAAATTTATGTTGAGGGTATAAGGTTAAAATTAAGATAGCAATATAGTGGCCACTGCCTTGTGAAGGTTGAATGACGTGTCGTGTCGTGTGTACCTGTCCAGGCCCCAAGAAGCAAAACAACTTTACAAAATGCATTCGTTTCCGACTTTATGTTAAGGGTATAAGGTTATGTTTAAGGTAGCAATATAGTGGCCACTGCCTTGTGAAGGTTTAATGACGTGTCGTGTCGTGTGTACCTGTCCAGGCCCCAAGAGGCAAAACAACTTTACAAAATGCATTCGTTTCCGATTTTATGTTGAGGGTATAAGGTTAAATTTAAGGTAGCAATATAGTGGCCACTGTCTCGTGAAGGTTTAATGACGTGTCGTGTCGTGTGTACCTGTCCAGGCCCCAAGAGGCAAAACAACTTTACAAAATGCATTCGTTTCCGATTTTATGTTGAGGGTATAAGATTAAAATTAAGGTAGCAATATAGTGGCCACTGCCTTGTGAAGGTTTAATGACGTGTCGTATGTACCTGTTCAGGCCCCAAGAGACAAAACAACTTTACAAAATGCATTCGTTTCCGACTTTATGTTGAGGGTATAAGGTTAAAATTAAGGTAGCAATATAGTGGCAACTGCCTTGTGAAGGTTTAATGACGTGTCGTATCGTGTGTACCTGTCCAGGCCCCAAGAGGCAAAACAACTTTACAAAATGCATTCGTTTCCGACTTTATGTTGAGGGTATAAGGTTAAATTTAAGGTAGCAATATAGTGGCCACTACCTTGTGAAGGTTTAATGACGTGTCGTGTCGTGTGTACCTGTCCAGGCCCCAAGAGGCAAAACAACTTTACAAAATGCATTCGTTTCCGACTTTATGTTGAGGGTATAAGGTTAAATTTAAGGTAGCAATATAGTGGCCACTGCCTTGTGAAGGTTTAATGACGTGTCGTGTCGTGTGTACCTGTCCAGGCCCCAAGAGGCAAAACAACTTTAAAATGCATTCGTTTCCGACTTTATGTTGAGGGTATAAGGTTAAAATTAAGGTAGCAATATAGTGGCAACTGCCTTGTGAATGTTTAATGACGTGTCGTGTCATGTGTACCCATGGACTTTTTTTTTTTTGTGTTAAGTAACATAGTTACACTATAATGTAACCATGGTAATTCGTCTAAGTGTGTACCTGTCCGGGCCCCAAGGCCTCCTGTGTGTCCAGATGTGCCACCTTGACCTCACAGCTGCCGAAGACATGTCCCACCGCCGAGTGATTATAGTCCACCTTGCGACCGACCGACACGCCGCCGTTCGTCTCCGTCAGACCGTAGCCTTGCCGGAATACTATGTTTTTCTGACAATAAACAGTGAATAAATGTGAGTCAAAATGGCGGGTGTACCTTAACGAATCGAGTCAAGTTATATATCAAATAAATGTACCTAAAATGTACCTAATAGTACCTCCCCTTTGAACAATTGTACCTTACTCAGAGCAGAGCTATAACAAAATCAAAGTACACCCGCCGCTTTGACTGTCAATATGGCGGGTGTATTTGAATTTCTCGTGAAATGTTCGATGGTTATTTTATATTACTATACCATATAAATGTACCTGAAATGTACCCCAAAACTCAGTAAGTCTAAAGCCTGACCAAAGAAATAAGAAACCTGCTCTGGGGGCGCCACGTGTATATTTTTACGACTATGGCAATAATTTCCCATATAAAATTACTTCCATTGAAATATGGCTAGGTTTCTTATTTCTTTGGTCGGGCTTTACAGTCTTGACAAAAAAAATAGAAATTAAAAAGTAGCAAAACTGTGTTGCCGTCTCATTTTCACGATTAATTAGTTGGAAAGGGACGACACTACAGTGTTGCTACTTTGTAAATGGAGCAAATTCATCGTTCAAATCACCGCTCATACAATACAATACAATACAAATAATTTATTGACACCCAAAGAACAAAATACAGAAATGGAAGTTTATAAGATTAGTTTACAAGTTTTAGAATAGCGAAACAGACTTTTTTAATTTTTTTAGTTGAAGTCCATAAATGTAAACAAAGTGCTACAAAATTAACCAAAAAATAAATAAACACCTCAGCTGAAATTGTTAAACTCTAGCAATCAGCTCTTAAGTTTAATCAACCCGATAGTCATGACTATTTTTTTTCTAACACCTCATTGCACCTCATACATAAAAATGTAGGAATAAGGTATTTTACTTTAGTTTTATTTAAGTCTATGTTTTTCCCATAGCCACCATAATGTTAGTATCGTAATTCATTGCATGCATAGTTTGTAATAGGTCAAAAAAGACAATTTTTTTTTTCTGTGTTTCTGTACATACATAATATAAATTAATTTCTATTTCTATTGTTAAAAATTATATTGTTAATGCCAAATCGTCATGAATTAAGTACCCTCAAATTTTATCGGATTATTGACTTCGAATACAATACAATACAATACAATACAATACAATACAATACAATACAATACAATACAATATTCTTTATTGACACCAAAATATACAGTGCACAGAAACAATTAAATAATAATATAATTACATTGGTATCGAAAGAAAGAACAAGTTGTAAATAATAATAAAACCGGTATTTTTATCGGTAAGTAAACACATCAAGTAGGTATGTAGGCATAAAAAGTTGACTTAACGACATGTATCGCGCGGATGTACTAGGTGATACGATATCTAGAACAGCTAATTCAGATAAGATACTGTAGGAGGCTTTTCATGTAATCGTAATACTCCATTTATGTGTTGGTAGGTGGTAACGATTGCGTCGGTGGCTTAATGGTTAGCTCACTCACGAGACGCGAGTTCAACCCTAGCGTAAGTATGTTTGAAATTTTTGAATTTGTACAATAGCATAGCAGTACAGAGCGATGTGAATGGCCGAGTGGCTAGGGTAGTTGACTTTCATTCGGAAGATTGCGGATTTGAGCTGTTTGTTTTCAATTTTCGAATTCATTTGTACAAAAGCCAGAGCATGCGGTTGGACATTTGCACTACGATATTCACCTTTACCGGTACGGAATACGGGCGGTCTCAAGGTCAACATGTACTGCCGCATTTGCTGGCTACTGTACATTTATTCGACGCTCTTAAGGTGAAGAAAATTAAGGGAAGTACTGTTTCTGGTACAGATGGGCCTTAGTAGAGTGAGCGAGCGCGGTGATTTGTATCTCATTCTAACGCATAACTGCGTCTTGCTCTGTTTGGCATACACGGCAGACATGTGCAGTATTGTGCAGTTTAAGTCTTGTTGTGAAGTCTTAGTGTGAAAACTTTAATATTGTGAAAGCAGCAACCTTTAAACATAGAGCACGCGCAACGCTCCGCTCTGCCTTTATGCCAAGCGTAAGCAGATGTTCTATGGGCGGTGAAATCAATAACATTTTTCTGTTTGGATTTGTTCCTCGAGTCATGTTGACAACTTATCACTGCACATTTCACAATGTTTTCCTATTAAATTACTTATTTTCACCGGGAAAAACAATCAGCTTCGATAACCATTTCCTACTAAACGAACGCGCTGAAGATATTCGGGCCGTGTATACCTACCCGTGCTTACGGTTCATACTTGATAAGGTGTGCTCTATGCCTACCACTTTTTTTTTATTTATACTCTAAGGCCGACATAGCCCGAAGAATCGCTAAACTTAATTGGCAATGGGCTGGGCACATTGCGCGTAGAACCGACGGCCGTTAGGGCAAACAGGTTCTTGAATGACGGCCGCGCGCCGGAAGACGTAGTGTGGGCAGGCCGCACACGAGGTGGACCGACGATCTGGTGAGGGTCGCGGGAAGCCGCTGGATGCGGGCCAAGCAGGACCGATCATTGTGGAGATCCTTTGGGAAGGCAGCAGTCCAGCAGTGGAAGTCTTTTGGCTGAGATAATGATGAAGATAATGACTCTAACAGCGCGTCTACGGCGGCGGCGCGGACGGTGTACGTCAGCGAGCGCCAATTCTAGTAACGAACGTACTTGTGCGTGGATATGGATCGCGAAAGGATTATTCTCGTATTATTACTAGAATTGGCGCCCGCTGAGGTACACCGTCCGCGGCACCGTGTCGTATACAGCCTGTCAAGTATAAGTTGGCGTGTGGCGAAAAAACGAACTAATATTTTATCTATTAAAATCTTTACGCAACATGCCGAAAATAGTGCGGAGTGGCGCCGCCATTGGAACGCCAAGTTATACTTGACAGGCTGTAGATGGGGACGCAGTCTTAGGCAGCAACCATGGTCCAAGAAAACAAGGTCTTCCAATTAAACCACGTGACTGACACAAGCCTACGTCATTTTGCGCTGTTCATCCTTGTCTATTACACGCATTCAACAAGGATAAATAGGCAAAATGACGTAGACTCGGGTCAGTCACGTGATCTAATTGTAAGACCTTGTTTTCTTGGACCATGGCCACTGGGCGGTCACTCCATAGAGAAAACGCGTTTTGACAAGCTACTTCTTTTTGAATATCAACTACAAGTCAATGGCGCTAGGCGCTATGTAAAACACCCCCTCCACCACCGGCGGAGTCCCGCGGCGCCTGCGGGGTGCGGGGCGTGGGGCGCTATATCGGGCGGGGAACTCATGCCGACGCGGGGGGGTGAGTGTCCTTTCTGTACGCGTTGGTACTATTTTTGTCGCCCTGTACTTACGTTCTTGTCGAGTACGGCGGCCGCGTCGGCCTGTGAGAGGGGCGCGGCGCCGCTGATGATGCCGTGAACTGATTCCAAGTGCGCCGGAGTCACTGCCGGGTGCTTGCCGAGGAACACCACTGGGAACACACCATAATAATCACTACATAGTATAAAACAAAGTCGCTTTCTCTGTCCCTATGTCCCTATGTATGCTTAAATCTTTAAAACTACGCAACGGATTTTGGTGCGGTTTTTTTAAATAGATAGAGTGATTCAAGAGGAAGGTTTATATGTATAATACATGCATAATATACTTAAGGATAACCCACAATAACCATTTTCCCGTGCGGAGCCGGGGCGGGTCGCTAGTAATAATAAGAAAACTGGTTTTCCCTTGGCAATGAGGCATTTTCCCGCGGTAAAAGGTAGCCTATGTTACTCAGGGTGAATGTAGCTTTCTAATGGTGAAAGAATTTTTGAAATCGGTCGGTTCAGTAGTTTATATCAAATATTTCCTTTTTATAATATTAGTATGAATACGAATTAGTATTATTTATTTGCCCTGGCGTCCCTTCCGCTCCCCCAGTCCGGTGAAGCTTGATTGGTTGCACCTTTTTGACACAAGCATATTAATTTTTTTTAAAGTCCTCTTAAAAAGTATCGAGATTTATTTGTTCTTCTTTTCTTATCTTTCTTTATTATCTTCTTCTTCTTCTTCTTTTCTTTATTTGTTTTTCTTCGTATCGATTCGGCGACTAGATATAAGAGGACTAATACTCCGTAGCATTGTACTGTACAGTTCCTCGCGTGTGCAGCTGTTGGGACCGTTTCTTCGAAAAATGTCCCCAAGTAGCAAAATGTCCCTTCCGCAAAACGTCCTTTTCGCAAAATGTCCCCTTGGCAGCATAATAAACGGGCCATGGTCTGGGGAGACTCCCCAAATGATGATGATGATGATGGATGAAGGTGCTTAGTTACTTACCCATGGGAGGCACAATAAACAGCACATTGGCCTTGTGTCCGGCGACGGTGTTGAGGAACAGCTCCGGCTTGAAGTACGGCATGGTCACCAGCTTGCAGCCGAGGTGCATCTGGTTCAGCATCAGCGCGTTGAAGCCGAAGATGTGGAAGAACGGCAGGATCGCCGGCAGCACGGACTGGTACGTGGCTGGTACACGGAGAATAATAGTTCCAATCATGGTTGAATATTAGGGTGGCGAATTAAAACCACAGGATACGTGTTGTAAGGTGGTGAAGGTTATATTGAGAATGCTCTCGAATTTACAGATCAAAAATCCATATAAGATTTAAGTACGGCGCCATCTATTGCAAATCACCCGAACTAACTAGCTATATAAGGTACGAAAGCGAATTCTCCGATATGGATCTAACATTTGTGCAAGTAGTAGGAGTTCGGATGAGTCAAGACAGATGTCGCTTTGTTTAACAATGGTCTAAGAAAACAAAGTCTTGCATTAGGACCACGTCAATCAACGCCAAAAAAAAAATTTAAAAGATGCGACGCTTGTGGAGTTTATTTGGCGAGCTCTTCCCCACAAAAGACCGCACATTTTGCTTTGCTGAACTCGCCACTAAATGTAATTTTATTTGACATAACTAAGTGATATAGAATGTCCAAAAAAGTTTAAAATAAAAATAAACGATTTCATTTCATTTCACGTGACTTGACACAAGCCTACGTCATCATGCTGTTCATCTTTGTCTATTAACACGCATTCGAATGCAAGACCTTGTTTTCTTAGACTATGGTTTGAATAAAACATTTTGAATTTGAATTTTAATTAAAGATTAAAATATGCTTTACAATGCATGTGCTCGAAAAGAGCGTTTTCTAAGCAGCCAAACAGTGCGGAAAGTAGCACTTTTCCGCACTAGTGCTTTTTACTTTTCCGTTTTTTTTTTTTTGCTCAGCCTTTCATTCAGCCAGTCAACCTAACATTTCAGTATTTGAGATATTTTTATTACCAATTGTTGTAAAATCTTGTATGATAGATTGAAGATTTTACAATGCATTGTAAAATCTTGTATGATACACGTGCGAAAGATGATTTCCGACTCGTGTCGGCTTATACACTCATCGGAAATCACATACTTTCCGCACTAGTATCATAAATAGCTATTGTCACACACGAAGGTACAGGGAAACAATTACAACCCATTGCAAAAAAGAAGTGTACAAATGCATTGCTAGAGTAGTAATTTCTACCAGACAAAGAGGTAATATTTAAAGCCTGACCAAAGAAATAAAAAACCTCGCCATATTGCGGAATTTCAATGGAACTAATTTTATAATGAAAATTGTTGCCATAAATATAAAAATATACACGTGGCGCCACCAGAGCAGTTTTTTATTTCTTTGGTCAGGTTTTAGTGAAAGTGTTTATATTTTAAATGTTTTTGGTAATATTTCAATTTTTGGACTTATTTCAAATTAAATATTTACTTTAAACTTATGGATGCTTATTTAGTTTGCTCCATTCAATTCTATGGAAAATTACGTTGCCTACTAAGATTACCTACAGCTATTACAAAAAAGACGTCCACTTACCAGTAGTTTCCTTAATAGCAACGATCTCCGGATCGGCAATCATAAAATTGGCAGCGACCACACTTTTATGCGTCAACACAACTCCTTTCGGATACCCAGTAGTTCCACTTGAAAATGGCAACACTGCCACGTCATTTGGACTCCTATTCACTGACTTTAAACAGTTCGTGTCTACGCTTAAGTCTTCGGCAAATTCAGCGAATTTTATACAGCCTTCTGGCACTCCATCGTTGTCTATTAAGATTACGGGAATGTTTCGTTTCATGGCTTTGAGAGCTGCTTGAATGTTTTCGTACGAGATTTTTGATGATATTATCGCTTTGCAGTCAATCATTTCTAGTTGTCGTTGAAGTTCGTCTGTAAATTGAAAGACATCTTTGATGTGAAATGTCTCCAGCCGAGGGGTAAAAGGGGGCGATCACGCGTCGCTACGCCAATAATTACTATTTCCTAAAGAAAAATATAATGTTAAGTGTACAGTCACCTGCATAAGTGCAGTCATATCACGTGATTTTATACTTAAAAATAACTTCTTTTTTTTTTCAAATATATCCCAGTTGTGATATTTTAACTAAAATGTTAAGCCCTGTACACTGTCTGTACCCATAATACAAAAAAATAAAAAAAACAATTTTGTTTAAAAAAAGTTATTTTAAAGTATAAAATTACGTGATATGACTGCACTTATGCAGGCGACTGTACATTCGTATACATCTTGTACTACGTCATACGTGTAAAACGACTCGAAGCAATTACAAACAAATTTTGGAAACAAATAAAAGCAAGTTTTATTCTATAGGATTTTAAGTGGAATTTACATTAACCTATGACGTATTTGTTGCGTTTTAGATTTGAAGAATCATAGCATCAATTTTGGGTCAAAAAGCCATTTTTTGCTTTAGTCGGAATGAATACAATGAAAATTCATTCTTTTCTAGAAAAATCGAAATACTTTATTTTTTTATTATGCCATATTTAATTTTATGCATATGACCTATACAAAATAATTTTGATATTTCACATCAATCATATTTGTATGAACATTAAACGATTTGTTTGATTATCAGTATTTTGTTTACTTTACTACATAAATTTACTTAAAAAAATTGAAAGCCGGAACCGTTTGCGGAAAAATTGAATAACTATGTCATGTTACCTTGCATGTTACCAATGTTACCATGATGCTAGTACATCAATCCAAACTAACTACGCCGATCTCTGGTAATAACAAAGGCATTAAGTATATACGTTTCAAGGTCGCAAAGATTTCTTTGCCCTAATAATAAAAGTCTCCATCACAATAAAATATTTTTTTTTATATTTGCGTTCATAAATATTATATTTATTAGGGATGGAGCATTTTTTAAATTACCTATTTTATAATAGTAATTTTGTCTTTCTTTAGATACGGATATAGTTTAATAGTTGGACTTAAGAAAGGATGCCTTATGGCCTTAATTTACAGATTAGTCGGTTATACAACTTTAAGAAAAAATAAGGTGAACTACAATAACAAAAAAACACGATTAAGCAGAACTGTTTGTTTTCATAATAATAAACCTGTCAACAAAATAGTTAATACCGTAAAGAGCCCGTTATTTTTTAAATTACAACTTATTTTACCTAGAAAGCAATAATTTATAGGTATTTAAAGATAAGCGTTATCATTGCTCCTCAGAAGATCAACGTAAGTAGTCTTATTCATATAAATGCAAGTTGTAATAACACTACAAAACACAATTGAACGCTTATCACGCCACGCCCGGTTGTTCAAGGATTCAGGTTATTTTTACTTTATCTGAAAAGTTAATTCACATAACATTTACCTACATACGTATAACGTACATACAAGGGGCATTCTTTACAGAGAGACTAAATTACATGGTCCAAGAAAACAAGGTCTAACCGTTAGACCACATGACTGACACGAGCCTACGTCATTTTGCGCTGTTCATCCTTGTCTATTAACACGCATTCGACAAGGACGAACAGCGCAAGGTGACGTAGGTTTGTCAGTCACGTGGTCTAGTGGTTGGACCAAAGAGATTTGAAGAGCCAGCTTCGCGAAGCTGGCTCTTCAAATCTCTTTGGGTTGGACCTTGTTTTCTTAGACCATGCTAAATTATAAGCCATATATAAATTAAAATTAGCTTTCTACCTCGCGACTCTATCACTTTTATATAATATCTTCTCGTAGGAATGAGGAGTTTTCCCGCCAAGTCCGGTGAAGCTTGATTGGTCGTACTTTTTCGACACAAGCATAGGTCAATTTAAAAATAAAAGTAAAAATTTTTTCGCGGTATAAATGTTCTTCCTATGTCTTGTTACGTGATGCTGTCACTTTTCTTTTTCTAAATATTTTTCTATGGGAACGCGGTAATTTCTCGAGGCTAAAGTATTATAGCTTTATTAGTCCGGGTAAATTTCATTCCGAATTTGATCCAAATCCATTCAGTAGTTAGGCGTGAAAGTGTAACTTTCTGAACAAACATCGTCGTTTTTAATGGAAAAATGGAATGCAATGTAGCGTAAAGCGAGACAAGAAAAATAAAAACTTATTTTATTATGGTCATTTGATTGATTGTTGCAAGATGAAACTATGTAGCGCCCACAAAGCCAGGTGATATATTTTTCAGATCAAGCTTAATAAGTTTATTTTTTTGTCATATGAGTTTAATATTTTAATGTCAGGGAACGGACCTAAGTCCAACAGAGGGTGGACTAATTGTAGTAGTTACATAAATTATCAATTTTATTGACTGCCTATGCTAACCCAGTTGGTGCAGAATTGTGTGCAAATTAGGGTCAAGCGAATATCGAATAAGAGCGTCGGTGGCCAAGTGGCTAGGCCCGTTGTTCGCGAGTTCGAACCTCGGCACGTACCAATGTGTTTTCGATTTTGTGATGATGATGGTGAAGGAAAACATCGTGAGGAAACCTTCACACACCTGTAGGCCTACTATGTAAGTAGCGACAGGCTCGAGAAGCTGTCAAACGCGACATAGTGACATTAGAGCCATAGCAGCCCCTCTAACATGCCCGGTCCACGTGTGACAGACATAATTTTGTCGCGCGTATTCTCTTATCCTATTGGAGGATATTTCAATATGGCGGGTTTTGTGACAGTTAAATGTGCGACAAACTTTTGTCATAACACTGCATGTTACGGGTCCAGTTCTGTCAATATGTCGCGTTTGACAGCTTCTCGAGCCTGTCGCTACTTACATAGTAGGCCTACTGCGAAGAAATTCAAAGGTTGTGTGTGAAGTTGACCAACCCGCACTGAGCCAGCGTGGTTGACTAAGGCCTATTCACCCTGATATCAGGGTAGGCTCGAGCCCCTCGGTGGGGACGTATATAAGCTGTTAACGTGATATCGAAAACGGCTAATCTGTTTAGACCCCATATTAGTAATATAAATTGTGGGTTGGCCACAACTCCAGGGATTTAGCTTTAAATCAAAACTACAATATTTTTTTGTAAATACGTATACGTGTTTGTATTAAATATTGTATGTACCCAAAATAATAAAGTACATTTGCACTACGAAATTCACCCCTACCGCTACGGAATACGGGCGCTCTCAAGGTTCCTTCTGGTAGTGAATACCCTTCAGGTAACAATGCCCGTACCAGCCGGCGGGGGCGCGGCCTAAATCAAAACTAATAATCAGAGACGGAGCCCTTCAGGCGTCGTCTCCTTCACGATGTTTTTACGTATCAACGCGCTAGGTTTTTCCGTATCAGCGCCCTAGGTTCGAGGCTCCCTTGAGCCGCTTTGGTACATGACTACTTTGAAGTAGAGCCATCCGCTCCCCTGCAAGTCCGGTGAAGCTTGATTGGTCGTACCTTTTTGGCACATGCATAGGTCAATTAAAAAAAATATATTAAAGTATTCGAAACACTTACGTGCAGTATAAATAGGATTCATAGGGCTGGCTATAAGGCCGGCTTGCAAAGCCCCCAGCAGGACGCAAGGGTATTCGGGCACGTTGGGCAGGATCACTGCTACTTTATCATCGTTTTGAAGCCTTAGTTTGGTTCTGAGGGAAGCGGCGAAGGCTATAGACATCCTGTGCGTCTGGGCATAGGTGTAGCCGCGGCCTGTTACGGCGCAAACCTGACCAATAAAAAAAATATGTTAGGTCATAGAAGGTAATCGTCCAGGGTACGGCAGAATAACAGGGCCTGCCTTTTCACTGCTGTTGCCTGTCTAAACCACAGAGATTTTAAGAGCCGCTTCTCTAAAGCGAAGCGGCTCTTCCAATCTCTCTGGTCTAAACCTTATTATAGCATTATCGTTGATTGTCTATGTGACATTTTGCGCAGGGAGGGTCTTAATTTGACTCGCTTGTCACAGCTTTAAGATAAATGTTTTCTTTCTTCTATATTATTTACATAAGATTATTACGATTAGTGTAACTATTATTTATTTCTAACTTTATAGTTCACAAGCTTGCCGCTCCGCTCGCGTTTAACATTTTTCCCATGAAGATGAGCTATTTTTCTGCGGTAAAATGTTATTACCTAATCAAAGATATTTTCTTTAATTTATATCTTGCAACCTCATTTATTTTTTTTTCATTCAATTTTCAATTTATTTTTCAAGAGATAATATAATAATTGTCTATAATTATTTATTTTTAAGATGAGAATATATATTTGCTACAAAACAACAGCAATTTTCTATAAATTAGTTATCTTTCTTTTTATTAGTTAATTAATAGAAATTTTCTATAAATTAAATATCTGTACAAAAACTAACATTCCAAATAGCCATTTAGTTGTCAAAACAATAAGTGTTACTTATTAAGTTACATTCACATGTATGTAATCAAAATCTTTACAACTAGTCAAATAAATAAATTAAAACAAAAGTTTAATTGTACTCACAGTTGCTGTTTTGTCGGGCCATCTGTCCAAATTCAACCACACAAAATCATTTATTGTATAATTTGTTACAGGCATATCTTTATAAACTGATTTCAATATTTTCTCCTCCAAATCAGCAGTTGTTTTGTGCCTTAAAATAGCAGCAGTAATATTCTGCTTCTTAACAAAATGGTAGGCTGAACGTCTTAGAGTATTTGCCATTTTGTAATTAATTACTGACTGAAAGAATAAAAAAATATATACATAAAAATTGTTCTAAACTCTGTTTTAGAAAACAAGTGAAAGTGCTTGAGTAAATTGATTTTGTGAATAGCTGAAAACTGCTCGAAAGAACAATGTTTAAATCAGGAATTTATGTAAATGAATATTTATCAGGTTCAATTTCCTAATAGCGTTTCCTTATCTTTTATCGAGACCTAGAGAAAGTAGAGCCAGCCCGCCTAGCAAGCAACGTCGGATTAGATTAGTTAGAGTAACAGAGAGTCCTTTCAATTCGCGGCTACTCTGTGTTTACTATGATATGAGCTTAAGTATTCGTTGTTTAAGTACTTACAGCTTACAGCCGCGCGCGCCGCCTAATAATAAATCAATCACCTTGGACTTGGACTTTGTCACTCGCTTTGTGTTTACTCAACTTGTTAAATTAAAGCCTTTCCATTCTTCTTTCCCTCCTCCGCTCGCGTGCGTACCTACCTATGTAAAAATCGAACTCTTCTATTCCTGTCTCTTTCGCCCATACCATTTCATCACTGAGTTAGACAGAGATAAAGATACGTATTTTAGATAGGTACGTAAATATTTTGTGTACGTTCAAAAACTGCAAACCACAAAAGCTGTCAGCTGTCAATTTATTTACTAATTCCATACATACACAATGGCCTAAAAAATTGCTGCCTGCCGCCTGCTGTATTATAATATTCTGTGCTGCAGCTGCTGTTCTCAAAAAATAATATTTTATATTTTTTTATGCATAAAATATATACTTACATAATGAAAATTGTTTGCAGAAATTTTGATGAGCGCAAATTTCAGAAAAAAGTTTGTATGATGAATGAACTAACTAAATAAACATATTTTATGAATATGTATGTGGAATCTTGACACTTTTTCCCACCTCCCTGTAGGCTTGACAGTTTCTCGACCTTGTCGCTTATTATTACGTGTTATTTTATTACATAGTAAGCCTACTGGGAATATTGTATTAAACGTTGTAGCCCATTGTGTAGGACGCAAAATATCTAGGTATCGGTTTTTTCTTAGTTTCAGAACACAATATAAAAAAAAAATGTGGCAGAAGAGGTAGACGGGCGGGGGAGTTTTACGCGGGAATCGAGAGGAAATGGCGGGTTCATTGTTTCGTCCTTTTTAAAAATAGTTTTTCATGGTAATTTGTGGTGTTAATATGGTGGAATTAGTGCGATAATGTGCCGTTAAAGAAGAACTATTCAATGAAAGTGAGAAATAATGAGTGGTTAACTGTTTCTGGTTTGATACCCCGCGTTAAACTTCAGTATCATTGGAATGTAAGAACCACCCTTGCATTCCAATGATCCCGTAACAAGAAATGAAACTACTGAAGACGTTTAACATGGATGCAAGAAATGACTAAAGACGGACGACGAAATAAAACTAAAGAAATAATGACTGAAGATGAAGACATTAAACTTGGATAATGCAAGAAACTACTAAAGACTAGGCTGTATGGGCTTAGATCCCTTTGCCTTTCCCATAAGGGAGAAAGAAACTAAAAAAAAAAAAAAAAAAAGTAGACGGGCGGACGGCGGGAAAGTTTAATTTCTTTTCTTTTCTTTGCATTTGTAGTCTTCTTTCTTATCACTACATATTATAAAACAAAGTCGCTTTCTCCGTCCCTATGTCCCTATGTCCCTATGTCCCTTTGTGCGCCTAAATCTTTAAAACTACGCAACGGATTTTGATGCGGTTTTTTTTAATAGATAGAGTGATTCAAGAGGAAGGTTTATATGTATAATACATGCGTAATATACTTCAGGACAAGCCACAATAACCATTTTCCCGTGCGGAGCCGGGGCGGGTCGCTAGTATTATTATAAGTACCTATTCAAATATTATTGTAAAACAATATAAATAAGATTATAATGCTTTAAGCAATCTTATTTTGGAGCAGTAAACTACAAAGTAGCCAATTACTGATAGTGGCCAGTAATACCTTGGTTTACCCTAATATAATTCTGATTGAAATACTATTGTACTAGCATACCTACTTGTACTGTACAAGTTGTACATAATTCCTCAATGGAGGCATTCTTATTTTTTTAACCAGGAGGATTAAAAATGAAAATAGAGAAATTGCTTCAACTACAATATTTAATAGCGCTTTTATGTACTTTGCACCTTACATTACACATGATATTTTGGTAAATCTTTGGTAAGTGTTGTCTCATCTTAAACCAATCACAGCAAATATAACAATAGCTAAATTTTACTGGAATGTTTTGAAAGGAATAGCTGACTGTTTCATAATTTAATTTTAACACAAAAATTTTTTTTTGTAAATAGGTGCTAAAGACAGATGTACCTACCTACATCTTTAGATTTTTGCATTTGTTAACTACACTATAATTTCTTTTTAGTTCTGACGTGATTGCTAGTTGTAAACCAGTTGAAATATCACTTTGCTAACAAACTGTTATTTGCTAAGGGAAAAAAATACTGTTAGTGTAAAAAAAAAGAAGCTTTGCACATAAATTTTACACAATTTAGGAATTAATTATATATGGAGCAGATCCGAGCAAGTACATTTTACAGTCAACAAAAAAAACTATAAAAGTAAATAATTCCCTACACATTACTGTACATTCTTGTGGCTTTCAACATTTACAATGAAACAAGCCATAGTCTGCCATTTTATTATTACTTAACGAATTAGAGAGCTTTTTGTACAGTCGTGTTTGATACTGCTGTGCTTGTACGTACCTTACCTATAATAAATCCTCATAATGTTTTGGCTGATTCTCAAAGGAAATTACTAAATTACATTTTGTGATTTCTATAGAAACAAATTACATATCTTCTAAGTAAATTACTGATATTTAAAAGGAGACTGCCTGAACATGCGCTCAACTGGTTTCCTTTTCTCTTTATTTAACGCTTATTGTTGAAAATTACAGGTAACACAGAGCATTTTATATATAAATACTTTAATTGAATAGATAGTTATGGAGAGAATCAGTCCATTTATATCTACAATTAATTACTACTAAATGATATTATAATAAGTGGACTAGATATTAGACTATCATTGATATATTAAGTGTAAAGAATAGCTTGGAAGGCATCTTAGACCAGTGATTATGTAAAAAAGTGTACTCTTATACACTAAAGTTAACTACATAAATACATCTTTAATATTCTGGAATTGTTTTACAGCTAAGTCAACAGGCAAGTCAAAGTTGTGGGGGGTCAATCTATCAAGACTTTGTAAGGCATCTTGGAATCCTGTATTGACCACGTAACTGGTTGAAGAATAGAAATTATCAATCAAAGATCTGCATTTCAATATAATATTCAACCAAATGACTAGTTTATGTGCGTTCAAAGCAGCACAAATAAATGCTTTAAAATGTGCATCAGCACTACGTTTGTAAGGCAAGTGTGATGCTATAATACTGCCGATAGCACTCAACAAACTTTGCTTATTTGTAATTGAGGTCCCCCCAACAATATCTAAGTTAAAACTTTGACTCAGTTTTCTTGCTGGAGTGGAGTTAAATCTGTCACCATCGTTTAATTCATAGTAGCGCAGTATTAATTCCCAGATATGGAACGACCGGGACATTGAAGATTTACGAACAGGAAAACATCCAATGATTGGGACTAGTGACATTGAATCAGGACCTGTCAAACCATGCTGAAGTAAATCTCTCAAGTTCACAGCCAAATGTCGACGGACAGCTGTTGTTAAAGGAGCATCGTTGATGATAACACCGCCTTCTTCAGATTCACTGTCATAACTATCAATAATAGATTGTGATGGTCTATCTCGTGTTACTAAGTGTAATACTCCATCTATAGACATTTCCAATTTTGCTCGCAAATTGCCCCAATGTGTTACAATAGGAGAAGTCTTCCTGTCATACCTTTTACTTGTGTTTGGCGAACATCCAAACTGAGATACAGTAAATATCTGTATCAAAGTAGATGCTTTTCTCATCAAATTTATAGTTTCAGCTCTCAAATCATCATTGCTTTTTTTATTCTTATTAAAGTTTCTGTCAAAGGAATTTTCTGTCTTTCCAATCTTTTTTGCTTCTTGAGGCTTCTGTTTTCCATTTGTATTGTTTTTAAAATCCTCATTTTTCATGAGTTGTATAAACTTTTGCATGTCTTCAATGTGAGCTTGTAATTTACCAATTATTTCTTCTTTAGAGAGTTGCCGGTCAGCATATTGTTTGACAGCGCAGTTAATTTGATGTCTTAGTTCATCTGCACTTAGAGGAGGCTGGCAGCCTTCCTCTAAACTCCTATCTATTTCCGTTTGTAAATGCTCTATCAATAATCTGTGCTGTTTGCTGCCGGTATCAGGGGTTTCCGCAGCGAATTTCTCTAGTTCCTTTAACTGGGCTTTAAGTTTTTCAATGAAATGTGCTTGGCGGGAGCGCTGTCTTCGCATTTTACTTTCCAGCTCCACACACTCGTTGCACAGCGCGTCGTCGGAGCTCCCTTGAGGCGCAGCGCGGGAATCTGGCACTCCACGCGACGTGAACTCTTCAAGAGCTTTAAGCATAGCATCTTTCTCTTCCAGAGGCGCTTTTAAGATCTGTCTCAAGCGAAATTCGACTTGCGCGAGGTGTGAAGTTAAAGAGAATACGGACGACGATAGGATCTCCTGCTCTTCTTCTAACGCGTGGAGGCGATCCCCCGGGGCCGTATCGGGGGATGTTTCGTCACATAGGCTTTCCTTGGGGGCTCCCAAGGGTTCTCTCCGCTCCTCCCATATAGGTGTTTCGCCATCGTCGTCGTCGCTGTACGGAACGTCCAAGCCCTGAGTTGCGTCCATGTTCACAGTAATAAATATTCAATATCAAATCATATTGTTGAAACTATTGCATATCTTTTATTTTACACAAAATTAACTGAAAAATGCTGAAACTGAAAGAACGACAACAAAAGTCTTGCTTGCGTCACAAACAAACGTCACTTCACTTTTGACATGCCATTGACGTCATACTGTACTGTGGGCCTACTAACTAAGGCCTACTTCCTATTTCTCACACACACGCACGATGTGATAATTATGTAGATTTATAATACATTACTGCTTATGATACTTATTGCGGAAAATATGTGTAGGTATTAAACAGCAATGTACATCAAACTATAGTTTTTTTACTAAATGCTGCACATAAAATGGAAAAGCATCGGTCGGTTTATCTGACTGACAGGACTGACGTTTATTTTTTGTTTTTTTCGTACCGTTCAGAAATGTGTTTCGTTTTTATTAATTACATATTTTTCAGTATTTAATTAATTTACATTAGTTCCAAATAGTAGGTAGGTAGACCACTAAAACTGGTTTTTATTTTATGAAAATATTGCTAAGACTTAAATATTATGAATAGTGTTTAAAAAAATACTAATGTCGCTTGTGCCGCCACCTACCCGCACGGCATAGCATACGCCAAACCTTCGAACGTGTAAAAAACTAAGGCGGCAGCTATAAAAATGTAGAGCCAAATCAAATGTAAAACTTGCCATTTTTCATGAAGTTTTTACTACTGCTACAAATATTGTATAAATCCCGATCCGTTAAGCTTAGCTTGTTTATTCTAACACCACGCTACTTTAAATAGAGTCAAACTCAGTGATTGTGTACGTAAGTATTTTACTTAGCTAAGTATTTAATTTACTACAGGTCTACAAACAATTATACAACCATAGCTATCTTTGAAATAATTTTAAAGTTAGGTAATTGTTATAAGAAAAAATAATTATAATAAAATAACACACTAGCACGCTTCAACGATTACTTGCATGAAACATAAACTCTTTAAATTAAAACAAGCTCAATCTGTATATTGTATTACGTGGGTTTTGTTTAATTATTGTAATTTACGTAAGTAACGAGCCTTATAGTAAAATGCATGCTTTTTCCAAGAAGAAAGTAAAATTGTACTAGAGTTAGTCAAAGCAGACTTTTATTTTACGAGTAGATAGGTATCTAAGTTTAAGTTTTTTTTTACTTACAACTTTATTAAACTTACACTTAACTTAACTTACAAATTAACTAAACTTTCCTTTTTTTAATGTTTACACTTTTAGCTCGTATGTAATTTGGAAATGCGGCGGCTAGGGACTACTGAAGAACTACTGCAAAGAGGATAATAATTTTATTATATCTCTTATAGTCTTCTATTATTCGGTTTTCTGTACCTAAGTCTATGCAGGTTTAGATATTTAGAAAAAGTTTTTAAATGTTCTTACTTTTTGAGAAAAACTGTTCTGTGTTTGGGAGGGTGATGATGAGTTAGCAAATACTGAAAGGACATGCTCAGACGATGGATCTGATAAAATTAAATGACATAGGCTTAGTAAGCTGTAGCCCTCGCGAGTCTGTCAACCCCACTGAGGAAGACGTACAAGTACCAGAGAAGACACCTCGAATAAGTACATTCTAAGTGCCAAGTGCTAAAGTGTGCTAACATGGCGGCGGCGGCAGCGGAAGGCGCGCGGAGTACATAGCGAGAAGAAAAATAAAAGACAAACGAAAGTTGTTGTTGGACATCGCGAGCTCCAATTCAAACTACATGAGTGCGGTTCGTTCGTAGGTGTCGTGTCCCTACCATGTAGTAGCACTAGCACAGAGTTACAAGTCCATAGTAGCAAGTACTTACGTAGTAGTAGGTCAATCGTCAACCCCCATGTGCTCACAAAATTTCACGGAAATCGTTTGAATTCATGTCTGGCTATGTCTACCTGTCTAGTTAGGCCCAAGGTATAAACTGCGTTTCATCACCTCGAACTCAGAAACTCAAAAACTTACCATCAGCCGAGTCGATAAAAGACAATATTGAATGGAGTCAATACCCCTTGACAATGACATTACACAGTTTAAGAGTTAAATATAGATATTTACTCATTTTAACAAGAAGACGAAGACCCACCGTTGCGGCTCTGTTTGCAATTCAATGTCAATCGGAGTTTAGTATCGGCGTGTACGCAAGAGCGCGCGCCCGCGTTTTAAATTCGCGCGTTCTAAAGTTTCGAATTTTTATTTTTTTTTCTAAAAATTGTTTTGTGCCAGTGATACATTAAAACAACTTTTTTCAATAAAAGCGTTTCTCTTTTTTGTTTATATTAAGAGTATGTATAAGAACAATATGCCACAATCTAATAAACCAACTGATGTGAACGATGTAGAAATGATTGGAAGTCCAAATCCCTCAAGACCAGAGAGACCAGATGTACATCACATTATCATCAACGAGAGGAATCATGGGAAAGAGGTAAGTTAATATTAGTATTTCGTTTTATAGGTTTCATTCAGTCCGATGCAGATGCTTTATAATTTGAATAAAAATTACTGGTTTTTGTGAGGTTCCGTGAATCGTGCGTGACCCGTGTTCTCATCTCAGTTCAGAAGATTCTTTCACATTATCACCATTTTACCCAAGTTAAATATGTCTGTAAATATATTAATGCTAATGCCTACTCGTAAAGTATAGTTTTATTTTTGTTAAGATGGATTATTGTTAAGTACTCCTTCCTTCACACTTCTTTCATCACTTCGAAGATCGTGATTTTCTAAACTGCTAAACCGATTTTGATGAAGTTTAGGGGCGAATTTCTGAACGCAAGTATCTAGCCACATGGCCCGCACGCATGTGCTGGCTGTAGTGCTGTACATAAAGAGCGATCTTCCTTTATGTAATAAACCACAGTAAAATGCATTTCATGCGCAATTTAATAAGTATTCTCTTTTCTTTGCTGAAAGATCCTTAAAAAGGCCCCTAAAAATAATAAGTTTATCTTTCGGGAAAACGAAAATATTTTGCTTAGTGTCGGTGTATAGCGCGAAACTAGAGTAAAACATGGCAGGCAACATTGAAAACTCTAGAAAAGAATCTCATTCTCAGAAATCGATCTTTAATCAATGAGATTGCACAAATCTCATTAACTCTTATCATCATGTTATTTAAATTTATCTTGATGTAAAACGTTGATAGGATTTTTAGACACATTATGCAGGACCTTAGGAGCCACTATGCAACAGAGAATCAGTGGTTTAGTGGCTGAAGTCGATGCATACCATTCGTTGAGACGCAGATTCGATCGGTCGCCGCTACGTATCGAAATAAGTATTTGCGATTTTCGTATTTTATGTTGTATGTGGTTGTATCTACGGAAACCTGCATGCTTTAACCTGCGAAGAACTTTGTGTGTGATGTGTGAGCTACCAGAGAGGTAATAACCGCGCTTCGCTTTTTTCAGTAGGTACTAAATTCGTCATTCTGAGAAAGCTACAAGCTAACCACTATACCCCGGCCCCGCCTAATCATTCTGGATTCAGATTTGATTCCTATTATAATAGCGTTTTTGTATTTCATAAAAAAATGGGATAAGGGTTAAAAATATAACAAATTAAGAAAAGTTTTCTTCCGAGAACTCCACGGCTATGTTATTTTAATAATTGACCTACCAAAATCGTTAGAGTATACATTACGAGTATAAGTACGACTAATGAAGCTTCACCGGCCTTGCGGGGCAGCGGAAAGCTTTACTTGAGAGTACCTAGTCATGTACCAAACAACGCGTCTAGGGGCAGCTCGAGGGAGCCTCAAACCTTGACTGCGAGCGCCTCGAGCGCTAGCTTTGATACGAAAAAACATCGTGAAGGAGACGTCGCGCCTGAAGTCACTATTTTGATATTGGCCACGCGCCCGCCACTGGCGTGTACCTACGTGCATTTACCTGAAGAGTAATTATTACCAGAAGGGTATTCGCTACCTAAAGCGGTAATGATAGTAAGTAAAGTAATGATACCCATCGCAATAATTACAAGCAGATCTCAAGGCATAAATTCCACATACTCTCTTGAGCCTTGCATGTCTTCCGCTTGAAATGAGCCGCGATTTCTCTTGCGTTTCATGAATTTAAAAATCAATGCACCACATTATGGAGATGCGGACGACTGCAACAGTTTCAATACTGGAAAGTAAATATCTGAAGAGAAAATAAATTACAACCATTATTAAGAGAGAAGAAAACTATAACTGTAATCGACAGAAAAAAGGTGCGCGGACGGACAGACACGTCACTTAAGATAAGAGAATACATACGACAAAATTATGTCTGTCACGCGTGGACCGGGCATGTTAGAGGGGCTGTTTTAAATCATTTTGTCACAGTTTAGTTTAGGAGTAGGTAACTAACTAGCAACGTTGAAATTCATGCAAACTGGCAAGTGGACAAAAAATTCACTGGAGTGTGTGGTAAAGAAGCCCACTTGCCCTTGCCCACCAGTTATTTTAAATTTGATTTTACAAACTAAGCAGATAGACCAAGAAGACCCTCATCGCTTAATTGACTAAATTTTTAGAACGGCCTCGAACTGAAATCCTTTATTAGGGACGACATGATAATTGAGAATACGCGTTGTTAACGATTGTGTAAGCCATAAACGGACTCACAAGATATTATTTGTCGCAGTCACTAAGTATTTTATGGATCATGATAGTTTCGTCACCTCAGCAGCAATAGTTGATGGTCCTATTCCGTAACGAGCAGTAACTTTCAGCTTATATCGAATTACAACTGCGATCCTCAAGTCTAATTGACAAGTTCTGTCAAAGCCTAAGAAAGAGGCCCTTGGCCCCCGGTGTCCAACTGATATTGTGTTGTGCAACGCAACCCAACGCTTTTTTTTTAATTGACCTATGCTATGCTTGAGTCGAAAAGTGAGAGAGAAAAGTACGACGGATCAAGCTTCACCGGACTTGCGGGAGAGCGGATGACTCTACCCCAAAAAAAAGTCATATACCAACGCGTCTAGGGGCGGCTCAAGGGAGCCTCGGACCACGGCCTAGCGCGTTGATATTGAAAAACATCGTGCAATGTGACCTCTATGAATAAATGTTCAGCAGAGCCAGAGTAAACACTGGGTGACACACTAATTACAGTGTGTACAATATCGGCCCGCAGATAGATATCCACACCACCACCACGCGCGCCAGAGCGATCGTTTTGGATTAGCTTAAATCCAGGAAGTGGGTATTGGTACGAAGAAAGAGAGGGTTTTAACCAGGATTTAGTCTGAGGTGCAGGTACCTACCAAAATTCCTTCCAAAAACCTGTCGGACGGCTTGGGTTGGATTTCGTCGGCATTTGTGACACACCAGTTGAATAACAGGTTACAAAAATACAAAACCATCCTTCATCACACAGTTACTATTTTTTACAGGTGCAATTCGAAGTGGTAAGATTCCCGCGGTAAAAGGTAGCCTATATGTTATTGTGCTATTCTGATGTACAAGCTATTATTATTGTACCTACAGTTTTAAATCCATTTGTAGTGTTTGTAGTTTTTGTGTGAAAGAGAGTTAACAAACATCCATAAATAATATTATAGGTATTAGTAAAAATTTATTATTTACTACTATTTGTTTTATGAATCAGGTTCAGTTACAAATTCGTTATACCTTATTGCATTATATCTTTAAATTTTCTGAAGAATAACCATGACAATGATTCACTATACCACCATATGTATCATATTATTTATTCTGTGACTATACCAAGTAAGTAGTCAAAAGCACGGTAAGCTGAACACTTTGGGCTATGTCTTAGGTAATAGCTTGATTGGTCGTGCCTTTAATGCCTTTTCGACACAAGCATAGGTCAATAAAAAGATAAAAAAACCGTTGAATAGGGAAAGAACGCATTGCACGCAAAAGAACATCATAACATAACAGTTTTCGATTAGGTATTTCATCATATTCATCCCCCTCGTTCCCTTTGACTTAAGTATTTATAAAAAAAAACTTATGCAACAAAATATCTATAGGTTCGGCTGCAATAGTTATAGTTTCTTGCAGTTTAAAGTTTAAAGTCAACTAGCTTTTCGTCCACTCGGCTCCGCCCGCGTTAATCGTTTTTCCCGTGGGAATGAGTGATTTTCCCGCGGTAAAAGGTAGTCTATGTGTTATTCTGATGTATAAGCTATATTGTTGTAAAGTTTTATTAAAATCCATTCAGTAGTTTTTGCGTTTATCAGTAACAAACATCCACCCATTCATACATCTATCCATTCTCAAAAACTTTCTCGTGTATAATATTAGTAGGATATAATGTTAGTAAGTAAATAGTTACCTATATCAATCAATCTGCCACGATACAAATGCAAATGCATCATCACTATCACTATCATCACTATCACTATCACTATCACTACATATTATAAAACAAAGTCGCTTTCTCCGTCCCTATGTCCCTATGTCCCTATGTCCCTTTGTGCGCTTAAATCTTTAAAACTACGCAACGGATTTTGATGCGGTTTTTTTTAATAGATAGAGTGATTCAAGAGGAAGGTTTATATGTATAATACATGCGTAATATACTTAAGGATAAGCCACAATAACCATTTTCCCGTGCGGAGCCGGGGCGGGTCGCTAGTAAATTCATAATATGACGATATCTAAATTTGCTGACGAAAACGACATAATATTCACGGTGTTATATCAGAAGCCCACATAACTAAACTACAGTAGTTTTTTGCCAATCAAAACCAAGGTAAAGCTGAGGTCATCGCCCTCTCCCACACGTTGACTCATTAACATAACAAAAACCATGTTCATGTTTCTTTTAGATCTGTAGATTTCAAGGCCGTATTGAATACAATTTGGTATGATGCAATGTAGGTAGGTACAGAAAAAGATTAAATAGCCACTAAAACGAATAAATTCCTGTAATCCATTTTACCATTATCATCATTAATAATAGCTGGACAAAGGCCTCCCCCAAAGATCACCTCAATAATCGCTCCTGCTTGGCCCGCATCCAGGGTAGCGGTTTCCCGCGATTCTCACTAGATCATAAAAAATTACTCACTTATCGAAATAAAAAATGCTATAAAATCGAGTCAAGGGGATGTAAGAAGTGCTAAAGAACATTCTATTCAGACTTTTTTCAAATATTTTGTTTCTCTGTTTATTTGTTTGTCTGTCTCTGTATGGGCTAATCACCGGAACTATTGGACCAATTTTAATGAATGCATGCATGCATGGTGTGGTACCTATATCCCCGGTGATCATCTTAGATGTTTTTACCGCGGAAAAGTATGTCATTCCAACGGGAAACTGCACGGAAAAGTCACAATACAACGCGGGCGGACATAGCTAGTCCGTAAATATAATTGCTTGCTTGCTTATCGTGTGAGTTTCGAAGTAAACCTACCTCAACAACCCTGGTGTCATTCATGTCAGAATTATTGACCCGCCTGTGGCTTCTAACACGACATGTAGCCGGGACCAACGGCTTTACGTGCCTTCCGAAGCACGAAACCATCTTTCTTTTCAGAATCAGGTGATTCAGCCTGCAATGTCCTAACCAAACTAGGGCAAGTCTCACATAATATTAGATCGACCAGTGCTCCATCGGGATTCGAACCCGGAACCTCCGAAACATGAGGCGAGCATTTGACCACTCGACCACGGAACGGAGGCTGTAAATATAAGTACAGATACAAGTGCGCACTTAATAAAAAAAATATCCAGTATTTTTAAACCAGCATTATTTAAGATAGTTGCTCAGTTTATTCTATGCCGTGTGATATTTATTTTAGTTGAGATACGAAACTCTCTGAGTTTTAAAGAGCTGATAGTTTGTTTACGTAGTTTATTAAATACATTGAGCGCATTTTTGGCACCTAATATTGCATTGTACAAAGCAAGAAAATGATTTAAAAATTGTCTACAAATTTTAAAAATGCAAAAACTTGGCAAAGCTGATAATGATGTTTTGTTTCTCTATATTTTTATCTTCTTCATCTTTTAGTCGAGTCGACAGCAAACTCAAGATATTATGTGCCCAGCCACAGCACACAAATGATTTGTTTATACAAATTTTAGGTGCTGTTTCTTGTTTTTAGGGTTCCGGAGCCAAATGGCAAAAAACGGAACCCTTATAGATTCGTCATGTCTGTCTGTCTGTCTGTCTGTCTGTCCGTCCGTCCGTCCGTCCGTATGTCACAGCCACTTTATTCCGAAACTATATTACCTATACTGTTGAAACTTGGTAAGTAGATGTATTCTGTGAACCGCATTAAGATTTTCTTACAAAAATATAAAAAAAACAATAAATTTAGGGGGTCCCCATACATAGAACTGAAACGAAAAAAAAATTTTTTCATCAGACCCATACGTGTGGGGTATCTATGGATAGGTCTTCAAAAATGATATACAGGTTCCTAATAACATTTTTTTCTAAACTGAATAGTTTGCGCGAGAGACGCTTCCAAAGTGGAAAAATGTGTGTCCCCCCCCCCTCTAACTTCTAAAATAAGAGAATGATAAAACAAAAAAAATATATGATGTGCATTACCATGAAAACTTCCAACGAAAATTGGTTTGAACGAGATCTATTAAGTAGTTTTTTTTTAATACGTCATTAATCGTAAACCGAAATTTACCTTTCACTATTATTCAAACATCGATCAAAGTCACAACGAACAACAAAAACTTTTATATTATGTTACTGGCTGCTACGGAACCCTTCATGGGCGATTCCGACTCGCACTTGGCCGCTTTTTTAAGTATATTTTTATTGTTTCAACTACAATAATCACTCTATATCTAACATTAGATGGTGAAGGTAAGTTGCGGCTCAGCAAATACTGAAAGGACATGCCTTGTCCGTCAACCCTAGTGAGCAACTTTCAATTAAATATTGTTTTATTGGACGCGATAAAGTAAATACAAAAAATTTTGTATTGAGAAGTTTAGTATTTTGGTTTCCAGCAAAAGTTTATTTGGGAAAGGGTTGCCTTCATTTACACAATGTTACCCTTCATTAAATAGGCCTCTTATTGTTTTATGCATCTCGCGTATTAGAAGGCCTCTTATTATTGTAATTTTTAAACTGTAGGTAACTCCGCCGTGTAAAGAACCCTAAAGATAGTAGGTAAGTCATTTTCGACCTTATAACCTTATGCCGACTATGATATAAAATGCAAATAATAACGATAAGACAAATACTCCTTTCTTACTTATATAGGTATATAGCACAGATTAGTATTCTACTGTAGTTACAGCTATTATCACGATTAGACTATATTACAAAGTAAGTATTATAACACGGGCGATCCCGTGCTATGTAATAATAACACCAAATAACGATTTGAACTCTATTTATTAATGAATCGCGAGCACAACAACACAGCACAACTTTACTAGTAAAACACTTCGAATAACTTATCCACTTTAAATAACGTATCCTACAGGAAATCGGGTTCCTGGAGCGTTTTTATATCCGCACCAAGGAACAATCGCGTTAGAACTGACATGAACTATCAAAATCCGTTTATTCGAAAATAATTTAAATTTAGAACAATGCGGCCAGTACCGAAGGCAAAAGAGATGGCATGACCAATGCCACAGTATTCTTTCATAGGCGGTTTCTGACCGCTTAATTTATTTCGTGCTTGCTTTTCGTGCGGGTTTCGAGGTTAACCTACGTCACAAATCCTTGTGTCAGAATTTTCGAGCCGCCTAAGGCTTCTGACATGGCTCCTGTAACGACTACATCCGTAGATCATAGCCGGGACCAACGGCTTTACGTGCCTTCCGAAGCACGGAATCATATTTCTTTTCGGACAATCAGGTGATTCAGCCTGCAATGTCCTAACCAAACTGGGGAAAGTCTCACAAAGTGCAATATTTGTTCGACAAGTTCCCCACCGGGCTTCGAACCCGGAACCTCCGTAACGTGAGGCGAGCTTTTGACCACTCGACCACGGAGGCTGTTAGTTTGTTCCGTGATTTACTAACAAAGAAAAACTTAGGGTGTGATTTTAGACCATGAAACGTTGTTTTTATTCGAAAGTTATAGACGTGAAAAGATAGTCATTCACGTTTGTTCTTTGAGAAAAGTTTTACTTATTTTTTAAGGTTATTATTATGACGAAATATATGCCAAATTTAAACTACCGGGGTATACACCAATCATAATAATAATGCTTTTTAAAGTTGTGCTACAAATGCTACAATACAACATTTCTATTTGACACTGAGTGCTTAGACTGACATAATAATGAAGTGAAGAAGAGCTGCTTTGCTGCTGTAGCTGTATGCTCGGAGCCTCTCTGATGGATAAAATCCGAAACGAGGAAAACCGTCGAAGAACCAATGTAACCGACATAGCCACTCAAATAAGCAAGCTGAAGTGGCAGTGGGCTGGTCACATTTGCCGCAGAACAGATAATCGCTGGAGTAAGCGGGTTCTGCAGTGGAGACCACGTCTAGGTAAACGAAGTGTAGGACGCCCCCCGGCTAGATGGAGTGACGATCTGCGAAATGTGGCTGGCAGCAGGTGGATGCATGCGGCCGAAGATCGGGCCAAATGGCACGCCTTGGGAGAGGCCTATGTCCAGCAGTGGACTGCCGCAGGCTGTTAATGATGATGATGATGAAGAGTCGGGTGCAAAAGCTTCATTCTTTTAAAATTATACGGTGTATATTTTATTTCTAACACTTGAAAAGCCATCTGGCTAATAAATATATTTCATCTGTCTTGAACTCGATCAAAAATAATGTTCTGATTTAGCTTACCACCCAACGGACCCTCCGGCGGCGGCGCCCGCATTTATATTTTTCCTCTAAATCTCATGAAATTTATTTATTTTTTTCTACGAAAATCCATCTTAGTTTATTTTCTTCCTTGTGATTAATTTGTATGAAAAGTATCTAGGTACGAAAGTTCTGTTTGAAAATTATCACCAGAGTGGTTTTGTTTTTTAATTAACACGTTATATACGTATTATACAGCTAACGCGTACCTGCGGTTTCGTACTAAAATGTAGAAGTGAAATCAAACAATGGATTGAAGAATTAAGTACATTATTTACCTTTCGTACGTGAATATGTCAAGGGCACAAGATGGACTCATTATCACCAATGGTGCCCCAGTGCTCGGCTCATTTCGTGTGGTCAGTGGGTGTCACTTTAACCTACATACTTATAATTGCTAATAAGATACGTTTTGTCATGTGATTCATTATATTTAATTTGTCGCAGTAGCAAAATACATAATATTCCTAACTATACTTCATTATTAGGTACCTATTCGTAAAGAACACGGATAATCTCTCGTAATTAATTGTGATTTGAGATACCTAATTTGTGGACTAAATAGTTTTAATTCTCCATGATAATTATTAAATAAGTAATAGGGTGTTCTGATACCTGTCTGTCTTACCACGTCTTACGTAGCTAGACTTTAGGTTTTATATTTTTAATTTATTCAAATACATTTCAAGTTTTTTTTTTATCTTGGTACTTAACTTATACAACAATTATAATTTTATTATAACTCGAGAACGGTCTCACCTATCCAAACCAAATGTTTAGGCTTTGCTCGGACTATTTAGTACCTAGATGATTTATGTGAAGTTTGCACAAAATCGGTCGAGCGGTTATTTTTTTTTATTATTTAACTTTATTTCATTCGTAGCGAAACACGTACTGGGCCTCTAGTATAGTAATATATGAAACAAACTTGAAAAGCCTGACTGGACCGTGGCCAATTTCCACAGAGGCGGAACGATGATGGTTTCATAGGAAAAAAACGCCACTGCTGTGCTGTGCTACACTGACTGTCGCCACAGATTACGTTCAAAATGATGGTGCCATGACGTAGATTTACATAACACGATGACGTCTTTGAAGAGATGTGGCCGGATCCCAGTCACCCTGTTGCTGGTTCATGAAAGTTCGGTTGGGAAAAGTATTCGTCATCGAGTAACGGAGAGCGTGGGTAATGCGTCACGTTTGTGACGTTTTAAGTGACCTTCTGTAGTATTTCTTTTTCATAATTAGCATTTTTGATGAGGCAGCTGTGTTCTTCAACTCATGGCAAAGCGTAGGTACTTGTACCCATGCACGCACACAACATTATTGTTGATGGTAATAATCACATACTCTTTCTTATTGGTCTCTTTTAGAACCGTTTTAGGGTTATTTGAAAAGTCGTTCTGTTTGTCATACTGCTTTATTTACTTTTAGTTCTTTACGTACTTTTAATACGAAATACATTTAAAACGTTTATTACTAGTTTTATTGATAGCTTAGCTTACAATATGATGTTTCGAAATACTACTAGTTATGAAGTGCTCTTTTTTAAGTGAGCTTTTGGAAATTATTGCGAGGCTTACATATTTACGACATATTTATTTACAAATATATTTTTTAATTTACTTTGATTTTTAAATATCTCTACATCATAATTTTACATTTGCCTATATTTTCAATAGATAGAAAGCGGATTATCCAACTTACTTCGGGAAAATGTCAAAGGTGACTGCTGGTATCCCTTTGTCTGTTCGGTACCTACTTGCGGACTTCTCACTCCAAAGGAGGGGTTTTAGACCAGCAGGATCTTTAGGTACGATTTTAAACTTTCTCCATGTCAGCAATGAGAAACTGCTATTATATATAAGATTTTGTAATCCCTCTTCTTCCAAAACCAAGTATGCTTTGGCTCGTTCGATACTGTCAATTTAACCTTGATGACTCATGAGTCAGCACGATTACAGTTATTCCCAGAAACAGCCAGTTGTGATGCATTATAATTATGGCATTGCTCTGAAATCAGGGCATCGACATCCAGTCCAAAGAAGGGCTAAGATGCTGGGAAATCCCTGGGGAAAACCAGGACCTTGCATAACTGACCTCGTTGACTGGCTCCTGTTATCAGGAATTGTGGGATGAGGCTAAATTTAATTGATGTGTCATTGTGGTCAGACACGAACGGGCCTATAATAGTTTTTCTTTGTTCGTTGAGGTCTTGAGGAATTTTCTGCTAATCATTCTATGAACGTACTTAAAATATGACTCAAACATGGGTATAGATAGGTAAGTAGGTATAATAGTTAGAAATAATTCAATAGAGTATTAGGACTAATAATAGGCTCGTTGCTTCTCTTTCAAGAGGCACCTGATCAATCGCTCCCTATTCCCCGACTTTACAATTCCGATTTCATATTACAATACAATACAAATACTTATAAATTAATTATAATTTTCTAAAGACGTTACTAATTAAAATCCATCCACACACAACGAATGTACGAGTAAAGATAAAATGGGCCAGTGCGTGTTCTATTATAAGGTCTGTTCCTTCTACGCCTCTTTAAAATTCTAGAACAGGTTTTATAAGTGCCACGATAGGAACGAAAAGGACGTCAATCAAATTGTAAATGAATTTTATTCTATTGTATTAATCCATTCTAATTGAAATGTATTTTTTTGAGTTTATTCATTACATTACAAAAATACACACAAAAATACAAATCTTTCCTCTTTATAATATTACAATATTAGTATGATAGTTAGTGTGATTAGTATTAGTATTAAAAAGTCAGTCTTAGGTACAAGTCATGTAGCTATGTAGGTACTTGTATTTATATGTCAGCAATTTAAAATGTATTCGCATTAAAGATTAGCAACACATATTTATCGTTCAGGAAAATGCATTTGGATTGGCTAACAGCCACTTGTCACTGGTTCAAAATTACTGAACTATTTATATTACTTTTTCTTAGGAAGAGGAAAAGTACAAAACAATTTAAATACTATTCGAGATTTAAAGTTAGCCATGTACTTAACACAATTTTTATTTTTTTTATTTATACGGGTCATTTTAGAAGAATGAAGTAACTGGAAGGAAATGAATACGAACAATTTTCTACGATAATAGCGTTCATTCAAGTTCGGTGAAGCTTGATTGGTCGTACCTTTTCGACTTTTTCAATTGACCTACCTACGCAATTAACCTTTTAACAGCCATGGTCCGAAATATAAGACTTGCCAAATATGCTTGGCGGTTAAGAGGTTAAAAAAAAGATCTATTAGGAGACAAGTGCTACAGGGTAATGTTTTGGGTCCGCTACAATTCTCACGTCTCATAAATGACTTCTGCGTACTTCTGCTAACTAAAGCGAATATTAAATCAAAGTTGCAGCCATTTTACTGTTTTAATTCAAAATAATGCCTATTGTTGCAGACAAGCCTTGACAAATCAGAGCATGACAAACACCCTGACAGCGACGCGGAAACATTTCCAACACAGCCTCTGCTTCCAGACAGTAAACCGCAGAAACCACCATTGGCAGGTAAGGATATATTTTCAAAGGTTATCGTAAAGTTATTTCGATAACGACGATGATTGAAATTGATAAGGAGTCCTTAGGCCTTTTTCCAGCAGTGGACATCTTTTGACTGAAATGATGACGATGAAGGCTTCTAGCCTCTGACATGAACAGCTTGTTTTTTCAAATAAAATAAAAAACATATTCGTTGTTATAGTGTCCCCAAAACATATAAATTGCCAAAATAAATAAACTTCATTACAGACAAACACAATACAATTCGATATTTTAATTAATTGCAATGATAAAAAATAATGAAATATGTAGAGCATTCAAGGAAAATACAAAACGTGTTAGACTACTGATAAAACGACGAATAACTACAACTGTACGTCTTAGAAAACACGACAAGTGAAATAAAATAACAATAATTAAACCAATAGACTTGTTAAAATTATTTTCTATCGAATAAGAATAAGAAACGTTTATTATATCGCGTTTCCAGATCCGGAAATAGATGACATCGATGACGAGAAGTCGGTGGATCACACTCCGTATCCTGGCATCGATGATGGTCTACTGGATCACGGAGACAAGATACCAAATGGCCACCCTAACAATCATCACGGCGAAGGTAAGGGTTTAAAGACTTTTACGAGTTTAAGGGTCGAAATTCAATGATATAAATTAAATATTTAGTATTTAAATTGTTTTGTAGAGCGTCGGTGGCCTAGTGGCTAGGCCTGTTGACTTACATTCCGAAGTTCGCGGGTTCAAACCTCGGCACGTACTAATGTGTTTTCGATTTTCGAATTCATATGTACGTTTATTCGACGCTCTTACGGTGAAGGAAAACATCGTGAGGACAGGTTTCCTCACGATGTTTTCCTTGCACACCTGCGAAGAAATTCAAAGGTTGTGTGTGAAGTTGACCAACCCGCACTGGGCCAGCGTGGTCGACTAAGGCCTATTCACCCTGGTATCAGGGTAGGCTCGAGCCCCTCGGTGGGGACATATATGAGCTGTTAACGACGAATTTAATATAAAACAATAACCAAATAGGTATGTAAAAATATTCACAACTGTTTTTGGGGTCAAACTGATAATGATAAAATGGTCAAAATAGAATGCCGATGCGGTGACAATATTTATAATATGCAATCAGTCTGCACGGGATGTGGTTTTTTATACAAATGATAACATTGCAGTTCAGCTTATACATAATTAAGTATTGGGAATATATCGGTTGGTACAAAGCCAACTACTTATGACACAAAACTCTAAACAAACCCTTTCTAATTCAACCCAACTGATTCCGTAAGTGTCGTTGACAAGAAGGTGGCGCTAAAACTTGACTATACATTTGCATTCACCTGTGTAACCATCAACAAATGCGATCCCCAAATGTAGGGATTACAGCAACAATACCCGGATCGGAATATTGGTGCTAGGCTATAAAATTGATGAAGTATTCTTTATTGCACGCCAACAAAAGGGAAATGTCGTATACTTACGATTGGCGGCCTTACTGCTAAGATAACATCACAGTCTTCAAGTCAACCAGGTACAATCGTAGTAATAGTATTACGGTCAAGTACAAGGTAAGCTGAACACGAGCAACGCAGTTCTCTCTCTTAATCAATGGGCATAAAAACGGTGCGAATACCAAAATACTGCATAGTCGTTGAGTTACGAAGAGAGACCAGTTTATACCATATAGGCACCATACCAAAGTACAAAAATTTATCAGTACCTACTCTTTTCTATTCTATTCTACTCATGACATGGCTATACGTTGAGAAGTAAACTTGTTGATAATTTAAGCATTACTTTTTTCAGAGCCAGAGGACAATCACAGACCTTTGGACGGTGACGAGCGTGACCCATCTGAGGATGGTAATTTGATACCGAATGATGGAGATGAGCCTGACGGTGCCTATGGTGACTTGCCTTCACTGTATCATATCATACACTCACTGGCACTATTTCAACAACTTCTTTGACAACCCATTCATTTTACTAACTTTTGCTTTCGTAAACAGTCCATTCTATTACTTATCGTATAGTGAATTATATAGGCGATACAATAATTCTGATATGGCTCCTATAACTACTGCATCCGTAGAATATTATATTCACTGATATTTATTACGTCGTGCTCCAGGGCATTCCACTTTCAGAACCATAAAATCGAAATCCCACTTTAGTATTTTGCCGAGATTTGAACCCGTGCCTCGAAAATTAAAGACAACCGTCTAGCCAATTGGCCACCGATGCTCGTAGTCGTACCTACTTTAATGGCACTTGCAACACTGATACTAAATTCACTGATATTCACTACATTCGCACTCTATTCTAACTTCACTGGGTGGAACTAACTGAGATTGATTATGAAGAATGAAACACAAAGAAGGGTTATAATTATTACACTAATGCTCTTATTTGTGGGGTTGTCATAATAAAGACTAGTTGAAGATCGCAGTTGTTGTTGGAACAAGGACATAGGCAAACGCTGCTGCCCATTCCATGCCTGCATACGTTTATTCCTATATGGCATCCCCTAGGGTTGCTATTAAGAAGGCTAACGTCATTAAAATAATAGTTTAGCACCCGTCTTTACCAAGCATGAGTGAGCACAATCATTTAACAAACTTAACGATTAAGTTACAGTCACATCATGGCTCTGGGTATAGTATGTTAATTTATTATACACGGCATGCAAGTACGTCATCAAGACTAGACTATAAATCTAAGCTTGGTAAGGCATGATACTATTCTGCTATATAGGGTCAACTATTTCCGGCCATACCTAGATGATCTAATACCAAGATCTAACATGAATAAATAGATGTAGTATGTACAGAAGCTAGAACATGCGGTTGGACATTCGCACTACGAAATTCAGCTCTTTCACTACGGAATACGGAAGCTCTTAGGTTCAACACGTCCATCCGCATTAATAATACAATTTTGGAAATTTTAGATCAGTGTTTTACTATCAGATAGGAGACGTGGATAGAGTAGTTAAACTAAACCGGAGCATATGCATGAAAGATTAAGAATGTAAATTAAAATGTCCGGGAAAGATAAACGAGAATGTTTGAATTACTATTTACGCAAATTTCATTCCAATCCGTTGTCTTTTTTTTTTTTTTTGAATTGACCTATGCTTGTGTCGAAAAGGTACGACCAATCAAGCTTCACCGGACTTGACGTTCAGTCATTGTTGTTTGAGTAACAAACTTCTCAACTTTGCCACATTGTAACATATTTCGTGTGATGATATGATGATAACATTTAATTCTCATTACAGGCTACAACGGCTTTGGTCCGAAAGCTGGGGCGGGGCACGATTACGACCCAGGAGATCGCATGAGTCCAGCCCCTGGTGTAAGCATTTTATTAATAAGTATTTAAGCACAATATGGCTAAATGGGGATTCATTGACCAATCTTGCACAAGCTGCGACTGTGGAGCCCCCAGGCAGACCACCTTCTTTCATGCCCTTTGTGTCCGGCCATCTGCACCAAGAAGGATCTGTCTGGGGCAACAGATTGCGCCGTTTCTGTTGCGGAGTACTGGGCAAAACAATACAATCAAACATATGATCTCTTGACCATCGACTCGAAGAAGAAGAAGAGCACAATATACATAGAGGGATTGGGCTGGCACGTCCACTCCACCCGTACGCAAAATAAACTTCAGGCCAAAGGAAACAGCAGTTGGGTGCCTTATGATGTAAAAGGCGTTTTGGTAAGCCCCGCAACAGGTCCTGAGACGAGAAGATTGATGTTTATTGTAGGGGGTGGGCGAGCATAGCTCGGAATCGTGACAAGTGGAAGGAGGCGAGAGAGGCCTTTGATCTGCAGTGACAACTCAGAAGATAATCAATTTTTCAGTAATAACTCAGAAAAAAATCAATTGTTCAAAAATCTGGACGGCAAGATTGGAGACGGGTGTTCTGTAGGATATGTAGAAGCCATTAACTTTATTTATTATACTTCGCTGTAGTGGCTGCAGTTAGAGATAGGAAATTCCATGGTCCAAGAAAACAAAGTCTAGGCTTGCAAATAGACTACGTGACTGACACGAGTCTACGTCATTTTGCCTATTCATCCTTGTCGAATGCGTGTAATAGACAAGTATGAACAGCGCAAAATGACGTAGGTTGGTGTCAGTCACGTGGACTATTTGCAAGACCTTGTTTTCTTGGACCATGGGAAATTCTGCAATTACTACATTGAACTATAATAAAAATATTATCTGACTGCTTCTAGACATCCTACAGACTGTACAGACTGTCCAATTACTACTGTTACTATTATTATTATTACTACTATTTAAACTCCCAATTTTGTCGTCCGGATTTTTGAAAAAAATATTATTTCCTGAGTAATTATTTTTTTAAGGATGGCGGCTCCACTTTTTGAAAATTTCCCTTCGAGCATAATAAAACGCAAAAGGCACACATTTTGTTCTGAAATCTGGCTAATAAATAAAATACCTTCCTTCCAGACAATCTTCGACGTAAACACTTACCAGCAGAAGAAGAACCTGGCCCAAGGGATGATGGACCTCGCTCTGCTGTCTGCCAACGCGAACCAACTGCGATACGTGTTGGAATCCTCCACTAGTCACCCTTATTTCTACCCTAGCATCGTTTTTATATCACTCAGTATCATTCTGCAGGTACGATATTGTCGAGGACCATGTAAATCAAACTCCCTTGACTGATGATAACTTCACTTTTTATTTTCTTTTCTTGTTAGCACTTTGGCGCTCTGCACTGAACTGGATGCCGTACTGGGAACTCCGGCTATATTTATATGAAATCGTCCCAGTACGACAGCCAATCACAACGCTTACATTTCTTAACCTTATCCAATCACATTGTCTACATTTTACGTCTATTCAATAACAATACAATTCTTTACAAATACAATTCTTTACAAAAACTCTTAACCAATAAACTTAAACTAGTTGCTCAGGTTCGCTGTCGCTAGTTGCGCGCCTTATCGCCTCCCCGCGTGGTATTTTTCTTATACGTGTGCGATGCCGTCCGCAACAGCTCTCCCCCCGGCGTAGACCTTCGAAGCCTCTTCTTCTTCTACTGGGAGGACGGCGAGCTTCCTTACGGGCCGTCGGAAGACTCCTCCTTTCGTCCGGACGTCCGCGCAGCGCACCTTGCCATCTGGCCCAGGGTAGATCCGTTCCACTTGTCCTCTCGGCCAGACGTTCCGTGGCAGGCTCGGGTCGGTGACGACGACCAGATCGCCCTCCGCTAGTCCCCTTGCGTTGGTGGAGCTGTTCCCTCGAGGCGTCAGGGTCGGCAGGTACTCCCGGAGCCAGCGGCGCCAGAATTCGTCGGCTAGCGCCTGGCTCGCCCTCCAGGTGTGTCGGCTGGCGTGTTCGCAGGGTCCAGTGACTGGTAGGCCTGACGATGAGCCAATCAGGAAATGGTTGGGCGTCAGGGATTCTGGGTCGTCCTTGGTGACCGGCACGTGCGTCAGCGGTCTCCCGTTTACGGTGTGCTCAGCCTCGGCGATGACGGTGAGCAGGACCTCGTCTCGGGGGTGTTTCTCGTGGAGCGTGGCTGCCAGCGCGGCCTTCACGGAGCGAATGAGGCGCTCCCACGCCCCGCCTTGGTTGGGTGCTCCCGGTGCGATGTACCGCCAGTCCGTGCGTTGCAGCGTCGCGTAGTCCCGCAGAGCTGGTAGCCACTCGGCGTATGCGGCCCGTAGTGCGGCGTCGGCTCCCTTGAAGTTGGTGGCGTTATCACTATAGATCAGCTTAGGCCACCCTCTTCTTGCTGCCATTCGCCTCATGGCCATGATGGCAGACTCCGTGGATAGTGAGTGAGCCACCTCCATGTGTATGGCTCGTGTAGAGAGGCAGGTAAAAAGCGCTCCCCACCGCTTCTCGTGCCGACGTCCGACGGTGACGATGAGCGGGCCGAAGTAATCGACCCCTGTGTAAGTGAAGGGTCGAGCGAAGGGCTCCAGTCGTGCGCTCGGCAGGTCTCCATGGGGTGGGATGATTGGCATGGTCTTCCGTAGTCGGCAGCGCCCGCATTCTCTCGCCACTGTCCTGACGACTGGTCGTATTCTGGTGATCCAGAACTTTTGACGGAGGTCGTTGACCACCCTCTCGTTGTTGGCGTGTCCAGCGCGTTCGTGCTCGCGCGCTACCAGTAGTCTTGTGAAGGGGTGGCGTCCATCAAGTATAACCGGCCTTTTCGAGCTTTCTTCAACGTTGGCCGCATTGATTCTGCCTCGGAGCTGCAGAATGCCGTCGTCGTCCAGCATGGGGTCGAGTTTGAAGAGCTTGCTGGTTTTCGTTATCGGCTCCTTCTTCCTCTACCGCGTGATGTCTTCATTGAAGGCTTCTTCTTGAGAGCGACGGATCCATAGCTTCTCGGCCTCCGCGACGTGACGCAGCTTTAGTTGTCGCGTTCTCTTGCGGCAGGCGTCGATGAAGAGAAGCACGTAGGCAGTGGCGCGGATTAGTCGCTCGTACTTCGAGAAGCGACGTATGTCTGGCAGGCACTCATTGACGTCTGCTCGTGCGTGGTTGGTGCTGCTCTCGTCTTCAGCTTGCGTCGTCTCCTCTTTGGGCCACTGAGCTTCGCCCAGCTGCAGGAAGTCGGGCCCCGTGAACCAGCGGTCGTCATGGTGCTTGATGTCGTGACTGTCTCTGGTAGCGTCGTCGGCCACGTTCTCGTGCGTCGGTACCCATCGCCAGTCGGTGATTTTCGTTAGCTCGGCGATTTCTGTGACGCGGTGGGCAATGTATGGTGGCTGCCTGGCGTTGTCGTTTCTAATCCACTGCAGCGTCGTTTTCGAGTCGCTCCACAAGACGGTCTTCGTTGGCTTCCATCGGTGTTCATTCGTGATTGTGTTGGCTAGTCGCGCTCCCAGTAGCGCGGCTTGTAGCTCCATTCTGGGGATGCTCTGCTCTCGTATAGGGCCGACACGCGCCTTTGCTGCAGCCAGCACCACCTTGATGCCGTTGTCCGTTGCTAGCCTCCAGTAGGCGGCGGCTGCGTAGGCTTCCGCGCTCGCGTCGCAGAAGACGTGAAGTTGTTTCTCGCCGGCTTGGGCTCCCCCCGTGTTGTCGTAGCATCGCTCGATGCGTAGGTCAGCGATGTCGTCTATGGCTTGCATCCATTGGTTGAAGTCGCCGGCTACGTCGCTCGGTAGAGGCTCGTCCCAGTCCGTCTTCAGTCGCCATATCCTCTGGAGGTGAATCTTCGCCCGTATTGTGAAGAAGCTGAGAAGGCCGAGCGGGTCGAAGATGGACATTACGATGCTCAATGCTTCTCGCTTCGTAGGTGGGCGCTTTCCTTGCTTCACCTCAGCGTTGACTCGAGGTAATGCTGTGTTGAAGGCCAGCTGGTCGATGGATGCATGCCACTTCAGCCCCAGTGTCTTCTCATAGTTGTGAGCCCCTTGGTTGAGCTCGCGTCCGTCGTTGTCGGCTCGTAGCTCGGCGGCAACGTCTTCCAGTGCGTGCTCGTCGTTGGATGTCCTTGTCCATGAGCCCATCGTGAAGCCGGCGTACGCATGTGCCTGGCGTACCTCGTTGACCACCGCCTTAGCCTCTTCTGGTGACGCGTAGCTGTCTACTAGGTCGTCCATATAATGGCTGCGTGTTATCGCGTAGTAGGCGCGCGGGAACTCTTCTTTGTGAAGCTCGGCGTTGTGATTGCGCACGCTGTGGGCCAGGAATGGGGAGCTTCTGGCACCGAAGATCATTGATGTCATCTTATACTGCGTGGGTGGCTCGTCGGGCTTCTCCCTCCACACGAACATCTGAGCAGGCTGGTCTTCTTTTCGGATTTTCACCCTCAGGAACATTTCTCGTATGTCGCCGGCTATAGCGACGCGTTGCTCGCGGAACCGGAAGAGGATCCCTGGGAGGGCTTGCAACAGATCAGGCCCGTCCAGGAGAGCGTCGTTGAGGCTCATCCCGTGGCTCGTAGCGGCTGCGTCGAAGACGAGTCGGATCTTTCCGGGCTTGTTGGGGTTGGTCACGGCGAAGTGAGGGAGCCACCAGGCTCGCGGGTCTTCACCTTCGTTGCCGCCGCACTTTTCGGCGTAGCCCTTGTCCAGCAGGTTGTGTATCTGCGCGGAGTAGCTGTCGCGGTACTCAGGAGACTTCTCTATCTTTTTCTCCACGTTCTTGAGTCGCCGCGTAGCCATCTCGTAGCTGGGTGGCATGGTGATGTCTTCCGTCTTCCAGGGCAGTCCCACTTCATATCCGCCGTCGATCGCTTTTACAGTGTTCTTGAATGTCTCAACGGCGCGCGCGTCGTCTCGTGGTAGCCGCGTAACCGTCGACACTCCCAAGGCCTCGATGTGGAAGTGAGCTTTCACTTTTTCGTGGAGCTCGTCTTCAGTCGTCCGCTGGTGGTGCAAGTGAAGCACTCGCTGTTGGCTGTTGCTCTCGATCACGTTCGGGATGGTGCCGTGGATCACCCATCCCAGCTCCGTCAGCGATGCTACGGGCTCGTTGCGCTTTCCCATCAGTAGCTTCTTCGACACAATTAGGTGCCAATTGTCGGCGCCGATGAGCATGGCCGGCTGGACCTTCTTGAAACATACGTCCTTTGGTTTTAGCTCCCGTAGGTGGTCGAAGCGTAGACACTGTGATGACACCGTTTGGTGGCCCACTGACAGGCCTGTCACCGTGCGTGCTCGTAGCTCGAACCGCTCCGTCGTAGCTGTGCCTTGGATCTCGAGCTTCACTAGCCGGCTTCCAGCTTCGCGTTGTGTAGCCCCAATGCCGTGGATGTTGAGAGGCTGCGCTGGACCGTCGATCTTTAGCCTTCTAGCTAGCTCGCTGTCTACCAGCGTGATTGTTGAACCTTCGTCTAGGAGGGCGTGTGTCTTGATTTCCACCCCCGTCGGGCCGCGGACGATGACAGGGCACACCTTGAGCAGGACCGCTTCCCATGCGTCGTCGGCAGTAGCCGACATGACGGTCCCCTCGGCGTTTGATGGCGCGCCTTGTTCCGTTTCTTGCCGTGGTATCGGTGGTCTTTCCATGTGCAGCGTGGCGTGGTGAGGTAGCTCGCATCCATTCATTCCGCATCGCTTGGCCTTGCAGACGAAACGTCGGTGTCGTTTGTTGACGCACTTGAAGCATACGCGTTCTGATTTCACCCAGTTCCATCGCTCGTCTGTTGACATTTGTTTGTATTTCTTGCAGTCGGGGACGTTGTGCGGGCCACCGCAGCAAAGGCACGCTGAAGTAGTGTTTTCTTCTTTTGAATCAGTGGTTGCATACGTAGAGTTACGTGGCCTTCTGTCGCTTCGCTTTGGCTGTGTTGCTGTAAGGTCGCCGCGTCGGGGCGCCGCTGCTGGTGGTGCAGTCGTTGACTGATATGCGTGTCGTAGCGCGCGGTCAGCCTCTCGCATCAGGAACTCGGATAGTACTTCGATCTCTGCGCGGTTGCGGTCGCCGTAGTCCTCAGCATAGTCGCACCATCGTGCGCATAGGTGCGGGCTGAGCTTCGTTGTAACCTCTCTTGCCAACAGTGGGTTTTGTAGGTAGCCCCGCTCGTCGATAGTGGTCAGCACGCAGACGATGTTTTGAAGCTTGACCGCAAACACGTTAAGGTCATGGGCTGAGTTCCCTGGTCGCGGCAGTTTCCGTAGCTCGTCCATCGTACGGTCGATGATGGCTTCTGGGCGGCCGAAGCGTTGCTCCAATGTTCGCATAATTGTTTCTGGGTCGTTGGCCGTGTAGAGCAAGGCGGCGACGGCTTCTTTGGCTTCACCCCGTAGACATGATCGCAGGCGGGCCAAGTTTTCAGAGCGCGTAAACTTGTACAGTATTGACGAGTCGCGCATAGCTGCCTTGAACGGCAACCACTCGACCGGAGCTCCACTGAAGAGGGGCAGTTCTTGCGCTTGACGTGGCGGCGGACGGGCTCTGCCTAGTTCTAACATCGCCTCGGCGAGTCGCTCGATGCCTCTTTCTCGCGTTCGATGCGGCGTCGGCGATCTTGACCGCTGTCTTCTATGCGGCGCCTGTTGCTCGTCGCGGTGCGTGGCGTCGTCGTGGTGCACGGCGTCGCTTCGGAATGTAACGTCGTGGCGTGTGGTGTCGTCTTGGCGCGGCGGGTTGCCGCGGTTCGCGCTGTAGTCCTGCTTGACAGGGTCGTTGCGGCGCAACTCGTTGAAGCGGCGCTCGATGTCGCGTCGAACATCATCATGGTATTTGGCGTCGCGACGCGCAGCAGCGTCGTGCTCGATGTCGCGGCGTTCATCATCGTGGTGTTCGGCGTCGCGAGGCGCAGCAGCGTAGTACTCGATGTCGCGGCGCTTGGTAGTGTGAAGTTCGTGGTGGTGGCGCTCGGCGTCGCGACGCGCAGCATATTGCCCGATGTCGCGGCGCTTTGCGGCGAGTAGCTCGTTGTATGACTCGGTGTCACGGCGAACGGCGTCGCGACGCGCAGCAGTGTTTTGCTCGATGTCGCGGCGCTCGTCATGACGCGCAGTAGCGTGTTGGTGTTCGCGCTGCTCGATGTCGCGGCGCTCGGTGTCGCGGCGCGCAGCAGCGCGTTCCTCGATTCGGTGGGGAGTTGCCGCGGGGTTGGCGTCGGTGCCCTCCCCCCGTTTCTGCAGCCACCCAGCCACGTCGTACGCCATCGCCGGCTGTCCTCCTTGATCGTCGTCATCGTCGCTTTCGATCTGCGCCAGTTGATACTCCAACCGTTTTTGGACTAGGCCGGCTTCCATATCAAGCCGTCGTTGCTCGGCTTCCCGGTCAAGCCGTCGCTGCTCGGCTTCCATATCAAGCCGTCGCTGCTCCAACTCCATTAGCTTAATTTCAGCCAAAATCCCCGCTTGACGCCTTCTCTCCTTAGCGCTCGCAGTCGTCCTCCGTGAACGAATGGACTCTTCGCGTTCAGTGGGCCGGACGTCGATGGCGACTGCGGCGGGCGGCGGTGGTGCGGCGGATGTTGACGGCGCGTGTGGTGCGGGGGCGGCGGCGCTAGCGTCGGTCTCGCTGAACGTCGCCGTAGCCTGTGTCTCGTAGCCCGTTTCGTAAGCAGCACTCGCTGGATTGGCCATCGGCGTAACTGACGGCGATGCTGGCGGCCCCGAGAACACCTTTCCGGACGTGCTCCTTGTAATCACCATCGTTGGACGCTTTTCGAGCGTCGATCCTTGTTCAGGGTAGCGCAGCGGACGTATCCCGTAGAGTTGCTGAGATCTCTTTTGATCCGGCTCGAAGGACCAGCGAAGTGTCGAGGACCATGTAAATCAAACTCCCTTGACTGATGATAACTTCACTTTTTATTTTCTTTTCTTGTTAGCACTTTGGCGCTCTGCACTGAACTGGATGCCGTACTGGGAACTCCGGCTATATTTATATGAAATCGTCCCAGTACGACAGCCAATCACAACGCTTACATTTCTTAACCTTATCCAATCACATTGTCTACATTTTACGTCTATTCAATAACAATACAATTCTTTACAAATACAATTCTTTACAAAAACTCTTAACCAATAAGCTTAAACTAGTTGCTCAGGTTCGCTGTCGCTAGTTGCGCGCCTTATCGCCTCCCCGCGTGGTATTTTTCTTATACGTGTGCGATGCCGTCCGCAACAGATATAATATGCTATTCCTTGTATTCAATATTTTATACGATTAGTTTTAGACCATCTTCAGGGTATATTGTATGTGCGTCTTCTATCCACATAGGACAAGTACTTATAACGTCTATTCTTTCAAAAAGTCCCTTGAAATTTGTACATTTTGCGTTTTATACATTACTAGCGACCCGCCCCGGCTCCGCACGGGAAAATGGTTATTGTGGGTTATCCTTAAGTAGGTATATTATGCATGTATTATACATATACACCTTCCTCTTGAATCACTCTATCTATTAAAAAAAACCGCATCAAAATCCGTTGCGTAGTTTTAAAGATTTAAGCATATTTAGGCGTCTGACAGGGCAGATCCTAATTAAATAAAACGTCCCGTGTCTACTTGAACAATTAGTGTTTATTTTAAATCCACAGCACAATAAAAGGCACAATATTTCTTATTGGAAATTGCGAGAACAACCATGAGAATTCGTTGCGGCGAAGTGACAGAATTTTTGGCGGCGAATAGACAGATTCAAACCCGTCAAGCGCGGTTCGCGCGTGTTGCGCGGCAAATTTGAATCTGTCGTTCGCCACATCACCCCCCTAGGCAGAAAAATAGCCCAACCCAAATAAAATAGAAAATTCTTAAAATTAAGACATAATATACAACGAATGAGCTGTCCCGTATACATTACAAGCATGCGACATACACAATATAACACATGAGAAAAATAAAATTACAGTAATATTCATCACATGCCAAACTTAAAACTAGAGAATTGTAAAATACTCTGGAGAAAAAATTAAGGTCACAGATTCATACGCGTTTTGAATCGCACGTTGCGACCTGAGCGAGTGGTATATGGGGATGGGTCAGCTTTTGCAGTTGTAGGTGAGCTAACAGGGGAAGGTGGATGGGCAGAAACAAGAGGCGTAGGCGGGACAGGAGCAGTTGCAGCTGGAGTATTCGACGCAGGTGAGTTAGTGACTGGGACTCGAGGAGCTGATGGAACAACGCTGTCCAGAATATACGCCGGTTTGACGCGGTCAAGGCTCACTTGGGTGTTTCTATCGCCCACAGTGATAGTTACAGTCTTGTCCGTCCTGGAAACGACCTTGTAAGGTCCCATGTAGGGCGGTTTAAGTGAAGGTCTGACTGTATCATCCCTCAAAAATACGTGAGACGAAGTCATGAGGTCCTTCGAGACGAAGACTGAGTGTCGACCGTGACGTGAGGCAGGTGTCGGCCTCAAGCGTGCCATATGATTCCGAAGTTGAGTGGCAAAGTTTGTGAGGTCCTCGACGCGCTCTGGAGCTGCGGAAGAAGCAATAAGTTCGCCGGGCAAGCGCAGGGGCTCCCCGTAAACGAGCTCGGCTGGTGAACATTGCAAATCTTCCTTAAGTGCTGCGCGCATGCCGAGTAGAACCACAGGCAGTGCTTTATGCCAAGTCTCTTCGTGGCACATTAATGCAGCCTTTAATTGCCGGTGCATTCGTTCGACAAGACCATTCGCACACGGATGATAGCTTGTAGTGCGAATGCGCTTGGTGCCACACATCTGCATTAGAGCCTGAAAGAGAGACGACTCAAACTGACGACCTTGGTCTGTCGTAACGATGGTGGGTACGCCGAAACGAGCAATCCAGCCACGAAAGAAGGTCTCAGCACACTCTTCAGCTGTCATATTGACCATCGGCCAGGCCTCGGGCCAGCGGGTAAATCTGTCGACGGCAGTCAGACAGTACTGGAATCCTTTGCTGTGAGGAAGAGGACCAATGATGTCAATATGGACGTGGTAAAAGCGCTTGGATGGGCTAGCAAAATTACCAAGAGGAGTGGACGTATGCCGAGAAACCTTGCATCGTTGGCAGGCTACACAAGAACGTGTCCAATTATTACAATCCTGACGGATGTTGGGCCACACAAATCGTTCAGCTACCATGCGTCCGGTTACACGTGCGCCAGGGTGGCTGAGATTGTGGATTTTGTTGAAAAAGGGTCGACGGAAAGATGGAGTAAGAAATGGTCGTGGCTTGCCCGTGGACAAGTCACAAAATATTTCTATGTCTGAACCAGGAATTACGACTTTTTCAAGTTTGAGAGATGAGCTGGTCTGCATCTGTCGCAGCTCTTCGTCGGTCGCCTGTTCTTCGGCGAGGGCGGCAAAGTTGTCAGTCAGATGGACGGCTTCCACGCGCGACATGGTGTCGGCTACAACGTTATCTTTCCCTTGGACGTGGACTATGTCCGTCGTAAACTGGGAGATAAACGAGAGTTGGTTCAGTTGAACCGGAGGAAGCTTTTCTCTTTTCTGTGAAAAAGCGTAAATTAGCGGTTTGTGGTCCGTGTAAATTCTTACATGTTGAGCTTCCATGATGTGGCGAAAATGTTGAACAGCTTCATATACCGCCAGCAGTTCCCTGTAATAGGCAGGCCAAGTAATTTGGCGTGTATTGAGCTTTCTGCTAAAGAAAGCAAGGGGTTGCCAGGCGTCGTCAACAAACTGTTGTAAACATGCGCCAACATGAGTCGAGGAAGCATCGGTAAACAGTCCAAGAACAGCATCGGGTACGGGATGTGCCAAAAGAGTCGCATCAGAAAGGTGATCCTTGCACTTCTGGAATGCGAACTCAAGCTCAGGTGTCCATGGGACTGGCTGTGATCCTTTCAGTTGAGCGGACGCATAGCAGTCAATGAGCGGAGCTTGAAGTTCTGCGGCATTTGGCAGAAATCGGCGGTAAAAATTAACCATGCCAAGGAATCTGCGAAGGCCTTCGACTGTCTTAGGAAGGGGGAAATTCCGCAGGGCTTCGATGCGTTCAGGAGGTGGACATGTACCAGATTCACTGACCTTATAGCCGAGGAACGTCACTTCGTGTGCACCAAGCACGCACTTCGACGGGTTGACAACAACACCGTAGTCAGAAAGGCGCTTGAATAGGGTGCGAAGATGGAGAGCGTGATCCTCGGGTGTTTTGGAGAAGACTAAAATGTCGTCCAAATATGGGAATACAAAGTCCAAGCCGTTAGTAACTTCATCCATGAAACGCTGGAAGGTCTGTCCAGCGTTCCGCAAGCCAAAAGACATGAAAGAAAATTCAAATAACCCAAAGGGTGTAATGATTGCGGTCTTGCAGATGTCTTCCGGAGCGACAGGAATTTGCTGGTACGCTTTAACTAGATCGATCTTACTAAAGATGGTACATCCAGCCAAGCTGCTTCCAAAATCACCTATGTGACGAACTGGGTAACGGTCAGGGATTGTACGTGCATTAAGCGCCCTGTAGTCGCCGCATGGTCGCCAGCGATCCTGAGAAGTGCACGGAATCTCCAGGTGCTTATCTTTGAGGACCATCTGCAGTGGCGAAGACCACGGACTTTTGGAAGGGCGAGCTGTGCCACAGGTAACCATGTCGTCGAATACAGCCTTTGCGACCGTCAGCTTTTGAGGCGCAAGCCGGCGGGGACGGCTGGAAACCGGTGGACCTTCTGTCGTGAGGATGTGGTGCACGGTGTTATGCTTAATAACACGGGGAAATCCTGGAGGTCTCGTGATGTCTGGGTGCTCCTGTAAGATTTTGGCGAAAATGGAATCATTAGCAACGATGGTCTTGATACTGGCTTGACTAATAGATGCTACAGTGGCGTACACAGATGAATTAGTGGTTCCGTCTATTAGTCGTCGCTTATTACAGTCTGGCAACAAATTATAATGCGCTAGAAAATCAGACCCGATTATAGCTGTGCTAACATCTGCTATAATGAAATTCCATCGAAAATCCTTGCGAAGCCCCAGATCAAGACGTAATGTGATGGAGCCGTAAGTTCTGATGACGCTTCCATTTGCTGCGCGAACGTCATAAGTAGTGGCTGTATGATTGCCACGAAGGAGTTGGCGCGGAAAGCAACATAGATCCGAGCCGGTATCGACGAGATATCGAATTCCAGACGCAGTATCTTTCACGAACAGACGGCGGCCAGTATACTCGCAATCAGACGCCGCCGCTACTGATTGCTTGCAGCGTTTCCCGTCTGATCAGGTGTCCAGGTGCACGGGGTAACACATTTAGTGGCATTGGTACCAAAACGTTGGTGGTACCAGCAAATGCCGGTCTTCTCAGGGCGTGACGCAGACTTGGAACGCGAGCGCGTCTTGCTTTTGGAGCGAGAGCGTTCTCGTTCCTCGCATAAGATGTTCACCTTCTTTGCCATTTCCTGCATATGACGCATGAGAGTGTTGAGATTGACAGGAGCATTTGCTGAAGTAGCAGCATTAACAGATGCAGACTTACCATAGGGAGTTTCCAACAAGGAATCAGCCAAGTCTGCCAGTTTGTCCAAGGGCAGGTCCATCTGAGCCTTAAGGATACGCTGAGTTTCCTCAGGAAGGTTCATCATCCATAACTCGCGCACAATGGTCTCATCAGACTTCCCTGCTAGTGAGCGAAGTTGCCGCAAAAACGATGAAGGCTTGCGGTCGCCCATCTGCTGCTCTCCAAGAAACTGTCGTATGCGCTGCTCTCTGGAAACTGAAAACCTTTTGATAAGCTCATTTTTCAGGTTCTCATACCTATTTTCTGGTGGAGGGTTCATAATAACATCCTCTATTTCGTCAGTTATGCGGTCATCCAAAACGGATAATAAGTGACCATATTTGGTTGAATCCCTGGTGATACCAGCTAATTCAAACTGAACATCTGCTTGAGCGAACCAGACGTGGGGTTTGTTAGGCCAAAATGAAGACAACTTTACTGAAACTGCTCCCACATTGTGCTGTACTTCAGAGTTTGATTGCATTAACTTAGCAATCTGTTTTTGTAACTCAGCAATTTCTTCCTTTAATTCTTTCTCCATGATAATAAAAAATATTTTTTTATAACTTAAATTAAGAAAAACCAGGCACAATTAAACACCCAATTAAACCTAAAATTATTTAACAAGCATTAGTTAAACATTCAAATAAAAAAATATATTTTGGAAATTATACTTAAAATTTCCTACTCCCAGCATCCAAAGTGTTAAGTTTTCCTATGCCAGCAATTAATGTGTTAACAAGTAAATTGTAATGACAGTAAAAACAAAAACAAGCTAGAAACAATGCTTTAAGTTAATAGTAAATAGTTATGAGAAACAAAAGGGAAATCAGAGTAAAATTTGACAAAAAGAATTGAGCCGTTCGCACCAAGTAAAATGTTAATTTGTTTTAAAAAATTGTAAATGCACATATACACAGGATACAATTATGGTTAATTAGATTAATATTAAACCTAGAATTGTCCATAAAGTAGATTGCACCAACTATACATGCAACAGGAACTAAATAAGTTCAGTCACCGCAGAATAGTTTGTGAGAATAAAAGGTTATTGTTTGTGGAAAACACTATAATCACACCAAAACTTGTTAGTAGGCAGTTAGTTCTGTAAGCACTGAAGTCACTCACCACCGTGTCACTGCAAGCAGGCAGGAATCTGGCCAGGGCAACCAGCCCGGGGCACAGTGCTCCTCACGTACCTCAAGTCCTCCAGAATAGCTCGGCTCAGGGCGGGGAACATCGGCAGGCGTCAACCAATGCCGACCAGCTCGTCCAGCACCAGGATTGGGGGAAGAAACACGAAGTGGGGGGCAGCGTCCGCCTCGCAGGGAAAGTAGTGTGAAATCTTCTTCAAGCAGTGGAATCCGGCAGGAAAACGTGCCAGGATGGTTCGAGTAGTGTAGAGAAGACACGGGGAATGCGTTGAGCGTGTTATGCACAAAACTGGAGTACTTTTGCAGCACAAAATGTTCATGAATTTGATCACTTGAACTGTTCGTCGTTTGGTCACCACTTTAGGCGTCTGACAGGGCAGATCCTAATTAAATAAAACGTCCCGTGTCTACTTGAACAATTAGTGTTTATTTTAAATCCACAGCACAATAAAAGGCACAATATTTCTTATTGGAAATTGCGAGAACAACCATGAGAATTCGTTGCGGCGAAGTGACAGAATTTTTGGCGGCGAATAGACAGATTCAAACCCGTCAAGCGCGGTTCGCGCGTGTTGCGCGGCAAATTTGAATCTGTCGTTCGCCACACATACATAGGGACATAGGGACAGAGAAAGCGACTTTGTTTTATACTATTATGTAGTGATGCTCTGATTTTTTTTTACAACGCAAAGTGTATGCTACACGCAAAGTGTACTAATAGCAAAATGAACACAAGGCGGAAAAATGTATAATGGTTTTTAAATTTCAGTGATAGCGTAATACACAAAATCGAGCCCACTAACTTGCATTTTTTTTTCAGATAGCAGTAGGCGTAGGTTTGATTCTGAACAGCCGCTACAACGTGCACGACGATAAGGAGAACTGCAACGCAGATAAAGTGAACAATTACACGGTCCTTGGAGTGTTCCTCGTGACGATAGTCAATGTCTTCATCACCTCGTTTAGCGTCGCGACACCAATGAGCCAACCTGTTCCACAAATGCCTTAGTTTTGAATAATATTGGTGGTTTTACTCCGAAATGACCGCGATTTTTTTCGTTTATATGGGAACCAAAAAGGTAAGGAGATGAATATTGGGCTAATATAAAGGATCTGACTTACCATCGACAAACGCCGAAACGAAAGCCGCCGTAATTCACATGCACCCTAGGCACTGGGCGGTCACTCCATACAGAAAACGCATTTTGACAACCTACTTTTTGAATAACAACTAAATATTTAGAAATGGAAGTTAGGGCCGTGGCACTGTACGTACTGCAACCTTATTAAGGAATGGTGTGTGAAATGTACCATTTACGTCTTTATGAGCATCTGTCCTTATGAGAATCTGTCTTTTTGGGAATCTGTCGTTTTGCGACACAAAATGACATTTGCGCTCTCATTTTAATAAAATTATTATTAATTGAAAACTCAATACTTGCAATCTTTTTCGGCAGCGATTCTAATTCTAGAGCGTGGCCACAGAAGAAAATAATAGTACTAACCCGTACAGAAAGGACACTCACCCCCCCGCGCCAAAATGAGTTTCCGCCCGATATAGCGCCCCACGCCCCGCACCCCGCAGGCGCCGCGGGACTCTGCCGGTGGTGGAGGGGGTGTTTTACATAGCGCCTAGCGCCATTGACTTGTAGTTGATATTCAAAAAGAAGTAGCTTGTCAAAACGCGTTTTCTCTATGGAGTGACCGCCCAGTGACGTGGTTTAGGAGAAAAACTACCATTATTATTATTAAGTTATTTTTAAACTACTAGAAAAATTTGAAAAGATCTGAAACTATTATTTAAAAAGACTTACCGTTTTTATTTTGTTCTTATCGAGCTTGTGCCATGAACTAGATGCCTCAGTCGACCACACTGCCGATAACCTTTGAACCTCTTCATGTAGGTAGGTACAGATATTTTCTTTCACTAGTGTAAACGCCCACATTGTATTTAATCAGCATCCCATCATTCCACCATCAGTCAAACTAAAAGAAAAAAATATTTTGATGATCATCAAAATCCTTATTCAGGTAATAAAATGAGACTGAAATTACCTTTAAAAACTTACCATGATAAACTTACTTCACTCACACATCACATCACTATGTTACAACTAAGTCATTTTTATAAGTGTTACTTTCTGAATTAAGTACAGTTTATAACCTACAAAACTAAATTTAAGTTGTTAATTTTAGATATTCTTTCTTTATGCAATTTTTGGGCAAACATTATTTTGAAGTGCCTTATATTACTGTGATTTTCTATTTAAGACATATATTATTCTAATGTATGTCACAGTCGCATTTGTACTCTACTGACATAAACATAAAGCCCGACTAAAGAAATAAGAAACCTCGCCATATTGCGGAATTTCAATGGAACTAATTTTATAAGGGAAAATGTTGCCATAGTCGTAAAAATATACACGTGGCGGCGCCCCCAGAGCAGGTTTCTATTTCTTTGGTCAGGCTGTAATGTAAATACATTTTAATTTTTTTAAATAAGTACTTATATCTTAAAATATGCAATTTTGTATCTTACTTTTACCTGATGTAATAGTAAATAGGATTTGTATGCTCAATACGTACTTATTATAAGAGTAGGCAGTAAAGAATAAATCAAGTGAATATCAAGAAAAATCTCGCATTTATAGTATTTATATTTTGACCACAGATTCTATGGCATAGAATTAAGGACGCTTCTTGAATATTTTTATTGCTTGTTTGTTTTATGGTTAAACATTTTATTTTTTCGATTTTTGGTGTAGCATGTACAAAAGCCAGCCCGTGCGGTTGGATATACAATATTCTTCCCCTACCGCTACGGAATCAAGGTCGCATGTGCTGGCTACTATACATGGTACTTAATTTCGTGGCTCTTTTCGTAGCTCGATTGCTTTTTCTCTACGTACGAAAATTTTCTAAACGATTTTTCACTCATGGTTGAAAGAGTAAGAAAACTATTTAAAATAAGTAATTATTATGAATTATATAGAGTAAGATCTCATGTATATTTAATATTTAAAACGTCCAACAATTCATTATCGATATTAATGCAATAAAATTGTAACAAATATTTTTGTTTCATTTCCGAAAATAGTCATGACTCTTTCGTCAGATTCTGCTTCTAAAACGAATATATCTGGGCTATTTCCCTTCCTCTTAAAAATTTCAAATCACGAAATGTCAAAGTTGCAAAATGTGATTTTATAAATTGAATGACACTGGACATTCTGTGATTTTGGACATTTTGCGACCTGGACATTTCGGACCTTTCAACAAAAGGCGAATTTCCTTTTAGCCTAGTAATCTGCCAAGCTGAAGTTTACTGTTGGAAGAGGAATATGATGCAAATGTCGTTTATCCACAAAACTAAAAACCATCTTACATTTATATTAAGAAAAAAATTACTTACTTTCAATGTTACGTTTTGTTTGTGAGAGTGTGCGTGTGGCGGGTAAGAAAAACAACTTTCTAGATCAGAATCCAAATGTATTGAATACAAAACAAATCTAATAAAATTGTCAGGTGGCAATTTCAAAATATTCTATATTAATAGTACATAGTAAGACGAGACTGTTCGTCGCAGCCGATCGCTCCGGCGCGCGGCTACACCATTCTAATACCTGGCGGTATATTGCTTTCATTACGTTACATAATTACATACACGGGGTAATATTCCGGCCAATACCTAAATTGAGACCATTTATTTTTCATATGTATTAAAAATTACATAAAGGTAGCAATTATGGCCTGTCTTAAATCCATAATACACGCATTCCTGAGACCAGTTTTAATTAGGTTTCATTGAGGCCGAAATTTTTTTTCATTAAATTGTTGTATGGTCTCATACAAAATGGCTTGCCGCGCGCTTTTCACGATACCCGAAACTAACCTAAATTACATACACATATATAAAAATATCGACTTGCGGTGGCGAGTGAACTATACAAATAAATATATTATTGTATTACTTTTTACTAGCTTTAGTAAAAATTTCTTCTCAAAATGAAGAACAAAATTGGTCAAGGTGATATCAAGGATTTCAAGAGAATATAAATAAATGAACTTCGTATCATATGGGAATAATTACTGAGTAACAAAATTAAGTACGCGTAGCATTAAATTTTGATGGTAAACAAGCCTTATAAGATATAGAAAATAGTTTCTAAAGTAGTAAGTAGTTTGTGACAAAGGCTTAAAAGAAGTGCTTCTTTTCATATATTATACAGGGCGTCCCACGGCTATGCCACATGGAGGGGAAGTACCTTAAATATTGTAGGTAGAACATTTTACTGAAAGAAGACATTATTTTATTTCTAAAAACTATTAAAACTGCATTCATACATTTTTTAATAATTACATGGTTGAACCGGGAATCGAACCCGCTACATGAGGGAAAAAAAACACCCTGTAGATTTATCATACCAATCGAAAGGCTTCATCATAAGGATTATTTTTTGCTAAATAACATAGTGTCAGAAATAAAAGAAAGATCATGAATTTTAACATTTGATGTGGTCGCCGAGATTTTTTTTATGCATGGGGTTACTAGCGACCCGCCCCGGCCCCGCACGGGAAAATGGTTATTGTGGGTTATCCTTTAGTATATTATGCATGTATTATACATATAAACCTTCCTCTTGAATCACTTTATCTATTAACATCAAAATCCGTCGCGTAGTTTTAAAGACAGGGAGTGAAATAATCAAAAGAGTGCGACTTTGTATTCAACAGCGTAGGGGTCATAGCAATTAATAAAATTGATAAATTTTGTATTAAAAATGTTAAAATACATAGTCTTCCTTTTATTTCTGATACTATGTTATTTAGCAAAAAATAACCCTTATGATGAAGCCTTTCGCTCGGTATGATAAAACTACAGGATATATTTTTTTCTCGTATAACGGGTTCGGTTCCCGGTTCAACCATGTCATTATTAAAAAATGTATGAATGCAGTTTTAATAGTTTTTAGAAATAAAATAATGTCTTCTTTCAGTAAAATGTTCTACTTACAATATTTAAGGTACTTTCCCTCCATGTGGCATAGCTGTGGGACGCCCTGTATATCCTTTAGCTTGCAATTTTTGCTTTAAACTTGTAATTCACAAATCACTCGCCACCGCACGCCGTTAGATGCCGAATGACAACTTTTTATATACTAAACCATTTACTATTTTATTTTTTAAACAATTCATACAAATGCGTATTGCTTCAAGCGGAGTCTTTCGTTATCAGCGCCCACATTCCCATAGTGGTGGCTCGAGCCTGCCCTATGTTAGGGCAAATAGGGTGCCCTTTATTAGGGCAACTAGGGTACCCTAAGGTGTTCCGCCAGTCTTACTTCATTGCCGCCTCAACGAGGTCCAAAACGGCTTTCCAAATAAATAATATAACGAAAAATGATTTAAAAACGGACGTATAAATAATATAGGAACGTAATTAGATACAAAAACCGTAGCATTTACAATTCTGCCTAGTTTCCAAGCGTGTAATCATAGTGCAATAGGAAAGGTAAGATTGGTTTCACTTTTACATCTAGTGGAGTTTCTGCTAATATTTTCAAAGGATTTTTTGGGGACAAGTATAACCTACACAGCGCATTATATTATGTATTTTATATACTAACATTCAAGATTTACTTTGGTGGGGCACAGTTGGATATTGAAGGATATTTTGAAGTTGCATTTTGATACAACACAGAACTGAAACCATTAATACAATTCAAAGGTTTAAAAGTGCTCATCTATTCTGCAGCACAATTTTTACTCTTTTTTGTATGGTTTCAATCTAATTGGGACAGTTACGCCAATACTTCATCGACATTACAATGTTTTTTGATAGACGTACATCTATAATACGATTGTAAGTTTGACAGATATTACATCTATAAATACGATAAATATGACATGATATTTGAAGTTATCTGCGGTTACCAATGCTGAGGCACAGGGAATAACATAGAGGAACTATCTAGAATGCTACTTCTTTTTGAATGACAACTACAAGTCAATGGCCCTAGGCGCTATGTAAAACACCCGCGAACACCCCTGATAGAGTCTCGCGGCGCCTGCGGGGTGCGGGGCGTGGGGGCGCTATATCGGGCGGAAACTCATTTTAGCGCGGGGCGGTGTCCTTTCTGTACGGGTTAGTACTATTATTTTCTTCAGGGGAGTTGTCATTTTAGTTCTCACTTGAGGACATGAGTGGTGGCGCGGACTCTATAATGCATTATTATGTTTAGAGCGGTTCCTCTATGCATCAACCCTGTACCATGACTGCGGTGTGTGTGTGTGTGTGTGTCTATATGGCGTCGATGTCGACGTCGATGTCCGCGTCGTCGTCCTGGCGCTTGGCGGGCGCGGCGGCCACTTGCGCCTTGATGGGGGTCACTTTGGCGCGGTCGTCGTACTCGATCTACGGACAAGGCGAAAAACATCATTAAAGCAACGAGGGATTTTCATTTTGACAGTTTTAAAAACAAAAAAGGTTTCATTATGGTCATAAGAGATGGCACTGCACTGAATAGTTCTAAAAACAATAAAGGTTTCATTAGGGCCGAGATGGCCCTGCACTGAACTCTTACGTCAAATAAAATAGTCTATGTGCTTGGGGGTAGAAAAAATAGTCACAAAATTTAGTCGCAAAGGTCACTGGTAAAAAATTAATAATTTAAACGCAACTCAGCACGTAAAAACACGAAACGAAATTAAAACACAACAAAGTGCCTGACGATTGACGTGACAACAACAGTGTTGCCAGTATTTTATCTGCCCTGGATTGGTTTGAGAAGCTCGCGTTTGACATTTTACTTGAAATGCACGCCATCTATTGGAGTCAATAGAACCTTTTTTTTTTTCTTAAATGCCATCTTGAAAATCCTTCCTTACAAAAATTAACAACCATTGCCACAAAACCGTTACTTGATCCTTCCAACAACTAGAAAAGAGCATAATCTTCAAATGGCTGAAGATATTTTCTTGGATCATAGCTAAGAACACTCTCGAATGTGAAACCTTGCAAACAAAAAAACTAGATAAAATCGGCGCATCTGTTTAGGAGCTACGATGCCACAGACAGACAGACAGACACACACGTCAAACTAATAACACCCCTCTTTTTCGTCGGGGTCAACTTTTCTTCCAACTTATACAACGCCATCTGTAGTATAAACTTGACACCAGTTTTGCGCCACCTGTTAGTAAAAACAAGTACTTCGTGTACTAGAAAAGTCTCAATCTATCAAATCTCACTACACTTCCACAAAATAAAAAGTTTCCAGAAAGTCCACTCCCGCCGTCCTTGAAATTAACTACCTAAACTTGGTTGACTCCTTGAAAAACGTGTATCGTCATTTTTGTGTTGTTTAAACAGCCAAATACACTACAACAGTAATAAGAACACATCCATTTTTTTAGCACATCGAACATGTTAATAACCGCGAGAGCGACGACTGCACGTGGTCCGAGTAAGTCTGTAAACGCAATGATCGATGTGTGCGTAAAAATATGGTGCTTAGTTCCGAGTGGGCCATCTGTCTAGGCGCGCCGCGCGCCGCCGCTATATGTAATTTGTGACACTTCGTACAGCGCCACCTAGTGTATGCGTTTAGAACTAACATGACTCGCAGCGCCATCTGTTGCAAACACACAGTACTAGTAAGACAATCACCTCGATGTCCTCCTCGCTCTCCTGCTCCCCTTCAGAGCTGTCTTCCTCAGCCTCGGTGAGCCAGTCGAGGAACGGCTGCGCTTGCTTGCGAACTTCAGCGGTCACCTCTTTAGGAGCGTAGTTCTTCGAGGGTTTGGACGCCCACTCGAGTATGGCCTTCTCTTCTATGATGTCGGCATCGTACAGCAACTGGAATAAAATAATGGGCGTTACTTAATGGTACAAATTGATGGCAATAATGGCGGCGACTATGATATCCTACATCCCACCTCCTTATGGCAGACTATTATATCCCATCTTCGATTAGCAAATATATCCAGTCTTACTACGACGTAGAACCACTTTCACAATAGCGGAAACTTTAGGAAGTAGTTCTGTGTTCTCAACACAGATGGCGATGTATTAAAAGAATATCGATGTAGACTACTTTATGGCATGGTAATAAGGTTTGATTTTCAATGTATAATGTCCACCTTCATTCCTTCAGGTAACAGTGCCCGTACCCGACGGCGGGAGCGCGGCCAGAACCAAAATCAAAATTGATAATCAGAGACGGAGCCCCTCAGGCGTCGTCTCCTTCACGATGTTTTTCAGTATCAACGCGCTAGTGCCGTGGTTCGAGGCTCCCTTGAGCCGCCCCTAGACGCGTTGATATATGACTTTTTTTCGGGTAGTCTTCCGCTCCCCTGCAAGTCCAGTGAAGCTTGATAGGTCGTACCTTTTCGACACAAGAATAGGTCAATTAAAAAAAAAGCCCACCTTCATGATGGCGGAGACTTTAGGCAGTAGTTTCCCGTTCTCAGCACAGAGGGCGGTGAGCGCGTTGAGGGCGGCCCGCTGGGCGCGCGTGTCGCTGCGGGTGAAGCGCAGCAGCAGGCCGCGGTACTTCTTGATGTCAGCCGCGATGAAGTTCGGCCGCACCAGGATCTCGAAAATCACCAGCGGCGCTTTCGATTTCACTTCCAAGCTGAAAAACAGATGATTCAAATGAAGATCGCAGTATGTGATGTCTGATTATAATTTTTGTTGAGTAATATTGAAACATAGTGAATAAATAGTTGTAAATATGTACTGGAATAACAGGTGTCGCGACGGCGAACATAAGCAAGCAAGCGAACACTGTCCCAAGTATCTCCTTTGACCTGGATAGCCGTATCATCTACGTAGGTGAAAATGGTAGCTTTATTTAAATCCATCATGCATAGGTCATTGGTATAGATAAGAAATAAAGTAGGTCCCAGCACGCCACCCTGTGGTACTCCAAAAGTCACTACTTCCTCATCACTACAGTGCGACCATCAGTCTTCTATTTGTGAGATAGTCTTTAAATATTGATAGAGCTAGCCCTCGCATCCCTAATCTTTCAAGTTTTCTTACACGTAAAGGGACAGAGACTGTGTCAAATGCTTTAGATAAATCCAAGTATATTACCGTTCAGCCTCGTGCAGTATCTCCACGGCGGCCTTGGCCCCGTCCGCGTCGTTGGAGCCGGCGCGCTGCTTGAGGTACGCGTGGAACAGATCCATGCGCTGCTTCTCGTTCTTCTCGCTGTCTTCCGTCAGAGTCATGCTCTTAGCGCCCTCCGTCAGATCTAGCGGCACAAACATATTCATCAAAATATAGGCATGGAACAAAAATAAATCGGTTATGGTATGTCCATTATACTGGAAATTGTTACCATAATCAAATATATACAGGTATTGTATTGTATACACGTGGCGCCCCCAGAGCAGGTTTTTTTATTTTTCTGGTCAGGGTATAAGACAAATTATTTTGATGACAGTCTACGTATTACGCTCTAATTTAATTTAAAAAACCATAAGTCCCTTTCACGTTCTTAGGAACGAAAAGGGACAGGTGATTGTAAACTTAAATTTTGAGACATTAAACATCGATTTTACGCGTAGTTAGCACGAGTTTAGCAGGCATGCGAAAACATCCCACTTAAGTTAAGCTGAATTTGACAGCTGAGCTGCTTATTTTAAGTATCATTCATTCAAAATTAAATTCATTCATCTCCCCATCCTTTTCGATTCCTATATGAATGAAAGAGACCAACATTTTAGCGGCAACGGGAGAATTGAGGCCATTGTATTAATGAAAATAAAATAAAAACAAAGCATATAAATGCTATGGTAGCGTGTTACGGACCCTGCATGCGCGCGCGCACGGCCGCCTCGGACACGTCCACGGTCCAGTTGCCGTCGTCGTCGTCGTCGTCCTGCTTCTTGGCCTCCCTCTTGCTCCGGGCCGCCGGCGCCGCAGGGGGCACCGGCTCGCTCTCCTGTAGGAACACAACAATACAACAACCTTACAGTATAAATAGAAACATTTCTGGGAGGGATAGAGTACGCCTAATCAAGTATGAACCGTAAGCACGGATATGAACAGTATTGAACAGTCCGAATATCTTTAGCGCGTTCGTTTAGTATCAAATGGTTATCGGAGCTGATTATTTTTGCCGGTGAAAATAAGAAATTTAATAGAACATTTTGAAATGTGCAGTGATCATTTGCAAACATGACTCGAGGAAGAAATCAAAAAAGAAAAATGTTTTTGATTTCACCGCCCATACAAAATCTGCCAGCGGAGCGATGTGCGTGCTCTATGTATATTTATTCTCTAAGACAACAACTTTAACCTATACCACTGGTCGGTCACTCCATACAGAAAACGCGTTTTGACAACCTACTCCTTTTCGAATAACAACTGAATATCAACTACAGGTCAATGGCGCTAGGCGCTATGTAAAACACCCCCTCCACCACCGGCGGAGTCCCGCGGCGCCTGCGGGGTGCGGGGCGTGGGGCGCTATATCGGGCGGGGACTCATGACGGCGCGGGGGGGTGAGTGTCCTTTCTGTACGACTCAGTACTATTGTGCCTATAGATGAAAATTAACCGTCGACTAGCGGTAGTTAACCTAATTCTTGGTCAGTGTTGCCACCTTGCAAATAATTAAATCACTAAGTTTGCTTTAAAAACTCACTAGATAATCGGATTTTTAATATCAAAATTTTCCTTTGAAATCGCTTAATAAAAAAAGGGTTAGGGACTCTCTAGTCTTCAGTGCGCTATATAGTCATTAAAAATTGGACCTCTCGAATTCGTGCCACCATACGAAGTCGCGGCGGACATTTGAACGATGTCATATTCCATCCATAATGGCATAAATGGGCTTTTCAAATAAAAAATAAATTTCGTTAATATCTCACACACATCGTGTTTTATTCAATTTTAACTTCGTCTTTTCGCCTAGCACCGTGCGATCTGAATCGCACCTTATTATAACGGAGCTAGGGTTGCAATTTATTTGAATTATGTCGCCTAGTGGAGCTTCTGTAGGGACTACTATTTGGTATTCTGTACCTAGTAGTATGATATTATAGTGTGTATGTATGTACTCACATTCTTGGGGTCCTGTTCTGCGTCGTGGTTCCCGTTGGCGGGCGTGGGCCCCGAGCGCTTGGAGCGCTTGCCGCGGTTGCCCTCCGTCAGCGACGAGCCCTGCCATATAACAACACACATCAACACATACACACACATACACATACACGGCCAGTTTTTTTTGCCGCGTACACCGCAAAAGAAATGACGCATAAATTTAAAAAGAAACAAAAGGTTTTCATTCGAAATAAGATTTTACAAATCGATTTTCGACGTCGAATATAAATAAGCTGTGCTCAAGCCAAGGATGGCTCTCTCACAGTAATGAAGAATAAACTCTTAAATTTTAATGTACTGACCGTACGCTCATCGATACGCTTTAATCTAAAATTTTACGAATCTTTTTTTATATTGGAACATGGTGTGATGTTTGATCATGTTTATCAGTATGTGGGTATATAATATGAGATGGTGTACTGCGTGTGTGTGTGACTTAAGTGTCGGGGTTGTGTGATGTGTGTGTGTGTGACTTGAGTGCCGGGGTTGTGTGATGTGCGTGTGTGATTTGAGTGCCGGGGTTGTGTGATGTGTGACTTGAGTGCCGGGGTTGTGTGATGTGTGTGTGTGTGTGTGACTTGAGTGCCGGGGTTGTGTGATGTGTGTGTGTGTGTGTGTGACTTGAGTGTCGGGATTGTGTGATGTGTGTGTGTGTGTGTGTGACTTGAGTGCCGGGGTTGTGTGATGTGTGTGTGTGTGTGTGTGACTTGAGTGTCGGGATTGTGTGATGTGTGTGTGTGTGACTTGAGTGCCGGGGTTGTGTGATTTGTGTGTGTGTGTGTGTGTGACTTGAGTGCCGGGGTTGTGTGATGTGTGTGTGTGTGACTTGAGTGCCGGGGTTGTGTGATGTGTGTGTGTGTGTGACTTGAGTGTCGGGATTGTGTGATGTGTGTGTGACTTGAGTGCCGGGGTTGTGTGATGTGTGTGTGTGTGTGACTTGAGTGCCGGGGTTGTGTGATGTGTGTGTGTGTGTGACTTGAGTGCCGGGATTGTGTGATGTGTGTGTGTGTGACTTGAGTGCCGGGGTTGTGTGATTTGTGTGTATGTGTGACTTGAGTGCCGGGGTTGTGTGATGTGTGTGTGGGTGACTTGAGTGCCGGGGTTGTGTGATGTGTGTGTGTGTGACTTGAGTGCCGGGGTTGTGTGATGTGTGTGTGTGACTTGAGTGCCGGGGTTGTGTGATGTGTGTGTGTGTTACCTGAGTGCCGGGGTCGTGTGATGTGTGTGTGTGACTTGAGTGCCGGGGTTGTGTGATGTGTGTGTGTGACTTGAGTGCCGGGGTTGTGTGATGTGTGTGTGTGTGACTTGAGTGCCGGGGTTGTGTGATGTGTGTGTGTGTTACCTGAGTGCCGGGGTCGCTGGCGGGCGGGTTCTTGAGTATGAATGTGTTGAGCTTGTGGTTGAAGTCTAGCTGGCCGTGGTAGCCGCACGCCTTGCACCCTTGGGAGATGGTGTTCCTCTTGGTGGATACTATCAGCTCAGTCTCCGGGTTGTCGCATTCAGGACACAGCACGAACTTGCGGATGAACCTGGGGTGGACCAGAACAATTAAACAAAATCCATATTTGGCAGGCAGTTGGTCGGCTTACTACAAAAATAGTTTTCATGGTAATATTAATTCAGAGGTTTTATTTCCGAGCAAGTGAAGAATTTTAGTAATTGTCGAGCGAAGGGAATAATTTAGTCAAAGATTATACTCAGGGGTAACAAAAACGGATTTGACAAAAAAAGTGATGTGACGAAACAAGGATTTGACGAAAACACGACTTGGCGAAAAACGGATTCGACGAACCTCGGCGCTAGGCTACCAACATAGCGCCTACCAAGTGCGTCGGTGATTAAATAGCAAAGGTCGTTGATTCCACTAAGAAGCTCCCGGGTTCAAACCTCGGCACGTATGTGATTTCGATTTACGAATTCATTATGTAAAGCCTAACCAAAGAAATTAAAAGCCTCGCCATATTGCGGAATTTCAATGGAACTAATTTCATAATGGAAATTGTTGCCATAAACATAAAAATATTCACGTGGCACCTCCAGAACAGGTTTTTTATTTCTTTGGTCAGGCTTTACGTTTATTCGACGCTCTTACGGTGAAGGAAAACATCGTGAGGAAACCTGCACACACCTGCCAAGTAATTCGATTGTATGTAAAGACCAAGGCACTGGGCGGTCACTCCATACAGAAAACGCATTTTGACAAGCTACTTCTTTTTGAATATCAACTACAAGTGAATGGCGCTAGGCGCTATGTAAAATACCCCCGATCCCCCTTGTAGGCCTATGTACTTCTCGAGAAGCTGTCAAACGCGACATATTGACAGAACTACTATGGCTCTAATGTCACTATGTCGCGTTTGACAGCTTCTCGAGCCTGTCGCTACTTACATAGTAGGCCTACAAGTAGAGTCCCGCGGCGCCTGCGGGGTGCGGGGCGTGGGGCGCTATATCGGGCGGGGAACTTATTTTAGCGCGGGGGGGTGAGTGTCCTTTCTGTACGGGTTAGTACTATTATTTTCTTCTGTGGCAAGGTGTCAGATGCCTTGTAACGTGGTGCCTTGCATGCCACATCATCCTCATCAGATTTTTTCAAGGACCGCGGGAGTGGACTTTCTAGAAACTTTTTATTTTGTTATCTTGGTGAGCCGCGGATGTGACAGCCTGTTTACAGTGTACGCCCTAGCCCCTCGGCGGGGCTGGGGCCACACACTGGTGCAATATGCTCACCCGTCCAGCAGGTCCTGCAGCTTGGCGGAGTCGTGCGAGCCGTTGACGATGAAGCGCTCGTTCTTGAAGTCGAACTGAGTCTGCGCGCCCAGCTCGCAACCGAAGTACTTCGTCGGATCTGCAACGGAACACAACGGCAAATTTATTCGTTTGGGTGGTTCATTGCATTGCGTTTTATAAAGTTGTTTTGCCTTTTATAGGGTTAATAAATAGAATACGACGCCAGACAGCCTTGCTACAAACATTCCCTTTCACGGCTAATAGTTTAAAAAACTAAAAAACTAGCTTCCTTTCCGCCATCTTGGACGTCCACCATATTGGACTTACGTCACGTGATTATATTTTCGTATTCCTGACAGCAAACCCTTTTATTTGATACCCATATCATGGGGGTGGATTTCAAACAGCCAGTCCGCCATCTTGCGGAGGCCGCCATATTGGATTTGTAATGACGTTTCTTATCTGGTCATTTTTTATTTTTTTTAATATATTTTTAACTCTGAGCGTGTGCAAAATTTCATCCTAATCGGAGACCGGGTAGTGGGTCAAATTAAGATTCCAAGATTTTCTCACATACATAGTTACAAGTAAAGCTAGTAAAAGCGTGTTGAAAAGAATGGTTTAGTACTCACACGTAGCGGGCCTTCCCAGCGCCTTAGCGACTTCAGGCATGTTGACGATGACGGTTTTAATACCATTGCCTTTGCCTTCCACCTTGGCGCAGATCCTGGGCATCTTGTAGCGGTAGAACGCATCCGCCACGTTGCGATTCACGTTCACGGACCCCATCTTGGCTGAACACTCTCAAACTCCACTAAAAAGTATACCTTATCTCTGTTTATATATTATTTTTTTAACTAAATTAATCCGGTTATGCTGTGGTTGGTTCTTGACGTAGGATCTGGAAAGGAAAGAAATGTACACATTTATTTTTTAACTTAATTACAACCACTCGCAACTGAAAGAGCCAGCTCAAAGTATTATTCAATTTTTTTTTCTTTTAAATATCGCGACTAAACCTGCATATGTACGCGAAGAAATCCAAAGATTGCGCCGTCTGATAGGGACAACGCAACCTTGGCGAGCCGAGACAGGAGCGGCTTAAGATTTAAGTTTCCCTAGGCTCCACGCACTAGTACCTAGTAAAATAAGAACGCCAGGAGGCGAGGGACTGTCTTGACTAGACTGAATGGTTTATTTACATTTTATTCACATGAAAACCAATCAAGTATATATAAACTCAACTTATACGGAACTATACACAATTATACACATTTCTAAGAAACACTGCCGTCAGTATTGAAGTCAAGGGGAAAACTGAAGAAAAATGGACGAGGATGACGTATGAATGACGAAGGAATTCCAAAATTGAATGTTTGAATTTAGACGAGAAAGAAATGGAATATAGGGTGGAAATGAGGTTGCAAAGCACATCAACGCGAAAACTGAAGAAAAATGGACGAGGATGACGTATGAATGACGAAGGAATTCCAAAATTTGAATTTGAATTGATAGTTTGAATTTAGACGAGACAGAAAAGCACCTCGTTACAGACATATAGATGAGTGAGTGTTATGTGTGTACCTGTGGTTATTGCGATGGCTGTGTGACTCTATCGGGGAGCGTTGCGAGGTCGCATGCGGCGGGCGGCGGTCCCGCGGCGCGCGCCAGTCACGTCGGCCGCAGCGGCAGCAGCTTGCGATGCCTGTTACTGCAAAATTTTGATGTTCTGTAACAAAGTTCGCCGCTCAATGTCTGAACAGTTCTGGAAGACGGTGGCGTTACGTCGTGGACTATCCAATCTATTCATAAATCCTAGGCCCATATCATATAACTTCACTAACGGAGTCCTAACGTGCCCTCTGTGTTCCCGTGTTTTGCGAACCAAACTTGGGTACTGCAGCCACATGAGAGCGCACGAGCGGGCTGCCCAGATTAGTCCGCGCAGCTAATACAGTCGCTGTAGCCGAAACCGGCCAGGATAGTATATATAAATTCTAGGCCCTATGACGTCGTATATTATTGCCTATGGATGTCATCGTGGAATTTCATCGTCTACTTTCGACGGCGTCATGAAATGTCATTGTCAACTCAAGCATTAATTGTACAATGTCAACTTTAGGCGTCGAAGCTAGAGCTCGTAGAATGTTATCATTATATCTTTCGCTGTCGAAGAGTCGTAGAATGGCATCGTCACTTGTCGAATCGAAGCGTCGTAGAATATCGTCGTCAGCTGTCGACTCGAAAAGAAGAAGCTGTCGACGGCTGCAGTATTGTTAGAAATATATCTGTCTTTCGTTTTTAAGGGCATTAGAGTTGTAGTGTAGTGACGGCATCAGCAATATTTAGGTATACAACTATATAAGTTAGCACTTAGTAATAATAGCTCTGGATGCGGGCAGCGCGTAACCGATCGTTGTGGAGATCTTTGGGGGAGGCCTTGTCCAGCAGTGGACTGTGGAGTGGCTGAAATAATGATGATGATGAATAATAGCTCTCCCTTTTGGCTCAATAAAGTATCTACGTTGCCGCCACCGAAGTTCACAAGGAAGGAACCCATGGTTACCTGGAACCCATGGTTGCCATTGGATGGCAACCATGCACGGCTATTTTGTAAGCGCAATCTCAGTAGTGTCTTAGAGAAAGAGTGTGAGTCGTGACGTGCCATCGTACCTTCTCGCAGTGTTTCTCGGTGTGTGTGACGTCATGCACCCTCGACGGCAGCCGGCCGCTCTCCTCGCCGCGCCACACCGCCCACTCTCCTCGCACTGTACTGATTTCTCTGCAACAATAGCATAATTCACATTATAGCACAATCGTTAACAGCCTGTCACCACGTGCCCACCAAAGGATTCTACGAAATTAAAGACTAAAGTCAAACGAAAAATGTCATTGGATTCTGGCTTGAACGTCAAACTAGAATCCTCTACAAACTATATAATAGCTACGACTATGAGTATAACTTCGGAATTTTAATGCTACAGATGTTAGTCAGGGTGAACGTAGCTTTCTAATGGTGAAATAATTTTGGAAATCGGTTCCGTAGTTTCGAAGCCTATTCGATGCAAACAAAGAAACCTTTCCTCTTTATAATATCTATTATAGTATAGATTACATTTATATTATTCATCCTCGGCAATAGACAAAATAAACGAATGCAAAAAAACTGCCCTTTAACAAAAAATATACCTAATAATGAAAATTTCATAATTCACGTATTCTTTAAACAAAAGTTATTTTCTAGCGATAAAACACGTACAAAACACAAGAAAGTTATAAAAACTGCAAAGAAAATAAAAATGTAGAATAACTACGCGACATTATTGATAACAGATTCATGTTAACATAAAAAGTACTTACAACTTACAAGTAATCAAGACGCGTAGAGATTAATAATAGTAAACAAATCAAGTTATAGTGTGCCTTTTAAATTATAATAGAATCAAATTGACTCTTCTTGTAGGTCAATGCATAATCTACAGCACAGAATAAATAATAGTACTAGTTCTATAGGTACAATATATTACAAAGATAAAATATTTGATTGTTTGTGTGTTTGCATTGAATAGGCTCCGAAACTACTGAACCGATTTTATTTAAACTTGGTACAAAGATGGAATAGACTTTGGGAGGTAACATGGGCGGCTACATTTTACCGCGGAAGAATTCCTCATTCCCACCGGAAAAACTGTTAACGCGGGCGGAGCCAATAAATAATATACATATACTGCGCTAGGTATCCATCTAAGTCTGTGGTATAAACCTACGTCATTATTATAACCGACCCACGATATGGGCTCTGAACATTGAAAGTGTTAATACCTACCTATACAAATCAAATAGTATATATTATTTTTACTTAATTTTGCTAGATAAAAGTTGTGAGGTCAACTATACTTCTCATCAAAAAAATCGAAACACTTCCGTTTTTTTTTTATTTATTCCTAAATGTACACATTTTTCTGATAATCCTGACAAAACGTAAACTTGCAAGGTGTTTCGATTTTTTTGATGAGAAGTGTATAAGTTTATTATGACTTTATCGTTAATATAAAAGCAAAACAATATTTACAAGTGAATAATAGTGATCGATTGGTATTGTTAATGCTACTTAGTTTAGTTTATGAATAGGAATTATGATTGTATTCAAAGATGTTTATTTAGTAAGAGGTTGAGAAAGTACCAATAGCTTAATCAAATATTTACAAACAACAACTCTAGACATAACTCTATTGAGTCCTAGTCGCAAGCTGGTTCGCGTCGGACGTGTCGTTAGTTTGTGCTCCAATATTTTAAGTGATTTTATGTGATTGGCTGTTGGAAGAAGTTTTTGATTCTCTGTCGCACCTACGTGTCCCTTACCTGCGAACTCCGCCTACTGGGCGGTCCTAGAAAGAGACGAATCTATATCCACGGCTTCCGCGTCGTTATTGGTCGGCTTGGATTCGATCTCGGGATCGCTGCGCGTGAGTCAGGAGCTGCCCCACCGAGCCACCGTAACAGTTATAATTACTGGCGAAAAAGTGTTCTACTTGCTCCACTAGTGTGTGTGACGTGCCGCACGCACCGCTCGGCTACGATCTGCGCTACGGTGGAGGTGGCGTCTCAACGTCACAGCTACAACCAAGCTACGGCTACGAGCTACGAGTGTGCTACGAATTGTTTAGCCTACTGTTTCCTCGCTTTATAAGTACAAGCGCATACGGTCGCCTTCTATTAAGAGTACTGTATCGATTCTATACATACGCCTGATGTCTGCACTACAAACAACTCCACAGCAGCGCAAAGACGAACTGGGAACAAACAGTTTGTCGGAATCTGACATTCTGAAGGCAGTTAAAAATAGCGATAACGTCAACAATAAGCTTCGTTCCAAACGCCCTAGAGCTGACTTATCACCCGATAATATGCAATCTGAAAACATAGAAGAGTGTAACTTTGCTCAACAACTAGCTCAACAAACCAAGATGATTACTAAGCTAGTATCGGACGTAGCTGAAATTAAAAATCAGAACACCACTATTCAGTCTACAAACGAGAATATTCAAAAAAGTATGGATTTTCTAAGCAAGCAGTATGATCAGATGCAAGACGAAATTTTGACACTGAAAAAAGAGCGTCGTGAGCAAACTGAGTATATTAAGCTTCTTGAAAATAAAGTACAAGACCTACATTACAAATCACGCTCATCGGGCGTCGAAATTAGAAATATTCCATTAGCAATCGACGAAACAACCGCAATCCTAACTTCATCTTTATGTGAAATTGGAAAAGCTGTAGGCCACCCAATCTCTGAAACTCAAATTAGAGACATTTATCGCCTCCCAGGTAAGCCAAACATAGCAAGACCTATAGTAGCTGAGTTTTCTACTGTTGGGGCTAAGGATGAGTTGCTGAACGCCGTGCGGAAATTCAATAAAACTATGAAGGATAAAAGTGACAAGCTTAACACCAAACATCTGGCAATACCTGGATCTCCTATACCTATTTATCTATCGGAACAAGTGCCTGGGTCGAGCAGAAAACTATACCGCACAGCTAGAACCTTCGCAAATGAAAATGGCTTCCAATTCTGCTGGGTTAAAAACGGGAATATATTTTTACGAAAGAAAGAAGGAGACAAACAGATTATCGTGACCTCGGAACAATGTCTACGAGAACTTACAAGAACCGAATGACTGATAAAGGCTGTAGAATCTACATTTAACTATTGTTTTAAATTTATTATCTTTAAACATATCTTTACTATCAAAATCAAAATTCTATATAAAAAATTATACGTACTTACTCACTACTCAAACTTTATATATTACTTTAACATCACAACTACACTAGATAGATACACCGCGCTACAACAAGCACCAACTTATACTACACACACTCAAAAGTACACATACACATACTCCTCCACACACATATTTTACATCCCAATGTTTCCATGTTTTTTGCTGCAACCAACTTCTGTGACGTATATAATATTCAAAAATGGCTAACTTAAATAATATTCTGAATGATTTAGATTCACAAAATACGAACGCTTTTGCTTGCTCCCCAGATAACTGTAGCTCTTATGTACTAACACCTGAGAAAAATATTACTATGCTGCACTTAAATATACGAAGCGTAAACAAAAATTTTAGTGAGTTACTTATCCTTCTAAACAGAATAAAAACTCGAGTAGATGTAATTATTCTTACAGAATGCTGGCTAAGTAAGGTAGATAAGACACCGTACCTATCAGGTTATAATTGTAGTTTTACCAAAAATATAAAAAACCAGAACGATGGTATAATAATTTATTCGAGGGTAGGCCTAAAATGCAAAATTAAGGAACCAGATTTCAGAAGCGGCACCTGCTTAACCTGCGTTATAGATAATAAACTAGCTTTAGTTGCTGTATATAGGTCACCATCCTATAAATCTAAGCAACATATGGATAATTTCCTAAATAGTCTTAATACAATTTATCTAAGTCTTTCAAATATTAGCAGCATAGCACTTATAGGAGACATTAATATAGATATTATGCCAGGTAATAAAGATACTTTTAGTTCCGATTATGTAAACTTTAACGCTTCGCATGGGTTGCTTCCTACGCACACATTAAAAACCCGAAAAGAATCATGCCTAGACCATATACTGCTCAAATCGAAACTCAAGCAAACAACATTGGTCATGAATACTTTTATCACTGACCATCAGCCTATTATGTTTTCAATAGAAAAAACTGTTAAAATTAAAAGACCTTCTACAACCGTCACCCGCCTAGATCATACAGCAATAAAAACAGATCTCGAAAATACAGATTTCTCTGAGGTTCTCAGTGCTGAAGATGCCAATGAAGCGACTAATATATTTATAAATATTTTAAAATCAACAATTAGTAAACATACCAAAATAGTTAAAATTTCGAGGAAAGATAGAAATTTAAAGCCTTGGATCACGCCAGGTTTATTAAAATGTATTAGGCATCGTGATAAATTGCACTTAAATTACAAAAAAGACCCCGATAACCCAATAAAAAAGATATCTTATACCCGCTACCGCAATTTTTGCAATGGTCTCCTCAAAAGACTAAAAAGAGAATATGAAGAAAATGAACTTATAAAAGCAGGTAAAAGCCCTAAAAAACTGTGGAAAACAATTAAGACCATAACCAATTCCCAAAAAATTACTGAATCCCCAACTGATCTGTTGGATATATGCGATAATCCAAAAGCCTCCGTCGACCAAGTCTGTAGTTTCTTTAGCAATGTAGGTAAAAACCTTGCGAATAAACTAACCACTAGTAATCCCCACCTGTTCACCTCAAAATCTTGTCAGTCTAATTACCCGGAACGTAAGGCCTCCCATTCCCCACGTAACTCATTTGTTTTACTGGAAGTTGATGATGCAGAAATCGAAAGTATTATCCTGAAACTACGACACGACTGCTCCACGGGATGGGATAATATTGGCGCTTCAACATTGAAGGATTGCCGGCATGTTCTGGTACCATGTATTACACATATTTGTAATCTTTCTATTGTTACTGGCACCTTTCCAGAAGCATTCAAGCTGGCTGTAGTCCATCCTATATATAAGAACGGGAACAGGGACTGTGTCAATAATTATAGGCCAATTTCTGTACTTTCTGCACTTTCGAAAATTTTAGAAAAAGCATTAAATAAAAGACTTCGAAACTTTTTGGAATCCCAAAATATTATTGCAAAAAACCAGTATGGATTCCGAACCGGTATATCAACCGAAGATGCAGTAATAGATTTAACACAAACAATATCAAAAAATTTAGACGCTAGGATGAAATGTATGGGGATATTTTTAGATTTATCAAAGGCGTTTGACACGGTCTCTGTTCCACTGCTCGTTGACAAACTGGAGAGGATGGGCATCAGAGGAATAACATTAGACCTGTTCAGAAATTATCTCACGAATCGAAGGCAGGTAGTTAGGATTGACACATATTATAGCGAAGAACAACTAATGACATACGGCGTCCCGCAGGGAAGTATTCTAGGGCCGACTCTCTTTCAGATCTATCTGAACGAGCTTTGCAAACTAGAGATAAAACAATGTACTATTTTCACCTACGCTGATGATACAGCTGTTCTAGTTCATGGCAAAGATTGGTCTCAGGTTGAAAACTATGCAGAACTAGCGCTGCGTCACATATTGAAATGGTTAAACTTAAATTTACTAACATTGAATGTAGACAAAACTTTTTACATCCCCTTCTTCATTCGAAAAAATCTGAAACCCCCTGACAATCTAACTATAACGGCACACTCTTGTGACATTAACGACCGGCAAAATTGCACTTGCAGTCAACTGTCTAAAGCAGAGTGTGTAAAGTATTTAGGTGTACATATAGATACCAGCCTTAAGTGGATAAAACAAATTGACGTACTGAGTTCGAGAGTATCGCGTCTAATTCATGCTTTTAAATCTCTCAGAACATCAGCAAGTACAGATATTTTAAAAATGACATACATCACCCTTTGTCAATCTATAATTTCTTATTGTATCTGTGTATGGGGTGGAGCCAACAAAACTGTTATCATCAAACTCGAACGCGCGCAAAGAAGTGTATTAAAAGTAATGCTCAAAAAGCCTTACAGATACCCAACGCGTCAAATATATAGTGACCTAAAACTATTGACCGTGCGTCAGCTGTACATATTGCAAACTGCACTAAGAAAGCACCGTTCAATTCCAATCCCAGCAAACAAGCGCAGAAATATCTCAATAAGTGTCCCCCATAAAACATCATTTGCTAAAAAACAGTACTACGTGCGGAGTGCTCTCATATATACAAAATTAAACAAAAAACTCGAGCTCTTGAAACTAAATAGACATAACGTAAAAATAAAATTGTCAAATTGGCTACTTAAACAAAACTACGATGACACAGAAAATTTACTCACAATATCAGTATGAATGTGTATGGAGTATAATATAATATGCTTTTAAAAATTCACACTTACAACCCAAACATACATACACACACACACACACACACACACACACACACACACACACACACACACACACACACACACACACACACACACACACACACACACACACACACACACACACACACACACACACACACACACACCGTAGTATTATTATATATATTATATATTTATTATATAGACATCTACCACACATAAATTGAATTGTTTTCTTTTATTCACCTATTGGCTGGCAGTGCTGGCACACAGAACCGGCTTGCAACTAACTTTCTGCTTAACTTAATTAAGATCATTTTTGTAATCACTGACACCTAAAATACAGGATTCTTCCTAGTTTAGGTGCCAGGGAACCTATCTGTATTATACCCCTTATTGGAAGAAAATAAACATTTTATTATTATTATTTATTATAATTTGATAATGCGACGTTTATTTTTAAATCCAATAGATATTTAAAGGCTCTGTACACCGTTTATCCGCAACATTGTGGTAGTCGTTAACAGCTCATATATGTCCCCACCGAGGGGCTCGAGCCTACCCTGATGATACCAGGGTGAATAGGCCTTAGTCGACCACGCTGGCCCAGTGCGGGTTGGTCAACTTCGCACACAACCTTTGAATTTCTTCGCAGGTGTGTGCAGGTTTCCTCACGATGTTTTCCTTCACCGTAAGAGCGTCGAATAAACGTACATATGAATTCGAAAATTGAAAACACATAGGTACGTGCCGAGGTTTGAACCCGCGAACTTCGGAATGGAAGTCAATGGGCCTAGCCACCTGGCCACCGACGCCCTGAACATGATGTTGATGTTGTTGTGTCAACATAGTGGTAGTACCACAGAATACCAAATAGTAGTACCTAGTAGTACTCATTAAACTGTACAACTTTCCCTAAGGAACATAGGTTGAAATCTCAAAATTAAAATTAAACTTGTCATACAAAGTGGCCGGTCACGTGGCTGAAGTTTGTATGAAAAGTAAAATATTATGTTTGCTACATGAGTACTGCCACTAGGTATGTTGCGGATAAACAACCAGTTAAATTTCACGGTGTACAGAGCCTTTGAATAACTATCGGATCACTATCACTACATAGTATAAAACAAAGTAGCTTTCTCTGTCCCAATGTATGCTTGAAAGAAAGAAAGAAAGAAATATTTTTTTATTCGAAGTAAGATTTCACAAATCATTTTTCGACGTCGAGGCGGGTTCACAATTTGGCTGTCTTCTGTGGAGAAGAACCCGCCGGAAGAAACTCCACAGGCGTTGCATCTTTTCAAACTATTTTACAAAAAATATTATTTTATACAATTTGATTCATATAACAAAGAGTGCAAACGAAGTATGCAATTAGAGGAAGGCAACCAGTCAAAGTAGAAAAACTAAATTATGTAACCAAAAAACAACCGGCAATCGACTAGAGTAGACCAGTCCCCCCAAGCAGCAGCTTAAATCGTGTGGTTCAAGCTATAATCCTCCCCTATGAAACCTTAATGAAATTCAATTTTGACTATGCCAAAAAATGGTATTGAAATAGTAGTAAATACTATCATTGTAAGAAAAATTAGTATTGTTATGATTCTGAAGATATAGCTATAGTTTGGGGAGGATTATAGCTGGATGTTCAAGCTATAATCCTCCCCTCTCGTACAGCCAAACGGCGGGGTCTTTCGACTTAGTTTATATCCAAAAAAATAGACACGAAATAGTATTCATTGCTCACTAAAGAAAGAAAATTAGACGCGCTGTAGTTCCGAAGATATAGCTACTGGTTGGGGAGGATTATGGCTTGAGCATTTCAATTGTGCTCATTTCTGCACTTCGCTTTGTTCTTTCATCCCAAAATTGGTATCAAAAATTGGTATTGAAATAGTATCGTCAAACTACATTCGATTTATTACGAAAAACATCGTAAAAGTACTTTAAAAATGCATGTAAAGTTCTACATACAAATTGGTTTTGAGTCCCTATAATGCACAGTACGATAATACACAGTAGGGTGGCTCGCGGTTGTATGGAGAAAAAAAATTTTCTTCGTGTAGATTTCTAATAGTGCGGAAAAGTTGCATAATGATGAGTACATAAAGCACGATTTTTTTCGTTTTTTTATCAATGCATTAAGTGCCTCCGCATCGCCATTGAAATTTTGAAAAATCTATAAAAAATCCTTATTTTTAAAAGTAGCTGTTGTTGAAAGTAATGTGCTTCATTAAAATAATAGGGACATGAAAACACAGATAAAGCATGAAATATTTATTGGAATACAAAAAAATAACAATTAGTTACACAAATTTCTGAGAAAGGATACCCTCATTCACCCTTAAAATCTTTTTTGGACTCGAATTTTGGCATTATTTTCCTTGACGACAACTTAACTCGAATCAAACCTTCTCTTGCTTTTTTTGTGCAAAGTGTCGCCGAAGCCTCAGTTGTGATCTTTACAGACCGTTCAACTGCCTGTGTGTGATTAGGCAAGAGTAAAAATTGAGTATTATTCGTACTTTTGCCATCAAAATATAGGAATGACTGAATTTCTTCATCTGAAAGATTTTGTAAAATCGGGGGTGGCGTTACTTCAGTTTTGTTCCAGTCAATTAAATCTATGTATGAAGAGGCATCCATGTTAAGTTTTTGTACCTCAAACATTCTTGGTGGTTGCACTGCTGAAGCTGTAGCACGTGCGTTTAGAATTCTTTTCACTGCTACTTTACGTACGTTCTCCTGCTCGTCGGTCAACATAGACAATAAAAGATTTTCCGGATGAACGGCGTAACTGTTTCGTTGCAAAACTGGATCCACAACTTTTTTCAGTCTTAAAGGTAAATACCTTGATCGAGACACTGCGTCATAAAAGTGTCTAGCACCATGTACACATGACGGAGAACTTTTAATTGCGAACCATACTGGGGCATAAACTTTGACAACAAAAGTAGCCAAAATGATTAAATTTTCTGATGGAGCTTCAGTAGCCACATATAATCTTAAAATGCGGTTAGCTCTTGTAAGCCATCTTGCGTGCGATAGCTTTCCGGGTGATTTGTTCGCTAAACCTTCAGGAAAGTGACCGGTTGCGACCGCTGAAACAATTTGGTGTAAGTATAATTGATCAGTGCTCAGATCTTTAGCAGCTTCTGGCAAAGTGCCTTGTATTGGGTCGAATGGAACAACCGGCATTGTTTCACAGTTATCTAAAGCTTTTCCTATTTGACCTGTGTAAGATCTAGGTCCCGAAGTAGTTCCATCTAGATGTAAAAACAAATGCCGAAGTGGCAACTCATTCATGTGTAGCAAGCATATTATCCATTGAAGAGGTCTTCCTAGTTGTTTTTCTATCAGACGAATAGCACCACCGTATTTGCCAGTATTCACGTTAGTACCATCACATCCAATAGCCAAAAGATGATCAAGTGATATATTTTCGTCTTTTAGGTACGCGAAGATACTAGCAACCATACTTTTTGCTGTGCCACACAAAGGCACGACGTATCCCATATAAATAGACCCTGGTTCTTTAACCAACGAGATGTGCTCTTCTGTTACTGTTGTTCTATAATTCTTTCCATCTTTATTTATAATTTTTAATGTTCTGTCCTTTCTTCCATCAAAATATAACGCAGTTAAATCAGAATCATTCCGAACATCGATAACATTTTCACGAGTTTTCGATCTATATCTTCGTAGTTTATGACGGTCAATAATTGGGACATCCGCCTGAATGTCGTGTAACACCGACGATGCGATGGCTGCAGCAGCTCGGTCCGATACGCCATAACGATCACAAGTCTTGGCTAATGTTGTAAAAGATATCACACCAGGCTTTTTTCTTTTGCTCTCAGTTTCAAGAGACGATGATGGTAAGACATTTCGACAACCTCTTTCCGCCTTTCCGCCTTTCGGGGCCGCCGCATCGACACGATCTGGCAAATTTCTTTTACGTGATTGTATTCTTTCACATCTTTTTTTTAGTAACTTAGTAGTTTTTCCGTCTATTCCACCAATCATCATCTTTTGCACTGTTCTTTGATCTACAAGAAAGTCTTTTTCTGCTTCGGGGATCTTTTTTTCTTTTGGGCAATCACACTGGGAAATATTTCGGCATTTACAAGATGAAATATCAAAGAGAATGCGACTGTCGGATAAAAACATTTGTCTTTTCTCATCTGTGAGCCTTTTAATTGATTTCATGAGGTTTTTGCACTTAAGATGATAAGCTTTTAGCATTTGAATTACTCTTGTATGCGAAACAGTTGGCAATGAAGCTTTACGCCATATTTTTTCTATGAGGGATGCAACTATCTCAGCTATTTCGCCAAACAAAGGTTCTTTTGGGTTTTTCATTTTAATTTTGATATCATACCTCGTCCATTCCCACTGTTTCATGACATCTTCGTAGGTCGGCAGGACGTTTTCTTTGAATGGGCCAATTTCACCAAACAATGGACAATTTACAGCACTACGGGTCTTTTCCATGTTTCTAAACACATTTACAATTGTTAAGTAACGTTAAAGTACAGTAAAAACTCAAAAGAAATGGCGCGCGACCTTTCACCGTAATTACAATAGATCAACTAGCGCATCAAATTATCGGTCGCCCGCACGCGCGAAACCACGTCCCCCGCGCACCTTCCCGCTTGCTTTAATAGTGGTATTCAAGGTCACAATGCGTTCAAAATTATTTTAAAGCAAGAAAAGGATACTTTGTATTAAATTTGATCAAAAAGGAGGCTTAATTATGAAAATTATTATTAATTATAGTCGTCTGAACTAGGGTCCAGAATGAGTTATTTTTTAAAGTTCAGTGACCTTGCGGGGGCACTTACTCAAGTCTGATTGTATTGACGCGGAACAAAAGTTTTCATTTGAAACCATAATGCAACTTTTTTTCGCTATTAGAAATTCGAAAACCCGAAAAAAAAATTTCGAGCCACCCTAATACACAGCCAGAAAAGCATGACCGACAATTGAATACCAAACATGCATTGCGGTTACGGAGTCGTATAGTCCTTGCCGTGCATTATTGGACGGGTTTGGTAGACACGGTCCGATATTGTATAGACAATATTTAATGTGGATTTGATTGTTTGGCATTCAATTGTTGGCCATGCTTTGCTGGCTGTGTATTATCGTACTGTGCATTACAAGGACTCAAAACCAATTTGTATGTAGAACTTTACATGCATTTTTAAAGTACTTTTACGATGTTTTTCGTAATAAATCGAATGTAGTTTGACGATACTATTTCAATACCAATTTTTGATACCAATTTTGGGATGAAAGAACAAAGCGAAGTGCAGAAATGAGCAAAATTGAAATGCTCAAGCCATAATCCTCCCCAACCAGTAGCTATATCTTCGGAACTACAGCGCGTCTAATTTTCTTTCTTTAGTGAGCAATGAATACTATTTCGTGTCTATTTTTTTGGATATAAACTAAGTCGAAAGACCCCGCCGTTTGGCTGTACGAGAGGGGAGGATTATAGCTTGAACATCCAGCTATAATCCTCCCCAAACTATAGCTATATCTTCAGAATCATAACAATACTAATTTTTCTTACAATGATAGTATTTACTACTATTTCAATACCATTTTTTGGCATAGTCAAAATTGAATTTCATTAAGGTTTCATAGGGGAGGATTATAGCTTGAACCACACCTTAAATCTTTAAAACTACGCAACGGATTTTGATGCGGATTTTTTTGATAGATAGAGTGTTTCAAGAGGAAGGTTTATATTATGTATAATACATGCTTAGCACGAAAGGAAAAAAAAGTCCTTGTCATATTACGGAAAATCGATTAAATAAGTTTTTAATAGAAAATGTTGCCAGGTTTTTTATTTATCTGCTCAGACTTAGTCAAGTAGCTTATTAATATTACTGCACTGCTCGACAAATGCCTTAATCTAGCTAAAGAAAGATTAAAAATCCAAAAACAATAATCTAGAAAAATTAAATAAATAAAATGAGATCTTACCTTTTACATCGATCAAAAATAGACTAAATTTAATGTTTGCCTAACAAATCTAATGCACTAGTACTTGACTTCATATAAGGATCGCCAGCACTCGTACTAGCTCGGACTACGTGATTGGAAAGTTAAATTGAATTTTATTTTGCTAAATATAACTTCTTAAATCCTAAAAATACCCCAAAAACTCGTAAACAAAATCAACTTACGAGTCCGGTTACCTCGTTGCCATTTCATAGGTCCGTTCGAAAGGCGCAAGGTCCTGTGCAACCTTCCAATTTAAGAATAAAAGCAAAGTGCGCACTGCTGTCGCCGAAACAAAACACGACGCATTACGCGATCTCTAAAGCGTCGAGTACACTATTCGTGAAGTTGAAACTGTTGAAAGTGAAGTTAATAATATGCAAGCAACGTATGCAAGTTAGAAGTCGGAAACCTTTGGTGGCTTCATGAAATCGTAGCTCCCACCGAGGGGCTCGAGCCTACCTGACCCAATGCAGTTCGGTTGCCTTCACTCACGTTCCATTCGTGATTTTTTCACACTAGTGTGTCCAGGTACAGGTTACCTCACGATGTTTTCCTTTACGGTAAGAGCGTACAAACGTATAAATAAACGTACATTTAATTTAAAAATCGAAGTATGTACCATAGTAATAATTATACGTTGAGCAGACTTGACCCCCTACCTCCAGAATTAAAGACAAGGGCACTTGCCCCTAGGTCATCGACGCTGCTCGTTGTAACTTTTGATTTGATCGCTACTACCATGGTACCTATAGTACTTTTATTTATTCTGTGCCATGTGGTAAAATTGACGTCACACTAACAACACAGGTAACAAACGTTAGCAACGTTTTTTTCTTTCTTTCTTTCGAAATATGAAGGCCTAGGCTTCGATGCAACTGATTGTATTGCGTAGAGGCATTCCACTCATTAAAACATGACACGGAGAAAAAAAAAACGTAGCGATTTCCAACTTCACCATTTTTTATCACGAACAGTGTATAAGCCGCTTAATCCTCGAATTGAATCCTATTGGCCAACCAAACTTAAGCACACGTGTATAGAACAATCAAACGATATTAGATTATGGACGGAATGCATTGACGGCGCAGTTTGTTGGTTTCTTTAAATTTGTTGAAGCGATAGAGCAATGTATTGTAAGACAGGAGGTTACATGGTGGAGTTTATGGGTAAAGGTCACGGTTATCAACCGCCAATCACGTACGATTCGCCACGGTTGCTTACTGCACATTAAACAGGGGGTTTTTATTTGTTTGAAAAGTTTTCCGTAGCAAAACGATTAACTCCGTTTATCAAAACTTTGTTGCTTCTTTGTTTATTTTCAAAATCGCAATCTGTGTTTTTTTACTAGCTTATCTACCCACATCAATAAGTTCTTCTCATCCATCATCTCAAGAACTTCGGTGGCCAAGTGGCTAGGTCCGTTGACTTCCATTCTGACGTTCGCGGGTTCGAACCTCGGCTTCGATTTTCGAATTCATATGTACGTTTATTTGACGTTCTTGATTACGTTGAAGGAAAACATCGTGAGGAAGCCTGCACACTTGCGAAGTAATTCAAGGGTTGTGTGTGAAGTTTACCAACCCGCACTGGGCCAGCGTGGTCGACTAAGGCCCATTCACCTTGATTTCAGTGTAGGTTCGAGCCCCTCGGTGGGGACAAATGAGCTGTTAATAATGATGATCCATCATCTGCTGTAGTACTAGACTATTAATTCTGTGGTACAAGAAGAGTCCGGTCATGTGAAGTAGTAAGTCCTCCGTGTTGTAAATGTTGCAATGTAATGTACCTACCTACGTGTGATAGTGGAATGCAGACAGACAGACACTGTTATAGTTTATACTAAGATGTCTCTGTCGCGTTCATTGACGGTTTATACCAACTGTTTCGAGCCAAGTCTTGAGAGAAAAGCGGATCATGATTTAAAAAATACATTTATTACTTCAAATATTTGAAATAATGAATGCCAAGGATTTTTTATCGTAGAGACCCATACTTTTTAAAGTGTGAGCAGAGAGATGCACTTACGTTTAGTACAGAAGAAAAGGTTTCTGCAATATAACCTTTGCGCGACTAATGTCCAAACATGAAAAATTACCAATAGCCTTTCTTTTAGAAGGGCGTTGTCATAATCTCTACATTTAATTGGCAAGCGGTTTAAGGACAGTTCATGTTATATACCTATTTTATCCACATCCACAGTAAAAACCCTTCTAGTTCTTCAGGCGGCGCAAGGTTCGAAATTTGAATTTATAGCCGGAAAAGCTCCGACTTAAATGCAAGTTTAGGAGTAGATAGGAAAAATGCTTGCTTGCATACCGTGTTACCCGAGTTTAAACTACCTCACAAACTCAAGATGTGCGACTAACTGGTACCTACTGTCTGAGTGACTGTCGAGCAATATAAAAAAATACTTATTAGTGTAGCTTTTCTAAATCGATGGTGTAAATAGAGCTTGGGACTACCCATGGACTACCCCAGTTTGCGGTCAGCGTACAGGCCCTACACTGGCGGCTTTCGAGAGTTTTTCCAGCATCGTCTCGTCGCGCATACAATCATGGGCAGGAAAGCGAGTAAAACAAAAAAAGTTGTTTGCGAAAGAATTGTGTTCCAAAAAAACGTAACGCTGGCGTCGCATCAATTGACGCTGGCGCGACGACGACACGCTGGAAAAACGCTCGAAAGGCGCTCGAAAAATGCTTGAAAGGTGCTCGAAAGACGCCAACAGGTCTGTAATGCTGGTGGATACTTAAAATGCCGTGACCAGCGTAAGCAGACGTAAGCGGGCGACCGCTCCGTGCACCCACGCATGTTTTAGCGGACGCCGGACGCCCGTAACTTGTTCCACCGTCAGTGTAGAACGCTTGTAGGTTATGTTTTAATATAATTGCAGGTAACACGATAGCTGTCGATGTCATTCGACCACTCTACGACAGACGTTTGACGTTCGTTTGTTTGTTCTTTGAAACACTAGACTGTAGTAAAAGGTAACTAACTCTGAGAAATAATAATCCACTCGCGTGTGAACAAAAGACGACACAATTAGAATAACATTATTTTTATTTGTAAATTCTTTATAATTTATTGAACCATAATATTTTATAAGAAAAAACATGATATTCCATTTTGAATACCTATAAAAGATACCAATTATCTTTTTTTAATAGTTCTTGTAAGAAAGATATTCTAGTTTCTATTTAGTATTTTAAATATTAAACCTTATTTATTACCTTTAGTATAGAGACAAGGCCTTTGTCCAGCAGTGGACGTCTTTCGGCTGAGATGATGATGATAATAGAGACAATATACATACAATAAGTTTTCAGACAACTATTTATTTTTCCTAATCTGGCTAAAATATCTAGTAAGTAAAGCTTCAAAATTATAACGAATTTTCGACGCGAAATATAAAGCCAGCATAATTTTTAGATGTGTCAACTAACTTATGATGTACCTACCTATACTTATTTACTAGTATTATAGCAAGCAATACCTACCAATGATAAACAAACAAATCCATCAGCTCCAGGGATAGTAAACAATAGGATCCATTAGCCGGGCTTCAATGGGTCACAAGAACAACTTAAGGTGAAGCTTGATTCGTTGTACTTTTTCGACACAAGCTAAGGTCAATTAAAAAATAATAATAATATGTACTACTGGAAATATTATATTAGTAATTATTGCCAGAATAATTTAAAAAACAAGTCTACCACAAAACAAGTAAAAAAAAAATTATAAGTTTTACTAATAAAAATAATGGGACAGAAATTATGAGGCGTAGTGGATTGTCAACCAACCCCTCCACCGGTAGAACGAAGCTGTGACAAGAGATATTATCTCACATTTAACTGTCAAGATGCTGTGAGAAATAAACGATATATTGTTATCATAGTACAGGCTTTGCCTAGTTTGGGGTCAGATGGCCGTGTGTGAGATGTCCCACATATTATTATTATTATAGTGTAGCCGAAAAAGTCCTGGAATCGAACTAGTTTTTTTGCGGGCTAAATGCTTAGGTGCATGTAACCTGAAGCATGAAAACAGTAGTAGATCAGTGAAATAATAAAAATACTATCAGATATCGATCTCGTAAATAAAAGTAGTAAGTAGTATTTCTATGAAAGTATAACATACTAAAGAATGGACGACCGACAGTGAAAAGATACAACAATCTCTTCGTTAGGAAACAACAACAGTGGTAATTCTCCAAGTCATATTCTAAACTCAATTTTAAGTCGCTGCCTTTTTCGTTCTTATGGGAACCGAAACTGATGAAAGTTGAACAGAACGACTTCTAAATAAACGATATCTTAAAATAAAAGCGCAGACGGCAAATTAGATGTGGTTTTAAGTCCGACGTTTCCGCATAGACCCTAAACTTATGCGATCCACGACGCGTAAAATCGATGTTTGGTAATCTCCTGTCCTATATTGTTCTTTACAGTATGAAAAGGACGTATAGACTTAAATTTAAGGTTTGACAGTGAGAATCAGCCCCAATGTTACACATACGCTATAACTATATAATAAAATATCATTCGACGCAACTAGGGCTGCCATAATTATTGATTTTACTGGACATGTCCGGTATCTTAAGTCGGCATGCGGGAGGCCTTTGCGAATTTCTAAGAAGTTAAAATTAAATACTAAGTTGTTGTAATTAATCATCAAAAATGTTCTTGTAGGTATTTATTGTTCCGGGAAACAGTTTTAAATATATATTTTTTACGACTAGCTTACCATCTCGCGGCTTCGCCCGCGTTGAGGTAATAGCTAGCCATGTCCTTCCCCAAGATCTATTCTATCTCTGTATCAAGTTTTATTAAAATCGGTTCTGTACTTTCGGAGTCTACTCAAAGCAAACAAACAAACAATTAAATTTTTTCTTCTAATAATTTAAAGTATAGATAAATACGATTGGTATTTTTACTAAAATTCAGGACTTTGAATCTGCCCCCGTAACATGCAGTGCTATGACAAAAGTTTTTCGCACATTTAACTGTCAAAAAACCCGCCATATTGAAATATCCTCCAATAGGATAAGAGAATACGCACGACAAAATTATGTCTGTCACGCGTGGACCGGGCATGTTAGAGGGGCTGGTAACCCTAGCGCGGCGAGTGTCCGGATGTTTACGAGAACGTCAATAGTGTACTGATTGCAGATTGTTGTCAAGATATCGCGATATCGCCGGTAGCTGGAAACATTTTTCATGGTAGCAATACGGTATCAAGGTAACAATGGTACATGATTGTTATTTAGCTGCAGTGAAGTGTGGCTGTATGTATAGAATATCCTACTAATATTATAAACGCGTAAGTTTGTAAGTATGGATGGATGTATGTTTGTTACTCTTTCACGCAAAAAGTACTGAATGGATTTTAATAAAACTTTACAATCATATAGCTTATACATCAGAACAACACTTAGGCTACTTTTTACCGCGGGAAATTATCTCCTTCCCACGGGAAAATCTGTTAGCGCGTGCGGGGCCGCGGGGCGGAGAGTACTTCATACTCATACTACACACACATGGAGTGGAGCTACTATAATCCTTCTGATGTTGCCTAGATAGAAATCAAAATAGGCTGCCGCATGCCGCAAATATTTTCTATTTGTATAATACCACGAGATTTCGTATTTCAGAATTATGTATCATGCAACACAGTTGCATGGTGTTGCCTCGGGGTAAATGAAGCTAATGGTCTAAGAAAACAAGGTCTTGCATTCGGACCACGTGACTTGACACAAGCCTACGTCATCATGCTGTTCATCCTTGTCTATTAACACGCATTCGACAAGGATGAACAGCATGATGACGTAGGTAGGCATTACTAGGCATGTGTCACGTCACGTGGTCCGAATGCAAGACCTTGTTTAGACCATGGTGAGGCTTTAAGGGACACAGACAGGTCATCCACCGACCATTGACATAGGTGTCAGAATTCTTGTCCTAATCCACTCAAAAAGAGTTTCATTTTCCAAGTAGAATCAAACATATACACGTAATATAATAATGATCTGGAACCACACTCACTGACACACACACAACACACACACACACACACACACAAAACACATTCATACACAAACTCACACTCACACAGACATACACATACACTTGCTTTCAATTTTTTTTTTTTTTGCTAATTTTGTAATTGTTTCCTTTCATAGATTATATAATTTTTGACTATCTACATTAAAATATCTTGATTGAACCTAAGTGGAGGCCTGGAGTCCTAAATCACAGGGTATCCTAGTTTAGGCTCCAGCTTTTGCAAATATTATAACTATCTTATAACTAGGCTATCACTATTGTATACCCGATCTTATATTTGTAAAGGAAATAAATATTTTACTTACTTACTTACTTACTACTTACTTACTAGAATAGTTGAGAAGTCAGCTGTTTCAGAGCGACCATTAAAACAGGGGAGGACTTTTTACACGCACGTTGTAACGAGCGCGATAAGATAAGACTAATTAATTGGATTTTTTAACAACTAGCTGCTGGTTGGTAGGTATAACTATACATGCGTGACCTTCGATTAAAAATATTTCGCCCAGGGTATAAATAATGGATTAATATTTTGCTAATGTTAAACAAGATTAGAAAGTAAGATATTTTATAGCACACTAGAAAACGCAGTACAGTATAATTCACAAAAAGAATAGAAAGTAGTACATGTCTACTTTACTGAGCAATTTCTACCAGACATCTTTCAACATTATCCGTCTATCTAGTCTATCCTATCTCTATTCTCTACTCAACAACACATGGATATTCAAATCACGATGCAAGAATTTTATATTTCACATTTTCTTGTATAAAAAATGTTCAAATTAGCGTATGTTTATCTGTGGAGAAGATCTTACAATACTTCCGGCCCCATCCTTCAGCCCAACGCCCTTACTTGGCAACGAGCCCGACAGTAAATTGTGTTACCAACTAATCGCGCTGGGATCATTCGAAACAAACGAATTTAGGGTGATTACTTAGATTGCGTTGAGGAATAAGAAACATGGTTACTACTTCGCCTTGTTATCAACTTATAAACGTCCTTAGAGATTTAGGGTGAAAAAGTTATGGTCAACCACGCGTGAGTTGGCCGAGTTTTTACCCTGAATAACCCAAGGCGTACACATTCAGGAATTTAGTACAATTAGTAAGAATTAAGTACCAAGCGAGCTGCAGTGGCGAAGCGAGCCGTGCGCGGCGTACGCCATACAGCTCGCTTGGTGTGTGCGCGATAAATCTGCATTTCGTCCGGTTTTTTCAGCAAGAGTGCGCCCAGGGTAAGTAAAAGTTTTTTCACGTTAAACCTTTACAAGCAGTAGCCACTATTAATTTTAACCTTATACCTACCGTCAAGTCGAAAACGAATGCATTTTATAAAGTTGTTTTGCCTTTTAAAGGGTTAATAGGGGCAAAGATCGTACATGATAATAGTCATGTTCTCTACGATCTCTAGGTCTACCCATTATCTATTGCATATTAAAGTTACATCTTTCTAGTCTAGATTTATGTATATGGTTTAGCCATGGTCTAAGACCAACCTGTGGGTCGCGACCCCCTGGGGGGTCCCGTAGCTTCTGTAGGGGGGTCGCCAGAGTTCGAGAGAACTATTTAAAGATTGGTTTATTAAGTAGGAGAATTTTAACAAAGGGATATGCCTACTCATAAACATTTGTATGTTAATACAAACGCACTGTGGCATTAATCACAGTAAACACGAATTTCAAATAATTGTCCCACTCTCACCAGAAGTTGGCGGTTCTGTTGATCTTTTCAGGAAATTTATGAATTTTAAATTATTAAAAATTACTTCAAATGCGTAAATATTACTACAATGTAACAACAATGTCTTACGGTCGTCAAAAAATTGAACTGTCGACGTGAGCTGCAACTTGCAAGCAAGCCACTACACTTGCCGGACGGCCGGCTTATAGGCCTTGGTCGTACGTTCGTCTTCGTATACCTATGAGCCTAAATTGCGTTAGTTATCAATCGGCGACGTATTCGATGTATGTAATTGTAAAATAAATAATGTGTTTTACGTACTATATTATGTACTTATATCTGAATCCTAATTATAGAGACGCATAAAAACGTCGTATGGAATGAATATTTGTAATATTGCAACATACATACATTACATGATAAAAAAGCGAAGGGTCGGGGGGTCGCGAATTTTTTTTTCATACCATGGGGGGTCGCATCATGAAAAAGGTTGAAAAACACTGGTCTAAGAAAACAAGGTCTAACCGTTAGACCACTTGACTGACACAAGCCTACGTCATTTTGCGCTGTTCATCCTTGTCGAATGCGTGTTAATAACAGCGCAAGATGACGTAGGTTTGTGTCAGTCACGTGGTTTAATGGTTAGACCTTGTTTTCTCAGACCATGGGTTTAGCAGAGAGCGATACCTAATGAGAGCTCGTTTGAATATGCAGATGAGCCCAAGTTTAAACAAGCAGGTGCCGACGGCCACATTTGGGGACGTAAACTTAAGGGAGCTTTTAAGACAGCTTTCAGCATTCATGTTTATATATTCTATGGACATATTTAGGGAGCACTTTTGAGAAGTTACGAGATGTACTCAATTATTCACTACTAGCTTTCCGCCGCGGCTCCGCCCGCGTTAACAGTTTTCCCGTGGGAATGAGGTATTTTCCAGCGGTAACAGGTAGCCTATGTTACTCAGGGTGAATGTAGCTTTTTAATGGTGATCGATTTTTTGAAATCGGTCCAATAGTTTTTGAGTTTATTCATTACAAACACACACACACACACACACACACACACACACACACACACACAAATACAAATCTTTCCTCTTTATAATATTAGTATGATGATGTAAAGGCCTATGTTACTTTTAAGTGCAACGAGGTGTTTCAAACCCACAAAATAAAAAGACAAAATAAATAATATACAGGCTGCTTGATGCCATCTCCGCCATGTTTCTTTTTTTATTGTTTTCAATTTTCAATGTAACGCGATATGGGATTTGTTGCGATTAGACGGGAAGACTAGACAATAATTTGACGGTAAAGTACAGTCAGCTGCATATACAAATTACATTCCATCGCTAAGAAAAGGGTTTTTGTTATATCTCGGCAGATAACCGTATATATTGCCGTAGGTACTCTACCGGCCTACTTTACTCATGTAAACCCGCCTTGAGTAGAGAAGTTTTTAAGCCGTTAAAAAGACATTATTTTGCACTAAACTGACTTTTTATCATTGGATCAATTTCAATGAAATTAGCACAAATGGGTTGAGTAACCTAGTGCGGTAACGTAACAGACAGACAAGTAATTCACACTTGACAAAATCGAATTACCCTTGACTCGCGTAACCTTGGGTCATTTCCATTCAATGCCTCTATAAAATTAGGAATATCATGTAATAAACTATCAAATGCTAAATCATAATCTAGACAGATCTTTGGTCCACATACGTCACGGATGTTGACTGGCTAGTCAAAAGAGCTTCTTTTTATGAAATGTCAAAAACAATATTTTAGGTATATGAAAAATTAAGGGAATACTAGCTTATGACGTCACAAGCTCGTGTTGTCGTTTTTGTACGATTTTTACTGTGATTTGCAATAACAAATCATAAAATCTACAAAATTCGCCCCGACATAAGTGATATTAGAGAAATTTAGATGTTTTATTTTCTACATGGTGTAAGATAATTTATTTTGAATACAGTCAACAATATCCCTATTATGACGGGCTATGACTGCCTATGACGTCAACGCGACGTCACCAACTCGCGTCAAGAAAATAAGGTATTAAACACTTGTCAGGTGTAAAGCACTGTATTTGTTAAAGTATTTGCACATCACTGTTATGATAACAGGCTATCAAACATATCGTCGCATACGTCACTCGCGTAACGAAAGCTGTTCAAATTAAACAGTTTTATTTTTGTCGATAAAATGGTTATGAATATTAAAAAATTGCGAAAACATATTATTATGATTTCATTGAGTTGAAGGATTTTAACAGACATTAAAATGCAAGGCCCCGCGGTCTTAGAAAATTTTATATTTGATTTGATTTCAAAATAGAAAAAATAAATAAAACCGTCAGATAAACAGACATTGGGCCCGATTCTACATATTACGCTCTTACTTAAATTTAAGAACCATAATAGTATGTCCCTTTCACGCTCTTAAGAACGAAAAGGGACAGGTGATTGCCAACCTACATTTAGAATTTAAAAACATCCCGACTAAATTAAGCTGAATTTGACAGCTGCACTGCTTATTTTAAATATCATTCATTCAAAATTAAATTCATTCATCTCCCCATCCTTTTCGATTCTCATATGAACGAAAGAGACCAACAACTTAAATTTAGAGATTTTATAGCGGCCACGGCAGAATTGAGCCCATTGTCAGTAAAAAAGTAATGAACTAGAGTTATTTAACAAATTTTATTAAGCTATTTGTAAAATGCTATGAAAGATAGGTAGGTACTATGCGATAAAAAGAAAATCTTCGTGCATGCTGAGGTATTCAGGGTCAGTTTTTTTACATGTTTCATCAATGCATCATTGATTGTTTAATTACATAGGACTACGTACGCATACTTGACAAGTAACAAGATAATTTATTTATCGAAACATTTTAACAGGAGATTTCCAGAATATTGTGTACTTGATTATTTAGTGTGTGTGTGTGTGTGTGTGTGTGTGTGTGTATGTTTGTAATGAATAAACTCAAAAACTACTGAACCGATTTCAAAATTTCTTTCACCATTAGAAAGCTACATTCACCCTGAGTAACAGGCTACATTTTACCGCAGGAAAATGCCTCATTCCTACGGGAAAAACTGTTAACGCGTGCGGAGCTGCGACGGAAAGCTAGTACATAATATATTGATAGTGACCGCAGAAGTTATGTAATACGACACCTTCAATCACATCGCTTCAGCGGACCCTTTGAATATTACATGGCGTACATCTCCACGACGCGTTTAGCGTTTACGGGGGTGGGTAGTAAGCAACGTAGAGGGACCGTGAAACGTTTTACACATGTAAATTACATTAAGACCACAGAAGAAAAATACCCAGAAATTGCATTCCATACCATCGCTGTGCAGAACAATGAAAGATGGGTTATCTGCCGTGTAAATGATTCTATGTGTGCGTGCGACGATTCGGGCGCTCTTGTATGGAGTGCAAATTACTGGGTTTCTTTCTTCTGTGTTAAGACATAGCGCTTTTTTATGTAGAGAAGAGCAAATAACTTGATTATAACCCGGTTTACGCGGGTAAAGTCGATGGTAGAGTAAGCCAGTAGTCCAGTAGCGCTGCATAGACTTACACCCCACAGCGCTAAGAAAAGGGTTTCATTTATTCCAATATTTTAAAGGCCGCCTACTTTACCAGTGCAATCTAGCATAAAATTGGAAACGACCTTTTTTAGTGTTGTGACGTCATACAAATAAATATGTTCTGATTCTGTTTCACTGGGACAAGATAATATTATTTCAAATAATTCATCTAAAAGGATGAAAGTATAGGTGTAGACGTAATGAAATGATGTCCTGTCATTTGTGAAACCTCGTGCAAATATTTTTCTATTATTTATTATTACTGGTTTCAAAAAGAAGACAAAAAAAATATTACTAAAATTGGACACGTATGAACGTATTCCGATAAGAAAATGCAGGGATTTTCAATACTTAATTAACCGACTGGACATTCCGGTAATTAGTCTTAAGGGAAAATTTAAATAGGCAATAAAAATAGAAAGTAAACAAATTGTACCTAAAAAGTACGGCTACAAAACAGTAAACAGTAGATGAAAAACACTAAAGTACGCCCGTCTCATTCCAATCAAAATACTCTCAAACCAATTTATCATCAGCAGGCTTCGCAGGACGCATCGGGGGGAAGCTGCGGGGTAAAAGCCGGGAGGGGGAGGCACGCATGCGTCGAGCATATCGATCACACTCCAGAGTCCTAGGTCAGCCTAACGCACTTAAAAACGGGAAAGCGGTTACAGGAATATTGTGTACTTAATATATAATAATAATAATAATAATAATAAGATGTTTATTTATTCTTAAGATTTACAATTTAGTACATCAAGAAACATACACAAAAATACTTAGGAATAAATAGGAAGGTGCCTCAGCTAATCAGCTGATTTTTAGACACCTCCTTACTACTAAACTAAAATAGCAAAAATACATTATACATACTAATAAAAGACACAGCACAATGCAAAATAAACTAATCAATATGTCATAAACTACACAGTACCTCAGCTGTTTCTTTCACTGCCTCTTTCTAGTTATTTATACACAAAACTTACACATAATTTGAGGTAGATAAGAGAGATTTTCACTAAAGCTTTAACAACTATTCATTTTGGAGTTTTCAGCAATTAATAAGTTCTTGAATTTTAACTTTTCGTAAAGTACGAAAAAAAAAAAAACAGTTTATATAAAAATTGCTTTCCGAAAATGTTTGAGCTTTTAAAGTATTTTTGGAAGGGTGAAAGAAAACTTTATCATCGTTTGAATTACGGACCCTTTGACCTTCATAGCAACGCATCTTACTTAAAATTGTTTTTCGAACCAATTATAAATGCGACGCGACGCCAACAAAACTTCGGTTTGATTAACGTGCTTTTTAACCTTTTCACCTATTTTCAGTGGAGTTTAAATTTGTTTTCATTGCCTGTCAACAAATAGATCTAATTCTGACACACACACAAATTTAAATTAAGGTGATTCAGGTGAATTAGAAATCAAATTAATTACATTAAAAATGCCGAAATAATTGAATAGAATACAATATACTTTATTGCACACAAGAGAATACAACAAACATAATTAAAGTAACACAGGTGTACAAAAGGCGGCCTTATTGCTAAGGTAGCAATTTCTACCAGGCAACCTTTGGCACTCCTTTGGTTTTGTGCCCCGAAACTTGGCAATTGTTGCTAGGAATTAGTATATTTCGAAAAGGTTTTTGATTAAGGGAATCTAAAAAAAATAAACATACCCACAATTCAGGAGCAGCGTGATAACCAGAACCAGTTTATTTTTTCTATAGTCTCATAACATTAATTAAACACCTGTAAGGTGATACCGAAGCAAAGTTGTGAGGTAAACCATAAACTTTAAATGGGGAAACTTGTAACAACTTTAGCGATTAAACGAAATAACTTTAGCTTCAAATTTCAAATTACTGGCACATTGCCTGAATTACGCTGACCGAGAACGAGGAACGAGGGCGACTTATTGGATTTAATGAGATTTGACAAAACTACATGTTATCTATGGTAGCCAATAGCCATTACACCAAGGTCACGGATAGCAATGGATTTCAAAATATCTAAGAACTAGCTTCCCGCCGCGGCTCCACCCGCGTCAGTTTTTCCCGTGGGAGATAGCCTATGTTCTTTCATAAAGTCTATTCTATCTTTGTGACAAGTTTCATCACAATCAGTCAATCTGGATGTACATCACTGATCACGATCAACGGATGATCTGACTGATCTCTATCTGGACCGTGTAATGGCCGCCTACCTATCGGTGTAGGAATTTACTCTAAACAACATGAAAAGACAAACAACAACATCAATATTATATTATATTATTATTGCTATTTATCTACCCTAAGGTTGCCTGGTAGAGATTGCTACCTTAGCAATAAGGCCGCCTTTTGACTCCTGTATGTATTTTTAATTTGTTACCTTGTGTTTTTTGGTGTCAATAAAGTATTATGTATTGTATTGTATTGTAATATTTGAGTTCCCTCCCAATTATTTCATATACAAAGTTGACTATATCGTATGTTCATAATCATATAGCACATGCTCAAACCAAACCTACAGTACTGTAACAAATAATATTACAAAATTTTAACTAATGTAACGATGTGAGGCGATGCAATCTTTTCATAACAAAGCCGTTACTAATTAATCTAACAGAAAGCCCCTAAAACTTCTCAAAATAGGCTACAGCATAGACTCCTTCCCTAGTCGCCCACACAGCTAAACAAGACTATTCTGCGAAGTCACTAAAAACGGAATCGAGTCGTCAATATTTTTACAAGGGACAGTTCCCACTAACACAAACAAAATGACGAGCACTCGTATTTCAGGACGTCCTCACGCGACCTTTTACGATTATGACGGCATAAACCGAATAGTGGCGATTCGACAACGCTGTTTGGGGAATTGCATTCTTTATTGTAGGACAGTGAAAAACTATATGACTTTTTTACACCTACACGATACAATTAGGTTATAAGCTCGCCCAAAAAATACTACTAAAGATACTCAGTGTCGGGGGTTGAAGATGTTAAGTACATTTCTTTTCCCTGCTCAAAACTGTGCATATTTTGGGCAAGGAAAAACAGCAAAAGGAAAGGAATGACTGAAACATCTTACAGTTTCTTTTTAGTTTATCATTTGTATGGAAATAATATTGCTCGGATAAAAACTGTAACTACAAAAAACAACCCCCTTTTGTTAACCGCAAAAAATATTTCAGAAAAATTGAATATTCAAAGAAGTTTCAAGATAACTCCGTAATAAAGTCAAGACAATAGACTCGGGTCGGGACAAAAGCTTGCGAATAAAAGAAGGTCCTAGAGGAGGAAAAAAACAAATAATCGAAAAAGAATCTGAAGTATCCCCCTTAAAGGTTATTCAACCAACATTCTGGTTACGATGAATTTGGTCTTAATGACGAAAGAAAACAGCAAGGCGGGCTTAGCAAACTATGTCTCAAACCAATGCACACAATATTAGACCTTAAGGTGAGCTAGCTGCATTTTCGCTGATAGTCAAAGTCAAAGTTTTTTATTCGAAGTAAGATTTCGAGGCGAGTTCACAATTTGGCTGTACTGTAGTACCAGAGAAACCAACAAAATACTTCTGTAATCAATCCCAATCTGTAAAATTTGTATCGTTAATCCTTCGATCCTTACTAAAACTTCAATAATTTAACCCAAGGTGTAAAAAAATACTTAAAATAATTCTAATTATTGAATGGGCTCCAAAACTACTAAACCGATTTTGGTAAAACTTGGCACAAAGATAGAATAGACCATGGGAAAGAACATAGGCTACGATCTACCACGGGAAAAAATGCTAAAGCAGGCGGAGTTGGCACAAAGATAGAATAGACCTTGCGGAAGAATATAGGCTAGATTTTACCGAGAGAAAATACCTCATTCCCACGGGAAAAACTGTTAACGCGGGCGGAGCTGCGGCGGGAAGCCAGTAGAAGATACAGGAGAAAGAGTACAAAAAGGCGTGGTATATTAAAACCGAATAAGTTTACCTTCCTTGGTTTTGAAATCATCTAACAGTCCTCCGTTGGACATAAAAACCTGTTAATAACCCCTCTTAGAAATTTCGCAACTAGTCCTATTAATTGAAAAACTCGTGCCTATGTGTAATAAATTAATGACATACAATCAGTCAGTGACCAAGTGACGTAGTGTTCTCAAATTATTATTATCTTAACAGCATCACGTTGTATCGAAATATAGTTGCCAACAAGCGAATTCACACCAAAAACGATAAATCGATGTTTGCAATGATTAGATAAAAATATTTAGCTAAGTTTTGTACAACTAAATGCCATCATAAAAAATATCAAAGTACCTACTGATAACGAGCATTTTGCAAATATTAGTTGTTATCAACAGCTATCAGCAACTGAGTCTAGTCTAGATTCTCACCCTAGTCAAAATAATAATAAAAACAAAATCAAATGACAAGAAATAAGATTTAACGAAACATTATTCGGCGTCAAAGCTAATGATCAGAAGTTAATAGGCTCTCCTCACACAATAATGAACAAGAATAAACTCTATAATAAAAGAGGCGATGCGATATTAGTTTGATTGGAACAGTAGGCTTACTATGTAACAAGCGACAAGCTCGCTCGAGAAGCTGTCAAACGCGACATAGTGACATAAGTGCTATAGTAGTTCTGTCAATATGTCAATGTGAGTTAATCTCTTATCAGAGTGCTTAGCATTCAGTTTCGAGTCCTATGTGGACATGATTATGCTTGGTAACTGTTAAAAACATGAAGAACACAAGGTTCAGCGGAAGATCAGCGTTATGGAATGAAAATTCCATTACATTATGCTGAGCAGTGACCTTTTTGCTTGCCACACAGATCTGTTAAATGTTATTTTCATATCTGTTCTGTTTTTGTTTGTAAGCAAATAAAGTTGTTTCTATTTCTATCCATCATCCATGCTGGACTTATTTATATTTAATTTTTCATTTACTTTTACCTACACATAATTTATAATAATATCAATATAACAATATAACTGCTATTCATTTACTTTTTAATTAATACAATTTAAAAAGATCACCTAATTTGAACCATGACTTCCCTTTCATATAGCTAGCAAACAGCCTAAGGCTCCCCAAGGGTAGATTAGGGCTTAGACCTAGGAATAGGGCGTTGCTAGGTAAGGACGCGTTGCTAAGGAAAATAAATGAGTCCGCGCTGTTTCTGTTATATATGTTATGGCATTCATAAAATCATATAAGATAGGAGGAATAAAAAAGAATTTCAGGTTATTTTTCTGCTACGCTGGCCCAATGTGGGTTGGTCAACTTCACACACAACCTTTGAATTTCTTCGCAGGTGTGTGCGTGCTTGCAGGTTTCCTACGATATTTTCCTTTACCATAAGATCGTCTAGTTTTGTGGAGAATGTAGAGCCGGCTTAAAATTAACCTTTTTTAATATTTTTTTTTATTGTACATATTTGTAAAATTAACACAAACCGAAGTGACACGTTCAAAAGCCGCATTGCGCCTCTGCAGTGCGTCTCCGATTGTTCAGTCCCGTGACGTCAGAGGGGATGAAGCTGAGTGGGAGATTTCCTGTATTCTAAGAGTCTGTGTCATGTTCCTCGCGTTTTGAAGACAATTACTTATTATTTTTCGTTATAAGTCTTACTACACATTAAAGGTGCAATGGTTTTTGGGCCGAGACTGTCTGAGTTTGCTGTCGACTCGAAAAGAAGAAGGTGCAATTTCACAAAATTCCTCAAGAATAAATCTCTATGATCTGTTTAAATAAATGTTCGTCTTTTCCAATGCGTAATTTTCTCCCTTTGGACATTATGCGAATTATACGCCTGTTTTTACACGTGAAATATTTTTTTGCCCTCGTGCAATTCCTTTTCTCGATCTGTGTAGCCTTTTAAGCGTGGAATCGTAACAGACAGAAAGACAGATGGCTTACAGGTACTTACGCATATATACAGATTAAAATGGTATTGGATGGTAAATATATATATATTTTTTACCAATACATGTTTTGTTCTATTCTATCATAGAAAATATCTACCAAAGAGATTACAAAAATAGAAAATTATATCGTTACACTAATGCTACCGCTATGCCGCAAAGGCTTAATTTGAGAATTTTGCGACGCACACACTTGGTACAATTAAGCGACATCAATCACCAAAACTGGTTCCTCCTTGTGTTTATTACTAGCTAGAGCTCATGCCTACGAATTACTTAAAAATGATCAAATCATATTTCAAATCACAAGGACAGAAGTATATTTTTGAAAATTAAGATGTAGTAACTTTATTTTCCGAACCTACGGGGCCGATTACGTTCAATTTGTATTGTAAAGATTTTTTTTAAAGTAGGCGTTTTTTGGGATGAAATATAAGAGCCAAAACATTCGACTCAATAATAAACAGCATTTTATGTTTGTAATAGTGAAAATACCCATTCAGACTTTCACACAAGCGTCGATATAAAATGTCTCTGCACAGAGTGTGTTTAATCGTAAAGAGGAAACCGGCATCATATTTACAAACGTTCAATCAGTAACAATAAGTAGGGATTTCCGCTCAATTGTTATTCTTATTATCAAGAATCAATCAATAAAACGCGAAAACTGTTTATAGGACAGTATTTGCATTACATTTTGGCAGAATATTAGCGTTATATTATGTAGGCACAGAATACCAAGTACTTTATGTAGGCCATCTGGTCTTATTTTTTCTTCAGTCTGAGGAACAACGCAATTAAGGAAACCTATTAATTTTAAAGATTTTAAGTAACAATATCTTATCTTGCTTAAGAAAATGATAGATTTTTTCGTGAGGTTCCCCCGAATAAGAATTTGTAGCAAAAGGCTATTAAAAATTATTTCTGGGGAATGGGCAGCAGCGTTAATTTGTGTAATGAAGAACAACTGCGATCCTCAACCCTCTTAACAAGCGTGATTATGGCAGCACCTACGTTAAGGTTCGGTTGTCATAATCTCCTCGCGGCAGGTGGATTGGGAATCACAGTTTTTGTTGATTACACAGGTGAATTGAATGTATTCCTATAGCCGCCACTCCCGCAGAAAAAGCTATGTTGGTACTGTAAGGCCAAAATAAAGGACATAAGATCACCAAATAATGTCCATGTCTATGTCTAAATCTTGAAATTATATCACCTTCTACGCGTTTCGTAAACGCTTCTTCATAAGCGGACCTTTTAGCGAGACCTTCGCGAGCTTTGACCTAGTTACCAGTTAGCATATACTGCCAAAAAGTCGGCATAGTAAAGTACTAGACGAGAAAGGTAGTTCGTCGACCTCTGACGTAACGAACGGCCATAACATCCGTCTGGTCGTGCCAGCGAGGTAACAGTAAGAGGATTGACATAATACCTACACCATTGTAAGTTTTCCTTTAACTCTACGCGAGAAGCCCTGTGAGGGACATATAGGGGAAGTTAAAGTAAGATTGATGAAAGGTACTAATTGAACTCGCTGTCCACCCGCGGCTATGCCCGCGTTGCTTTTTGACTTTTCCTTTTCCACCATACAAAATTTCATTCAAATCGGTCCAACAGTTTCGGATATTAGCAAAAACAGACAAAACGAGAAACAAAAAAAACTGTATAATATGTTCTATATCACTTCTTACATCCCCCTGACTCGGATTTTAGCTTGTTTTTAGCATTGTTTTTTTATTACAGATTTTCGACCTCTACAGTTTTATTTATTACTAGCTTTCCGCCCGGCGGCTCCGCCCGCGTTAAAAAAAATCCCGTGGGAATGAGGTATTAAAAAAAAACTGTCTGTAAGAACCATCCTTGGACTTCAACAAACATTAAAAAAAAAAGAATTGGTAAAATTGGTCCAGGCGTTGTTGAGTATATGCGCTTACCAACACATTTTGCAATTCATTTTTATATTATAGAATAGCTGTAACCTGTTACCTAAATGGCAAAACGATTGTTTACAAAATATTATATTTGGGTTTATATTATAATTCCAACGTACTTAATGTAATGTATTCCAAATTTTCAGCTTCAGACAAGTGAGAGACACTTTTGAACGGCAAACCATAAACAGTTCTGCTGGGCCTTGGTATTTATTAGCGCTTATGTCAAAAAATGGTTTTCGTAAAATCTTACTCCGGATCAAAATCCTTTTGAATATAAATTTACGATACAAATTGCGGGATAGCATCACGGGATCGGGCATAGGCAATATTTTTACCGAGAAAGTGAAAAATAATAGCCTTTTTCTTACGGCCCTAGAAGCGACAGAGAGAAAAAGTTTCATAAAATATAACTCTTTAAGTCTTCGGTCTGTCGCGTTACTTATTTTACTACCCACCAAGGGTTACCCGAGTCCTATTCAACCTGTGATTAAATAGCATGTGTCATGGCTGCATACACACACACCCCCAACCCCTTAGCTCCAGGGAGGCTGTACGTGCGATCGATACACAATTTGCATCGGTCGCTATTTCCTATGTAAATTGACGGTGGCCTGTTATTCGATTTAACTAGATTTGGTAGTTTTAATACAAGTGTGTTTTTGGTTTGTAAGCAAAATCGACACGTCATGTATCATGACATATTTCAAAGACTAAATTAAATATTTTAATAACCCCCGACACAAAACCGTTACTTGATCCTTTCAACAACTAGAAAAGAGCAGACAATCTTCAAGATATTTTCTTGGATCATAGCTAAGATCACTCTCGATTGTGACACCTTGCAAACAAAAAAACTAGATCAAAATCCGCGCATATTAGGAGCTACGATGCCACAGACAGATAGACAGACACGTCAAACTTATAAAACCCCTCTTTTTCGTCGGGGGTTAAAAAGAGTTTCTTCGGCAAGTTTTTGCCATAGAATAGAGCTTGTTGAAAAGAGCTGAAGATATTTATTGAAACCCAGATAAGAACATTCTCGAATAAGTTACCTTACAAACGCTAGATCAAAATCGGTTTATCCGTTCCGGAGCTACGATGCCATAGATAGATAGATAGTTTCAGTTTACACTGTTCTAGTCCTCAAGAATCTTTGATTTGTGTAATATTGGCAAGTTAGTATGAGAGTTGATGGACTTTTCTTACGTTATGTGCTGACGTGATTGGTTTACTATATTGTTGACTTTTATTTTTTTTAGTACCAAAATTTTCAACTCACTATGTAATTAATTGTATATGGCTGGGCTGGTGTTATTTTTTTACCAATAATTAGGATTAACGTACACGAGCTTGCAGAATCCCGTCGTTTTCATCCGGTTTTCAATTTACCCATAAAAGCCTCTGAATTTCGTGGAAAATCAATATTCAGAGCATGTGGTGAAAGTTTCTGAAATACTGTTACCTACCGTCCTACGCCACACGGCTAACAAATAAGATAATATTTCGTCAAGTAAACTGTATTGGACTTTCTAGTCGCTTCTGTGAATCATCTAACCTTACAAAATATGTTGTAATGTATTTTAAACCCCGACACAAAAAGAGGGATGATTATAAGTTTGACTGTGTGTCTGTCTGTGTCTATTAGTGTAATAGTTTTTCCACTTATAGCCAGTCACCCATCTGCATTCCTCACAAATATTTCCCAATATTCATACATTCAAATCAGATTCTAAATGTCAACTCATCTACCTGACATTGGCTGAATTGCAAAGTAGCAGAAGCCATTAAAAAAAAAAAAAAAAAACTATGATGTTTAATAAGACCTATACATACAATAGCAAACATTGGGTCAACACTTTGGATTTTATACTTTATGTGAATTAAATAAGATCGCACAGTGCGTGTCTCGCTTACCCTGCCCTTGACCATGTATTACAACCTATATTTTCTTAAGTGTACCTATTCCTGTTTATTTATTTTTTCTGTATTGCGTGTTGCAAATAAATTTTATTCTATTCTATTCTACATTAGTAGATAATGTTTTAGTAATAGACCAGAGACTTGCTGAATCGTATCAGTGATCTTAAACAATAATGATCAGTCATCTTTGAAGGCAAATTGATGAATGATTACAGTACGTAGATGTATTGATCCGTTGATTTTTTTGTAATACAATACTGCAATCTGGATAGAACTATTGCTTTATCTAACTACTAGCTTTCCGCCGCGGCTCCGCCCGCGTTAACAGTTTTTCCCGTGGGAATGAGGCATTGTCCCGCGGTAAAAGGTAGCCTATGTTATTCAGGGTGAATGTAGCTTTCTAATAGTGAAAGAATTTTTGTAATTGGTTGAGTAGTTATTTAGTTTATTCATTACAAACATACACACAAAAATACTAATCGTTCCTCTTTATAATTATTTGTACCTATTAGTATGAGTATGAAGTATGAATAATTGCCTATTGGAATCCAATTGTGTCCAAAACCAGCCTTCCAGTAAGCTAATTGTTATTTAAACAACCCCTGGTATTAATTATATTTTAAAAGATATTATTATCTTTAGAATGCATGTTTTGAGATTTTGTGTCATATAAAATTGGAGAAATTTGCGCTAACAGTTTTTACCGTTGAAATGTGGGATTTTCTTGCGGTATAACATAGCCTATGTGTTATTTTGATGTATAAGCTCTATATTATTGAAAAGTTTTATTAAAATCCATTGAGTAGTTTTTGCATGAAAGAGTAACAAACATACATCCATCCTCACAAACTTTTACATTTATAATATTAGCAGGAAGTAGGATCACAAACCTAATCTATTTTTTTACAAATCATTTAAAAATAATTAATAACACTAAAATCATGTTTAGTGTATTAAACAAATACATTGAATATTTCAATATTTTAAAAAGTTCATTTGTGTTAAACTTCATACATTTATTTATGTGTTTAGATAGTTATGTAATAGATAAGAACATACCAATTGGTAAAACTGATAAGACTTATAAAGCTATAATAACTATATAAATCATTTGTTTTTCACATTTGGTCAGGTTTATTTATAAAGTTAAACTCCCACTAAGTTTATAAATAGATTTTGTAGTGGTGTTAAATGTTAAATGCTCTATCATTCTTTCAAAATATGTTATTTAAATAGAAAGTAACTTTTTCTCTTTAAGCAATTTTAGATTTGCTAGACTAAAAGAATTGACCTCTATGAAAAATAGATATTGGTCAAACATAAGATTTGACAAAGAAATTTAAGTAATTTTCTACTTCCTATCAAAATCATCAAATTGATGATGTGGACAGTTTCTGCTTAATATTAGAGCTAGAGGATGAAAAAAAAAACATGTATCAGCTGATAACCTATCTCCCGCAATGGAACTGAGAAGGGAGAAGGTTACATTACATTTCACACTGGCACCTTTAAATGGCGAGAAAAATCAATGTAGCCACTGACCTGTATATCTTGCTAAAGTCATATAAAACGGTAACGCCCCAATGGACGAGAGACTTCGGTCGCGACGAATCTTGATCCTCGCTTCTCTGAAGCCAGCAGGGACAACGCGGGCAACACGCCGGCTCCACCTGCACCAACAATGCTCCGTCAGACAGAATATTCCACCAACATAACCTCAAACTGCACACACCACAAGTTACACCAACTACGACACTTCAACTCAAGATTTAATAGATACTCCAACGCACCAGCTGGACGAAACGTGGTCACCGCGGATCTAGACTACGATACTGCTATATACCTACTATGTAAATATAAATCGAAACCTATCCATTTATTACGTAGGTAGGTACCTACCTTCCACTGTCTATGACGGAACACTGAATCCTTCTCGTTTGTAGCAGTAGATGCACACGAATTGTAACACGGTTTGCGATCGACTACGTACGAACATAAAATAAAATTAATTTCATCAAACGCAACACGTTTCTGTAGCTAAAAATGACGACAGAAAATAAATGAAAAGGTACACTTTCTTATGTTTCTGCCTGCCTTCACACCGGAAGCGAAAATTTTTTTAAACTTGAAACAACGAAAATCACATATTTTATAAAATGCGAATTTAGGCTAAGGAAATATAGCATTTCTAATTCTTTTATAGTAAAGCAGTAACGAAAATTTAAAATGTTTTTGTTTGTCCACGAAACAAGCTAAAAACTTTGAAAATCCAAAAATCAAAAGTGTCACTAGCAGGAAACAACTACACTTTTAAAAAAAATATTGTCTATGATTATCAGTAAGTTTGTTTTCATTTACAAGGTAGTTTGAATAAACATGCATGTTTCAAAGCTTCAAAGTTTATCACATTGACATGCTAGTTGTATTTTTGTAAAATAATTTAGCTGTTGTTCCAATTTACCCATAAGTCATAGTTTTTTCATAAATACTAACGTTTGTGTGTCTGAGAAACATAAAAATGAATAAAAGAACACTAAAACTACATAACATTTTTGTCTTTGACATTTAAAAATAAATATAATCTGACATGTCATTGGTTATAACATGTAACACTGAAACCAAGCTCTTTTGTGATTTTTTTTTTTTTTTTTTTTTTTTTTTGCTGTACAAAATTTTAAAAGTTTATTCAAAATTAAATGAGTAAATTACAAAAATTAAAAACAATAAACTATAAAACTAAACAACAATATACAAAAACAAAAATAAAATATAAAATTCTTAACTTAACAATATTTACAATAACACCTAATCAATTTAATCAAAGAGCCCACCCCTTGACACTCCGGGCGCGAAGGTGCCCATAACGCTGGCTGCATTGCCACGTTGAATCGCTATGGACAGCCTTTGCGCCAGGAATGCCCCGGAGCGGACGTCAAATCCTTTGTCTACCAGACGACGGCCGATGTCCCTAACTAACCCCAAGGCCTCAGTTGCCCACGGGCCTCCCGTCTCAACGGCAAACGGGACAAAGTAATATGCACGCTCCAACAAAGCATACTTTGTGTGTTTGTGTTTAGCGGCTTCTTCTGCAGCTGAACCTGCTGCCTTAATGGTTTTGGATAAATGAGACGGTGCGAAGGTGCTTACGCAGGTTGCATCCCACAGCAAGCATCTTCCTTTCTGCCATGGGACTAACGTAAGGCCGTCGGGCCTTTTCCCATCGGTGCGACTGAGTCCTGGAGGTTCGAGGGTACACGGCACGTTTGCGGAGATGAGTGCTCGACGCAATATATCATTTAGAGAATGATGTCGTGGGAACCTACCAGAACACTTGGCACAGCTCAGGGCATGATGGCCGTCAGCCTCTACATTTGAACCACAGACGCACTTGTGTGGTTCGCAAACCTTCGATCCCAAGCGGAGCGCCACAGCAATCCTCAGTGAGTCGCCATCGAGGAGGGTGCCAATGTGTGGAGAGGGCAACGCGTGAAGCCAAGCTCCTGACTCGGGTCTAGAAGCCGCCTTTAGCCGGGCCAGATTTACAGATGTAGCATCTTCAATTAAGTGCTGAAGTGCATCCTTTGATGAGGCTGCATCCCAGAAGCGTTGAAGGTGTGGGCGAACTGGCACACTCAGACTGAGATTGGACCAAGCGCATAAGGCGTCAGACACAAACGGCAGTCGAACCACGTCACCCTCTTGAGAGATAATACTAGTGACAAGACTCGCAGATCCATGTGCCGACGCCAAGAAAGCTGGCAAACCCACATCTTTAACGCGCCGAATTCCAAGACCGCCAAGCCTGATTGGAAGAGTTGCCTGGTTCCATTGAGCGTCGCTAAGCTCTACGTTGACAATACTTTCCAGAGTGAGCTTCAGTACGCCGTCTAGATTAGACACTTCATCCGGATAAAGCCAAGTGGGGCTAGTTCGCAGCAGGTAGGATACTTTAGGAGCAGACAAGCACATCCTCAACAAAATAAGAGCTACATGTGGGGAAAGGCTTTTCAGACGATCGTGTGCTTTCAGCAGTGTCGATGTCTTTGCTTCCAGGGCCACGGGGATACCCTGAGGAAAAATAGGAGCTCCTAGAAGGTCCAATGAATAATCCTCCATTTTCCGCAGACCCGGGATAAGATCTTCGAAAAGTGATAAGTGTGCCTGTCCCACAGGTCCACATGCGTAAAACTCACACTTCGTGGTGTTGATCTCTAGGCCTAGCTCTCGTAGTCTTGGGAACAGATATTTAATGTCACTTTCTACAACCTCAGGCTTTCCACCGATCGTACCATCGTCGAGATACCACACATTAAGTGGTGATTTGAGATTCGCAATTATACTCTGGATTGCAAGGCTAAATGACAGTGGGCCAAGGGGATCACCCTGCTGGGCACCAACCTGAGAAGATATTAAAGTTTCTTCGTAGTAAAGATTAGAGGGCACAGAATAAACTTGATAAAGGAATGGATATAAAGTTGGTATTTTGGCGCTGACTTCTGAAAGAAGCACATCCCTTTCAATGCTGTTAAAGGCATTTTTTATGTCAAGTTTCACAATAAGACAATCGGCGTGTTTGGGATCCATGATAAAAGTGCGCGTCGCATGAATAGCTGCCTCGCAACCGAGCCGCGTGCCAAAACCCAGTTGATGCGGTTGTAATTGAGCCGCCATTGACTCTCTTACCGCTTGACAGCCTAGTTTAGCCGTCAGGCGACGGAAAGTGTTTCCTACGGCTATAGGGCGGATACCTCCATCTTTTTTATTAAGGGCGCATAATGTTGCTCCATACATATACGGGCAAACCTCTAAATTTAGCTGACCACTGAGTAGAAAATTACACAAATTAGTCATGCACTTACGGAGTCGTTGGCCGTTATCTCCAGCGGATCCAGACGTAAGCTCTTTGATGTGGGCAGGCCTAATACCATCCAACCCTGACGAAGATCCATTATAGAAAGAGTTTAACGCATTCACTACGTCCTCTTCTTTAAAAACAAGGGCGGGTATTGAGCGATCAGGAGGCGGTGGAAATGAAAGTGGGCGGGAGGGCGATGGGTGTTTGGATTGGAGCGTAGTCAGTGTTTCTGGACTATTTTGGGCAATTGCATCATCTGACATAAGCAAACGTACGGCACCGCGTAAGTCCCCTTCATGTACCTTAGCTTCTATTTTCTTAGACACGGGCGTCGTATTATGAAACAGAGGAACATCCAATACGACTGGGCAACTAGATTCTATATTGCACTTCACCTTCGCAGTAAGCGTATTTTTTCCCTCTTTTTCTGGGACCCTCAAAGCAGTAAACGCAAAGGATAGAAGTAAAAACCAGTCATCTGTGTCATTAGTATTAAGGCATTTATCAATAATATCGCATAGCCTACCAGCCGCCAGGTTTCTGGCACCTTTTGGTATGTGATGTAATACCCTGACCGACTTTTTGAGAGCAGGTAAATTTTCCAGACGGTGTCCAGGTTGTGTCGAGCCAAAATTCGCCGGTCTATCTGACGACGAGGCGGCGTCACAACTGTGTGGTTGTGTTTGACTTTGTACTAAACCTAAGTTCTTATGTTTATGTCCTATATGTACATTAAGCCCTCTAGAGGAAGAAAAAACCCGAGAAGACCCTGGGCAGTAGGGACATGGCAGTCCAGCTAAATTATTCATATGTCCTAACTTTACCTAATAATAATGGCTTAAGACTATTAAATGACATTATTTACAATACCATAAACTATTGTAATGAGTACCTATAATAATATGACTTCTTTTCTTTCAGTCTAAAGATGGTTCTAGTTCGAAAGTCACTGTTGTTTTAAGACAAAAGAAAGCGCAGCGCGATGTCGGTAGCGTCACTGGCGCATGGCGGCGGCGCAACGGCAGCGGTCGCGGTCTTGTCCTGCCTGCTCGTCATCGCCGTCTGGGTCCCAATCAGTTTTTAGCAAAGATCTAAGCGAAGTGCGGCTTTTTCCCACCTCCCTGGTTTTAGTAGGAAGGATATTTCGATGCATCTGATTATCCTTCCTTGTCATTATCGTCGCAAATTTGTATGTAGCAAGGCCAGCCAGTATCCAATAAGCTCATGTCAAGTTAAAATCCGACCGTCCGCCTCTATACACAAAACAGCGCAAGTCGATCTATTTTTACGGTCTTGGCAACACAGAGAGTAGTAGTAGTGACGCGCGAATTTGAAAATAAAACCCGTAACGGACTAGATTGTTAGGTGGTGATTGTTTATTATTTATGGATGAAAAGTTAAATTATCACTTTCGTTTCACAGTTTATGTAGTTATGAACTATGTAGTAAAACTAGATAAGTCACTTTTGCTTTATAACACTCATATTCACACTTTGGAAGACATTTTCTACCAAAATCGAATTGTTGATTATAACGTCATTTATACTGCACTACAAACTAAGATAACGATTTTGCACAGTATTTAGGTGAAGACGGAACTATTAATAACTAATTGTTAAGTCAAAAATGCATATTAACATTTTTTTGGGAATTAATTTATCCCGCGAAACAACTTATCAGCTGGGGTTGATGAAAATTTTTGTGATTGGTTCACAAACGTCCCTTGAGATCTGTCAAAGTGATCGAAAACTTCGTAAATGAAAACTAGCTAACTCAACTCAATTTCTTTTTGACAGACAGAAGGTCGCACGGATTGTTTCGTCGATTTGTCGTAAAAATTGGATTTTTACCAATTTATAAATAAAATTACAATAGGTTATTAAACTAAAATTAGTTAGCAAATCGCAATCCGTGTAGTTTTCTAGCGGTTTTACAATAAAATGGTAATTTAGTTTTAGAGGTTAGGTTACATGAAATGCCCTTGTGAACTCTTCGATTTTTGACGAATTACTACTTTTTCAGCATGCCTGTCGACAATTGCTATACAGCCCTGCGCGGTGGAAATGTGCTCTGCCATCAAATTTGCCAGCAAACTTTAAACCGACGCTTGTTACTGCCAAATATGACCAGGTAGGTATTGGTTATAATTCAGCATGTATATTGTCTATAGCACGCTGCATATACTCTACGCATTCTTACTGTTTCTGGCGATGTGATAGCGGTAATCGGATTAAAGAAGTTAGTATTACTTGCAGCTCAATTTCCATACATGAAACTGCCATTTAATTAAACATCCATGTGTGTAAAAACTTCAGGTGTCTTGATATCTATAAAGTAATTTACTATCTATATTAATCAAGGCGAAACAAAAGAAACAAGCGAATCAGGACCTTATTTTATTGTTCAATAAGCCTGACTATGCAAGTTGTTTCTTCAGTTTCCTTTATTATAATATTCATGTGTTCAAATTAATTTTACTGCTGTAAATGTATTACTTGCTGTCAAAAAGTTTTAAAAAAATCCATTGTTTGATTTCATAAAGGGAGGAGCAAACACTTATAAATTATTATGTTAGTACATGCGGCTGGATAGTTGCATTATGAAATGCACTCCTTCTTACTGCTACAGAATAACTGCACTCTCAAGAACAAAGTGTCTAGTTACATGTGCTGGCTACTGCGTAAAACACAATATAAAATAATGTAAAGTTTTACTATAAATTGAATTTTTCTTAATTTCTTGTTTTGTAAGTATTTAGTAAAAGAAGACAGTTTACCTATAACTGTCTTAGACTTATTTCATTTTTCTTTATGAGGAAACCAAACAGTTTTTGTTGGAAATAGTGTCCTATGTAGTTCTTATAAGATATATCTTTGCTCAGTACAAAATCCCAGAATGCCGGAACTACTCTCGCAAGGGATTCTTCTCATCCATTGTGGAGAATATCAAAGAAGATATGGCGAAGAATAAAGAGATGAGAGACAACATCAAGAAGTTCCGTGAAGAAGCACAGAAGTTGGAGAATTCTGAAGCATTGCAGGTATTATTTTACAATACAATACAAAATACTTTACTGCATGCATAACATTTACAGTACATGGATAAGAGGTACAAAAACCTAGATGATTCATGATTGAAGTGTATTTTTAAGCAATCTATGTTTAGGTTAATTATTATTAGTCTATATTACTATTACTATTTCATTTTATTTTTACTTCAATTTATGTATATGAATGTAATATGGGTTTTGTTACCTAAAGTAAAGATTATTATTACTACTAGCGACCCGCCCCGGCTCCGCACGGGAAAATGGTTATTGTGGGTTATTCTTAAGTATATTATGCATGTATTAATACGAACCTTCCTCACTGTATCTATTTAAAAAAACCGCATCAAAATCCGTTGCGTAGTTTTAAAGATTTAAGCATACATAGGGACATAGGGACAGAGAAAGCGACTTTGTTTTATACTATGTAGTGATTATGTAAAAATATAGCTTATTATGTACTGAAAATGCGCACGAGAACGCGTGTTGCTCACCTGACATAACCAGACTGAAGTTTTGCTGCACTACCCTCTAGTACAGTACATAACATGCCTTTCCCCCGGGATGGCTCACTAATAGTCTTTTCACTAAAGTATTTTATGTCTATGCTAAGTACTAATTAATGTTATCTTCACTATAATACTATCACTTAATTAACTAAATTCACTTAACACTACACTCATATATAGGACACTAATTGTCAGTGTCACTATTTTCTTCTACTTCTGACTCTTCTTCTTCTAGGGTGATATCTAAGTCTGCCTTCTTAGTTATTGGCTGCAGAGGTGATTCAGATCTAGCTCTTTTAGTTCTTCCCAAAACTATAGATTCATTTTGCGAATCCTGATGCAGTTCAATGTCTTGTGGCCCTGATGCTCCAATAATTTCAGACCACTTTGAAGGTGACGGTAATACAATGTCATCGTCATCCTCAGTGTTGTAGTTATTTTTCCCTCTTTTACTTTCATCCAAATTTTCGGTGCAAATCCTCTCTCCCCCAAAATCTTGAATTTGATTAATATGTCTCTTCAAAAATTTTCCGTTCCATCTTATGAGGTACCTACAGATTCCAATCTTCCTCTCTACAACTCCTTTCAACCATCGAGCTCCCCCAGAATAATTCTTGATGTAAACTGTTTGGCCAACATCAAAAGATCTCACCTTAACTATTTCATTATTGTCTACATCGCCTTGACGTTCTTTGTCTCTAGCGAGAAGTGGATTTAAGCAATCAAATTTAGTCCTAAAATGTCTATTATTTAACAGCTCAGCAGGTGTTTTATCACAGATGCTATTTGGTGTAGTACGTAACCCGTACAACATTTTCGGAAGTCTTAAATGCCATGGTTCTGAAGATTGTTTTCTCAATTTGTTTTTTACTGTCTGAACAGTCCGCTCTGCCTGTCCATTTGATGCTGGGTGATATGGTGCTACTAACACATGTCTGATACCATTTATTTTACAATAGTCCTGAAATTCTTCGGATATGAAACTTCTACCATTATCACTTACAATAGTATCTGGCAGTCCCTGTTCCGCAAATATTTCCCTCACAATCTTCACCAATGTCGAACTACTCATATCTGGAACTATTTTGACTTCTGGCCATTTTGAGAATGAATCAATTAATATAAGGAATGTTTTACCTTGAAATGGCCCTGCATAGTCTATATGTAATCGAGACCATGGTTTGTCTGGCCTTATCCAGTGATGTATTGCCTTTGTAGGCAAATTCCTGTTCTCTGCACAGATATGACACTGTTTAATCATGTCCTCAATTTGTTTATCAATAGCTGGCCACCAGAAATAACTCCTTGCCATAGCTTTTGTTATAACTATACCATCATGGTTAACATGCAGTTCTTCTAGAACTTTGTTCCTCATTTTACTAGGCAATACAACTCTATTGCCCCATAGAATGCAGTTTTTACAAGTGGACAGCTCATCTCTTTTCTTTGAAAATATCTTGTAATCATCCTCTACTTTATTTGGCCAGCCATTGCGTATCCAGAATATTATTTTACTTAATATAGGATCCTTAAGTGTCAGCTTTGCTACTTCCTTTGCTGAAAATTCCAAGTCTAACGGTGTCTCTTCAATCAGGAGCACCCCAGAATATTCCTGTTCCTCCTTTTCCTTGTCTGTTGATGGCCAGCGACTAAGGGCATCAGCATTCCCCAGTTTTCTGCCTTGAACATATTCTATCTTATAGTCATAAGAATTCAATAAAAGTGCCCATCTTAGCATTCTTGGAGAAATTATGTTTGGAATTTGGCGTCGCGGATCAAATAACCCCAATAAAGGTTTATGGTCGGTCTTAATTGTTACCTTACGACCACTAATAAATTGGTGGAATTTTTTCAAACCAAAAATTATTGCCGCAGCCTCTTTATCGACTTGCGCATAATTGCGTTCATGAACATTCATAGTTCTTGAAGCAAACATGATTGGTCTAATAGTGCCATCTTCCATTTCATGTTCTAATACAGCACCAAGTCCATATGGAGAAGCATCGCATGATAATATGAGCTTCTTCTTTAAATCATAATGAACCAGTGTGTCTTTACTTGTTAAAGCCTCTTTTAACTTTTCAAAAGCCCTTTGCTGTTCTGTCTTCCACTTCCAAGCAACATCTTTGCTAAGCAGCCTGTATAAAGGTTCTGCCACAGAAGCTTTATTAGGCAAGAACCGATCATAAAAATTTAGTAACCCTAAAAATGCTTGCAGTTCTTTTAAATCACGCGGTGGCGGAGTATTCTTAATAGCACAAATTTTATCACTACTAGGGTGAATGCCATACTCATCAATGACAAACCCTAAAAAGTTTACACTTTTAGCTGCAAATTTACATTTCGTCTTATTCACCCTTAGTCCAGCATCTTGTAGTTTTTTTAGAACTATATTCAACCTTTCATTGTGCTGAGATAAACTAGTTCCAGTCACTAATATATCATCCAATAGTACGGTCACTCCTGGAATACCCGCGAGCAATGTCGACATTAACCGCTGAAAAATTCCTGGGCAGGCTTTTACCCCAAATGGTAATCTTTTTACCTTGTAAAGGCCTTTCGGTGTATTCAGTGTAAGTATTTGAGATGTGGGTTCATCTACTGCTACCTGTGTATATGCTCGTTCTAAATCAATTTTCGTAAATATTTTTCCTCCTTTTAATTGTGTAAAGGCTTCATCCAAAGTAGGTAAGGGGTATGTGTCTGTGTCCGTTGCTGTATTCACAGTTGACCTATAGTCTCCACACAGTCTAACACTACCGTTCGGTTTCATCACCGGTACAATAGGTGTAGCCCATTCAGAGTGAGGTACCGGTTCCAATACATCCTCTGCAACTAGACGATCTATTTCTGTATATACTCTCTCTCTAAGTGCAAACGGAATAGACCTACATTTCAAAAACTTCGGGTTGACCCCTTCCCTTACTGCAATATTTACAATAGGCCCTGTATATTTTCCCAAGCCTTCCTCGAAAACTTCTTTGTATTTTCTGAGTAAATTAGTAATATCTGTATCTATACTTATAGAATTTACCCCATGTAATCCTATGTTTAGATCATTAAACCAATTCCTTCCAATCAAGCTTGGACCTTGCCCTTTAGCAATAATTATAGGCAAATCCTTTTTAATTCCTTTGTAACACACAGGTACCAGTGTTTCCCCTAATATTATTAAGTTATTATCAGTCCATGTTTTTAATGTAACATCCATACTATTTAGTTCTGGTAATTTCCCTTTCCATATGAGTCTGGCAGTCGGTTCATTTATCAAAGTAAACGCACAACCTGAATCCACTTCCATTTCAATATCACAGCCGCTTAACATTATGTTTAGTAAAAAAGCAGGTACCTTCTTTTGTTCTACCCAATTGACAGGAGTTTCATACAAACCATTACAATTAGATCTCATACTATCTTTATTTCTATTCTTTGAAAGACATACTGCTTCAATATGCCCCATTTTACCACAAAAATTACATTTTGTCCATTTGAATCGGCATTCACCTCGGTGTTGTTTACCACAACGTAAACAGGACTGTGTATCTCCAGGTTTCTTTTTGAGTGTAATTTTATTTACCTCCATAGGCTCTTCCAAATCTAAACTTGGCCTACTCATGTTTGATGTGCCTATTATACTTGAATCGCTGTTAGCAGATTCATGTGACATAGCTATCTCGCAAGCTAGTGTAAATGTTAACCCAGCCTGCTGCAACATTTTCTTTTGTACCTCTTTATCTCTGATTCCACATACCAATCGATCGCGCAAAGTGCGGTCGATATTCAAAAAATTGCAATGAATCGATAATTTCCTCAAACTGGCTACATAATCACGCACTTTCTCGCCTTCTTCTTGATTGCGAGTATGAAACTTGAATGATTCTACAATTTCATTAGGTTTTGGATGGAAATGTGCATCTAATTGAATCTTAATTGTAGAGAAGGTAACCTCACTTATTTTCTTTGGAGTAATCAGAGAAATTATCAAGTCAAATAAATCAGGGCCACATACCGCTAATAAATTCGCCTTTTTCTTCGAATCCTCCTCGATTTCGTTCACCTCTAGACAAAATTCAAACCTTGTAATGTAATTTTCCCAGCAGCCATGTGCTACGTCGAACTCACCAAACCTAACACTCATTTTCACTTCTTTATGCCTATGATTGATATGTATTATGGAATATTTTTGTTTAAACACATAAATTAACACTAATTATCAAAAATTTGATCACTTTTTTCCGACTGCGCCACTATTATGTACTGAAAATGCGCACGAGAACGCGTGTTGCTCACCTGACATAACCAGACTGAAGTTTTGCTGCACTACCCTCTAGTACAGTACATAACATAGCTTATTCATAGTAATTGATTATTATTTAACTGTTGACTTTTATTACTCATTGTACATGATGTGAACTTGAAGCTTGATTTTATGACAGCAATGTAGGAAATATAAGGCGCGAGACAAATACAAGAGACGTCGGTCGAAACTGAAACGCGGGCGCGGCGCCACTTCGTTGATAAGTCATACAAAATGTAGATTAACGCTTCGCCGGCGCCTCTACTCGCCTCTTGTGTTTGTCCCGCGCCCATGGTTTAAAAAAACAAGGTCTAACAAGAAGACCACGTGACTGACACAAGCCTACGTCATTTTGCCTATTCATCCTTGTCGAATGCGTGTAATATGACGTAGGCTTTTGTCAGTCACGTGGTTGGTCTAATTGTAAGACCTTGTTTTCTTGGACCATGTCCCGCACCTAAACAGAATATGATAAGGTCTATTGCAGCCCTCATAGGCTAGATAGCCTGTGCCAAATCAACAGATTTGCAGAATGAAAAGCATTCAGATTTAGACCTTCAGCACTGATCGGTCACTCCATACAGAAAACGTTTTGACAAACTACATTTTTTTGACAAGAAGAATAACAACTGAATATCAACTACAAGTCAATGGCTCTAGGCGCTCTAGACCCCTGGTAGAGTCCCGCGGCGCCTGCGGGGTGCGGGGCGTGGGGCGCTATATCGGGCGGGGAACTCATTTTAGCGCGGGGGGGTGAGTGTCATTTCTGTACGGGTTAGTACTATTATTTTCTTCTGTGCCTTCAGGGAGCAAAGTGCCCTCCCAGTACCCAAATCCTTGTATTGGAGAGAGGATCAAATTCTGAGTCTTACTGTTATTCACAAAGAATGTGGACTAACTGGCATTCACATCCCGATAGCCCCCGCAGACACCTCCGGATTCCGCCGGGTGGTGTCGGTGGTACTCGATAAAGCATAAAGACTATTTTCCTTTGATTTTGATTGAAGTCTGGCAGTTGTTTTGCAAAATATCTAATCGCGTTCGTTTTTTGGAGCATCCCAGGTGTGCTACAGTCACTCGTCACTACATACCTAGTATAAAACAAAATCGCATACTCTGTCCCTATGCCCCTATGTATGCTTAAATCTTTAAAACTACGCAACGGATTTTGATGCGGTTTCTTTTAATAGATAGAGTGATTCAAGAGGAAGGTTTATATGTATAATACATGCATAATATACTTAAGGATAACCCACAATAACCATTTTCCTGTGCGAAGCCGGGGCGGGTCGCTAGTCATTACTATGACAGAATGAACCAGTTAGTTACCCTTTGGTAACTCAACAAAAACTTGGTTATAAATAAATATGTGGGACATCACACACGGCCATCTGACCCCAAACTAGGCAGAGCCTGTACTATGGGTATCAGACAGCTGATATACATACATATATAAATATACAACATCCAGACAAGGCCAACACAAGTGCTCATCACACGAATGTTTGCCCTGGGTGGGTTTCGAACCCGCGACCTTGTGCTTCGTAGGCAAACGTACTACCGACTAGGCTACGAGGCATTCAAATTTTTAATGGTTGTTTTCAGGCGGCGCGAAGAAAGTTCCACGCCGTCGAATCGGAAGCTTCGAAAGGCTCTGAAGTGTTGAAGGACACTCTTGAAGGCATCAAGGGCAAGATGGGACATGTCATTGAGGAGGCCAGCAAGACTGAACTCGCGAAGAAAGCTGGTGAGACCACTCTTAGAATAGAATAGAATATACTTTACTGGCTTTCCGCCGCGGCTAGATCGTAGCCTATGTTCTTTTTAACCCCCGACGTAAAAGAGGGGTGTTATAAGTTTGACGTGTCTGTCTGTCTGTCTGTCTGTGGCATCGTAGCTCCTAAACGGATGGGCCGATTTTGATATAGTTTTTTTTGTTTGCAAGGTGTCACAATCGAGAGTGTTATTAGCTATAATTCAAGAAAATAAATTCAGCCATTTGAAGGTTATCAGCTCTTTTCTAGTTGTTGAAAGGATCAAGTAACGGTTTTGAGTCGGGGATTATTAATTTTTTAAAATTTATCTTTGTGCCAAGTTTCACCAAAATCGGTTCAGTAGTTTCGGAGCCTATTCAATTATAAGGAATATTTTAGGCATTTTTTTACACCTTGGGTTACATTATTGAAGTTTTAGTAAGGATCCCTAATTTATTTGAAAATAAAATATAGCTTTATGGTACTCAGGGTGAATGTAGCTTTCTAATGGTGAAAGAATTTTTGAAATTGGTTCAGTAGTTTTAGAGTTTATTTATTACAAACATACACACACAAACACACACGCACACACAAATACAAATCTTTCCTCTTTATTATATTAGTAGGATTGCACACTCTAGTTTAGGTTAAAGGAGAATAAACATCAAAAAATACTTACATTATTTTATTATATTAAAGATTTCCGCCGCGACTCCGCCCTCGTTAACAGTTTTTCCCGTGGGAATGAGGCATTTTCCCGCGGTAAAAAGTAGCCTATTTTACTCAGGGTAAATGTAGCTTTCTAATGGTGAAAGAAATTTTGAAATCGGTTCAGTAGTTTCGGAGCCTATTCGATGCAAACAAACAATCAAACCTTTCCTGTTTATAATATTAGTATAGATCATTTCATTTCATTCATTTTACGTTCATGTTATGGGGTCGAGGTTCCCTTGAACCATCCCTAGACGCGTTGGTACATTACCATGGGTTAGAACTAGAACCGGGCCGGGTCGTTGGGTTCCCTCTAATATGGTTGAGCCCGGCGATGGCTGTCCCATACGTCAAACCCGTGAACGTGGTGCTGCTTGGGGGACTGGTCTGCTCTAGTCGATTGCCGATTGTTTTATTGTTTATATAGTTTAGTTTTTCTACTTTGACTGGTTGCCTTCCTTTAATTTCATATTTCGTCTGCACTCTTTGTTATATTAATCAAATTGTATAAAATAATAATTACCTATGTAAAAATATTTTGAAAAGATGCAACGCCTGTGGAGTTTCTTCCGGAGAGTTCTTCTCCACAGAAGACAGCCAAATCGTGAACTCTCCTCGACGTCAAAAAATGATTTGTGAAATCTTACTTTGAATAAACACTATTTGACTTTGACTTTGACTTTGAACCTACCGCACCCTCGTCGTCAATTTTTACGATACAAGCGTAGGTACAAAAAAAACTATGTCTAAATCTCTTCTCTTTCATGTCAAAATCTTCTAGAATATTTTTACATTTACAGATGTTTCATCTCACGAGTGGGGGCGTGTCACTCACACATACTTGTGTGTCTTGTTTGTACATATTGTCTTTGTGTGCGTAGCGCTCAGTTTAGTAGTACGCACACAAGAACGCTTGTCTATGTCTATACGCACTGCATTACAAGTAAAATAATAATAATAAATATGTGGGACATCTCACACACGGCCATCTGACCCCAAACTAGGCAGAGCCTGTACTATGAGTGTCAGACAGCTGATATATATACATATATAAATATACAACATCCAGACAAGGCTAACACAAGTGCTCATCACACGAATGTTTGCCCTGGGCAGGATTCGAACCCGCGACCTAGTGCTTCGTAGGCAGACGTACTACCAACTAGGCTACAAGGCCGTCATATAAGGCTTACTTGCACTTCACTATCACTACATAGTATAAAGCAAAGTCGCTTTCTCTGTCCCTATGTCCCTATGTATGCTTAAATCTTTAAAACTACGCAACGGATTTTGATGCGGTTTTTTTTAATAGATAGAGTGATTCAAGAGGAGGAAGGTTTATATGCATAATATGCTTAAGTATAATCCACAATAACAATTTTTCCGTGCGGAGCCGGGGTGGGTCGCTATTGTGAGATAAAATAACTGTAAACTGATCATTAAATTACGTTCGCAGGCAAATTTTCCGAGGACATATCGAAGACCGCGAAGGGAGCGGCCGAGAGCATCGCCGACACCGGACATAAACTCGGACAGACTACTGCTTTCAAGACTATATCACAGGTCAGTAATAATCAGTATACATACATATCGACAAACTACTTGAGTAAATTACTGGGGGCAGGCCCTATGCACTCCGCGCCCTCGCTCCAGAATGTCTCTACGCCGCCGGGCGGTCCCGATTTCGCGGCCATTTAGTAGGAAAAACGCGCGCGCTTGTGACGACGCTATTATTTAGTCTGTGGTAATACGGACTCTCGCGGCGCGGTCTTATTACGTGCATTTTGTTTTAATACGAGCGCAACGACAAACGGTAGGCTATTATAGCCAGGGTCACGTTCGACGCGTTCAATGTAATTTGAACGTTAGTGGCGTGGTAGCTAGAATTAAATTCGCGCGTTTGCTATCAGAGAGTGCGCCTTCTGTACCTAGTACTATTATATATTCTGTGCTGGGGGTGAGAAATCATCATTATCAGCTCATATATATATCATTAACAGCTCATAATGCTCATATATATCCCCAACCCCAACGAGCGCAGCAACATATATGAGCTGTAGGAGGATAGGTACCCTGAAATCAGGGTGAACAGGCCTTAATCGACCACGCTGGCCCAGTGCGGGTTGGTCACGAACACACAACCCTTGAATTATTTCGCAGGTGTGTGCAGATTTCCTCACGATGTTTTCCTTCACCGTAAGAGCATCGAATAAACGTACATATGAGTTCGGAAATCGAAAGCACATTGGTATGTGCCGAGGTTCGAACCCGCGAACTTCCGAATGGAAGTCAACGGCCCTAGCCACTTGGTCACCGACGTTCTACGAGGTGAGGCTTGAATAAAACAAAGATGTAGATGTAGTTTGTTCTAACATTTACTCTCTTCCTTACTTAAATTTATTACCTTTCACGGATTAAATTAAACACTAGCTTTCTGCCCCCGGGCTAACAGTTTTTTCTGTGGTAATAAGATATTTTCCTGCGATAAAAGGTAGCCTATATCCGTATTCAATTCTATATCTGTATTTTGGCCTGAAAGCCTAACAAACAGAGATATATAGAGTTAGTTTTACATTTATAATAATAGTAGGGATTTGTTTTTGTAAAAGAAAAATTAAGTTAATGCGAGAATATTGTAGGTATATTTACATAATGTAGCATGAACTGGTTTTCAGGCGACAGCTGTGGTGAAGAACGAAATGGCTGCCAAAGGTCTCGAAGGAAGAGTGTATACGTCACCCGTCTCGCTGAGGAAACGAGTCGAAGTAAGATTATTGTCTCACTTTTCAACTATAATATTTGAACATACGATCTGTTAATGAAAAATAAAATTCCAGATGTACAAACAATTTACTAATTTGCAACCACTGCTTAAAAAAGAAGAATATAAAGTACCTATGCAGTACATTACAATGATTTGTACTTTTTATTAAAATGGTTGTACTGCTTGACATAGAATTTTGTACTATTTTCCATTCTACCGCTTATCCACGGATGTCGGATATAGCGCTACACGAGTCATATCGGAAGCCTAAAGCGGCTCAATAATTCTGACACCAGGGTTTGTGAGGTAGATTAACCTCTAAATCCACACGAAAAGCAAGCAAAGCAGCAAGCAAGCAGCATATAACCCAGGTATATGATTTATTGTAAAAGCAATAGAACAATTTGATTGTAATGTTTGTTTGTACAGGTGGCAAAGGACGAGCGAACGTTTGCTCCGGACACGGAGACGGTGGGAGTGGAGTTGCACAAAGACTCGCGCTTCTACCAGCAGTGGGAGAACTTCAAAAACAACAACCAGTACATCAACAAGGTAACTACCACCAACTACCACCAACTACCACTAGCTACCACCAACTACCACCAGCTAGCACCAGCTACCACCAACTACCACCAGCTACCACCAACTACCACCAGCTACCACCAACTACCACCAACTACCACCAGCTACCACCAACTACCACCAGCTACCACTAGCTACCACCAGCTAGTGATGTGCTGAGTCGGCTATTTTCAGGATTCGAGTACTATAGTAATCATTAATAATAAAATAACCCCCGACACAAAACCGTTACTTGATCCTTTCAACAACTAGAAAAGAGCTGATAATCTTCAAATGGCTGAAGATATTTTCTTGGAGCATAGCTAAGAACACTCTCGATTGTGACACCTTGCAAACAAAAAAAAACTAGATCAAAATCGGCGCATCCGTTTAGGAGCTGTGATGCCACAGACAGACAGACACACGTCAAATTTATAACACCCCTCTTTTTCGTCGGGGGTTAAAGGATCAAATCAATACTCGAGTCAGATTACTTACGCCAGGACTCTGGTACTTTACTACTAATGAGTAAATTTTTTTAAAACCACAGTAAACATACCTTGCTTTACTTTATAGGTTAAAATTATAAGCTAGTTGTTTTATTCGTAACTACACATTTGAATACTGTAAGTACTCGAATCCTGAATAACGGGTTACATCGATCATGGTCACGGCAAAACTCAAAATACTCACTCGAAATATCGGTAAGCTAAGAAAAAAAGAAGAAAGAATATTTGTATTGTATTGTAGCTCAATTTAGAACTAAATCGTGGAGAAAACCCGTGAAAACGTGTGTTAGTGTTTTTATAATTATTGAAAAGAACGATTTTGGCATTATCAATTTTGCACACAAAATATTCTAACTAAACGTAAAGCTCGACGAGAAAAATAAAAAACCACACCATATTACGAGACTTGAATGGAACTAATTTTATAATGGAAATTGTTACCATTAACATAAAATTATACAGGTTTTTTTATTATTCTGCTCGGGCTTTAGATAGTACTAGCGACCCGCCCCGGCTCCGCACGGGAAAATGGTTATTGTGGGTTATCCTTCAGTATATTATGCATGTATTATACATATAAACCTTCCTCTTGAATCTCTCTATCTATTAAAAAAAATCGCATCAAAATCCGTTGCGTAGTTTTAAAGATTTAAGCGTACAAAGGGAGGGACATAGGGACAGAGAAAGCGACTTTATTTTATACTATGTAGTGAAGTAAGTGCGACAACCAAAGTAAAAAATTACACAATCAAATTATTTGTCCAGGTATTAGATTGGAAGATAAAATACGAGGAATCGGACAACCCAATGGTCAGAGGCACGCGATTCGTCACAGAGAAAGTGACCAGTCTGTTCGGCAACGTCTTCGAAAAAACCGACCTATCAAAAACACTGACGGAAATATGCAAAATAGACCCTAACTTCACATCACAAAGGTTCTTAGAAGACTGCGCTAACGACATCATACCGAACATTCTAGAAGCAATGGTTAGAGGCGATTTGGAAATACTCAAAGATTGGTGTTACGAAGGCGTTTTTAACATACTATCGGCGCCAATAAAACAGTGTAAGCAACTAGGATACAGACTCGACTCGAAGATATTGGATATTGAACAAATCGAACTAGTCATGGGCAAAATGATGGATCAGGGACCAGTTCTAGTGATCACATTCCAGTCACAACAAATTATGTGCGTCAGAGACTCCAAAGACAAAGTCATAGAAGGTTCCCCAGATAAAGTGATGAGGGTAAATTACGTGTGGGTTCTGTGCAGGGATCCGCAGGAAATGAATCCCAAAGCGGCGTGGCGTTTACTAGAAATGTCAGCTAACAGTGTCGAACAGTTGATATAGGTGAATAGTTGTGATGTAGTTGAATTAAACAGTTGGACAATCTGGTATGTTTCAGTAGTCCTGTCCGTTACGAAATATCCTTGCTGGGTGGTGACGTCATCAAGCTTCCGTCTATATCTTTTTAGATATAAAATTTGGAAGCGTCTTGGTATTTGTCACATTGTCGTGTCTATTGATGTCTCGAAATAGAATTCAGGGTATTTAATTTATGCTGTTTGTGATGGTCCTTCTTCTTAGTACTTCTATTTTTGATATTTTGTTTATTTAGAATTTGTAAATGTAAAAGCGACAAGGTATATATTTTTATCCAGTAGGCCTACTATGTAAATAGCGACTGGCTCGAAAAGCTGTCAAACGCGACATATTGACAGAACTACTATGGCTCTAATGTCACTATGTCGCGTTTGACAGCTTCTCGAGCCTATCGCTCCTTACGTAGTAGGCCTACAGGTAAGAATGGGATGTGATGTGAATTCTAATTTGACGCCAAGTCAGTCCTGTGAAATGGATGAGCTGATTTGGATAAACAGTGTGTAATTAATGGTTTTACAGTTTGACTGTATTATGTATTTATATGTACTTACATTAGTGACGAAGTGTTCAATATTTATAAAACAATGTGACTCATATCAATTTAAATCAGTCTTAGTATATGTCGATAATCTCAAAATAGTGTGGTCTAAAGTAAAAACAATAAAGCACTGCTCAAAAATGGACCCTAAAACATGTAGATTAGCGACATATTTGCATACTGATGTCTGATGACGCCATCTCCGAACTGATCTGTAAATACGTACAAAAATGAGCTTTGGTTATAGGAGTGTTAGGTTTCGTTTCTTTGTAACGCCTATTTTTTTAAGTTTATGCCAGGAATATTCGTTTTTAAGTTTTTTAGACTCCTGGAACTCTGTAGTGTGCAGGCATACAAATCCTGGGGCTATCAAACTTGTAATCTTAGAAAAATATACTTTTCTTTTTGTTGAAAATAAACTAGGCACCGAACGGATTTTCGAAATAGCAAATTGGCTAAAATATTTCCCATTCCAATGAAATAAGGTTGAAATTGTACGACATTTCAGGGTTTCCCGAGTTTCGTTAATTTTGAGCTATAATTTATGTTTATTATTTAATTTTTAACTTAGTTTATTTGATAACTATTATGTTTACTGTTATTTTAATAAATTATTTACTTTTAGTACCAATTTAAATATCTGTTTATTTTTTTTATATTTTTTGTTACTATACTGCTCTCTTCCTTCATTCATCTATTTGCACCTGAAATAAATAAAGTTTCAGATGCCAGCTCGCTCATAAGTTGCGTATTACCGTACAATATTCTTTAACACTTGGTAAAAACAATACACTCCTTTTAGCTTTGCCGTAGTTGTGCAGAAGTCCCGTATCTTGTGAGGATCAAATTCAACTGACGGGTCTGGGGGTTTTAACTGCTTTGATTATAGCATGGTCTAAAAAAACAAGGTCTAACACTCCGACCACGTGACTTGACATAAGCCTACGTCATCTGCTGTTGTTCATCCTTGTCGAGTAATACGCATTCGACAAGGATGAACAGCAGATGACGTAGGCTTGTGTCAAGTTTGACAGTCCGAGTAGAAGACCTTGTTTTTTTAGACCATGGAATAAAGCATTGTTTTGGTAACACAGTTAAAAGTTGCTGCTAGGGTTTGCTACGCTATGGCGGCATATTCGGTTCGGCAAGCTCCATAAGTTGGTCAAGTATACAGACTACAGACCGGCTGCCGGGGGTAAATAATATGACCATGGTCCGTTTGATAAAAATCCGGAAAAAAGATCATTGACCTCTTTTTTTTCTTGAACGTTATTAAAAGTAATGTAACGCCAAAATGTCTGGCAAGGTCACACGCTTACCCCGCCTTCTACTACGGTATGCCAAATTAAGTATTTTGCGATGATAATTTCCTATCGTTTGAAAAAAAAAGTGCTCATTGTATGCAGGCGTCAATGACCTTTTGTCCGGATTAATATGAAACATTTCATAAGTAGTTCTCTTACTATGTCGCATTTTTATAGGTCACGAGGTTCTCACGTTTCTACAGTAGACCCTGGTGTTATTAAAATAAAACAACAAATTCAATAAACTTTTTTATTAGAGGCACATCCAAAAAGACTGACCACGCCACATTTAATATTTACAACAAACAACTAAAGTGTTAGAGCTAAAATTGATGAAAGTAGTTAAATCGCGAAACGGATTTGAAGTTGACTTTAAGTTAATGATCCGACAGATTCTCTATTATAAAGAACTAGCGACCCGCCCCGGCTCCGCACGGGAAAATGGTTATTGTGGTTTATCCTTAAGTATATTATGCATGTATTATACATTATAAACCTTCCCCTTGAATCACTCTATCTATTAAAAAAAACCGCATCAAAATCCGTTGCGAAGTTTAAAGATTTAAGCATACATAGGGGCATAGGGACAGAGAAAGCGACTTTGTTTTATACTATGTAGTGATACGCACGACATAACTATGTCTATCAGTTCTGTCACGTGTGAATCATGTCATGCTGGGGGCCTGAAATACAGGGTATAACGAAAAGTAAAATTATTCTTTACACCCTGTATTGTGTTAGGACAGATTTAAGTTAATAAATCAATAGATTAGTTAATATATGACGTTACTATAAGCCGGGCTGGTGTGTTACTACAATGAAATTAAAAACTATATTTTTGTCATTTTGTTTTACATTTTTACGTATTCTTGTTACTGACGCTAATCTTGGCGAAGGGCCTTTTCGTATTATTAAGCATTTTTTTAAACTTTTATTGTTTTGTTACATATATAAGAACAATTCTTTTTTTTTATCACTCATAGTGTTCTGCATTTTTGATGAATGGCTTTATATTATCACCTCGGATCATTAACTTTAAAACAAACAGTGAATATTAGAAACGCAATGGAATGAGTGTGACTAGGTTACAAAACGAAACGCGAATCTAAGGAATGTGTCAGGGAAATAAAACTTATACATATTATACTTAAAATTGATCAGCAAGCTTCTTTAGCCAACTTAAATAATTGTTTTTATTTTAAAATTATAATGAAACATTGCTAGAATAGAACATTTTCCCTTAACTTGTAAGTTAACCAAACTTTTCAAGTGACCAAAGAAGCATTCTTGGCTTTTAAAAAAAATTCGCACTCTGTATAATATGGAACATTTCAATTTATACAATGTTGGACGCATTGGGCGAAAATATTTTCATAAACCACAAAACCTTAACTTAAAAATATTCTAATTTGTAATTGATCTTTCATGGCTTAAATTAAAATACAGATTAAAAACGTGCCACAAAAATATTATTATTACTCTTAAACTACTAAGTTAGCTTGAAAAGCTTAATCACATGATTTACCAATATTCGCAGTGTTGCCTGTGTAAATAATTGCACTAAAATACATAGCAGTGTTGCCAATTACGTGATAAATTACAATAGTGTGTTTTAACATTTCTTACTTATGGTCTATATTTTGTATCTTTTAGTTACCATATAAAATTATCTCAATTCTTTATGTATTATGTGATTCTTTGAATTGATATACAAACATTAAATTATTTTAGAATCATATTTAATAGGCTTATTTATTGTAGCATATAGATCATAAGGTAAGAAAAGTTTAGAATTATTTAATCGACGGAATCATGAAAGTGAATACAATATAATTTTATATAAAGTGTAAAATCGATCCGATATTCTCTGTTCCGTTTTCACAACCGTGCATTCTCTACCTCCTACCCTCTCTAACGCAGTGACATAAATATAAAATACTAATAAAATATCCGTGAATATAGTTTAGGGCCTCAACAAACATAAATTCGAGTTATTGTTATGTATACTTAATAAATTAAACATAAATAAAACTGAAAGAAATCTTCAGAATATTTTCCAGATTTACTTATCGCTTTAATACTTATCTATTTAGTTTTCTGGGTAGTTGGCCACAGATAAAACTTACTGCTGTTGGGGTTGCCATTGTAAATTAGTTATTTCATAATTGGTAGGATTTAAGGCCCAAAAATATAAACGGTTCTGGACATCACAATAATAAATAAAATTAATATTAGACTTTAAGTAGTTTTAGAAACACGAGCAAAGTGTGCTTTAACTCGGTGCTAATAAGTGCTATAATTCAATGCCATAATTTGTTTTTCAATATGCGTACTGGTTTAATATTGAGATTACTTTAGGAAAAGCAAGTTTTTATTGCACACTAATTAATAAACATAAACTTGTACGTGCTTGTACTTTGATTGACGTAATAAAAAAATTTAAAAGTTTTTACAATAGGTGGTACTTTATTGGAATCAACAAAAAATATTTTTAACCGACTTCATTAGAATAACAGTTAATTAAATCAACTAGCGTAGTTACTGTAATTTATCTTAAGGAATTTAAATCCTCTGGTGGATTTTCAATTTTGAAACTGTTACACGTAACATACATTCCGAAACGCGTTTCATGTGTGATTCAATCGCATTTTTTGTCCATCGGCAATTAGATGATTACGTACTTTACGCAGTAATGTAAAGTAAGGTTTTTCTTCTCTTTCTGCTAAAGTTCAGCACAAAATTACATCAATCGAATATATTTTTTCGCTATCACCGCATCTCGGAATATAATTTCTCGCTATTACATCCATTTTTGTGTGACCTCTAGCTGTATACATTCGGAAGGCTAGTAGAGGTCACCAGATTCAAAAGGAATGGTATTTTATGTAAACCGACCATGTTTGTTGACCGCTAGCTGTATGCATTCAGGCTTGTACAGGTCACCAGATTCGATAGGAATGTTATTTTATATAAACCGACCATGTTTGTTGACCGCTAGCTGTATACATTCAGAAGGCTAGTATAAGTCACCAGATTTAGAATGGTATTTTATGTAAACCGACCATGATTGTTGACCGTTAGCTGCATACATTGTGAAGGCTAGTAGAGGTGACCAGTATGTGTTTAGTCTCGCACCCACTGCGCCACGCTGGTGTCTTGTCCGCCGGTGGACAACAGCCGAGAGTCGTCCGGCAGGAAGCGGACACACGTCACGTGGGAGGAGTGACCGCCATATTGGTGACACAGCGACTGCAAACGAATTTTTTTAAAACTTTGTTCAAAACGAGATGAAATTAAAAAGTAATGTGGTAAAGCCCGACCAAAGAAATAAGAAACCTCGCCATATTGCGGAATTTCAATGGAACTAATTTTATAAGGGAAATTGTTGGCATTTTCGTTCAAATATACACGTGGCGCCCCCAGAGCAGGTTTCTTATTTCTTTGGTCAGGCTTTAACAACATTGGTGTCGTCTCGTTTTCACCAAATTTAAGTTGATTGGCTACTACAATTCTGCTATTTTTATTTTTTTTACCAGAGGGCTGTTGCGCAAATACGATATGATACTAGAAAATATAAGATATAAATCAAGTTTAAAGACAGCGGACCTTATTATCTTATTTTTTCTAGTATCATATCGTATTTGCACCACAAACTACAGTCCTCTGTTGTGATCTGAATAAGAATCGGTGTTACCAGTTGAATCCCGCGAGATCGTCAATTCATTTTGTCTTCATTGTTGGGGGCCTTATTTTTGCTTTTGCTACCTTGCCCCGATTCACATTTGCTGACAGCCTATAACAATTAACTTTTTTCTTTCTTACCTTAGGTTGTGTTACGGGGTAAGCGAATAGTTTCACTTTTCCGAAGTCGTCGCCGGTCGCAACTAGTTTACCGTCGTGTGATCTGGAACAAGACATTTTGTTAGTTTTATCCACACGGGTTTTATTAGAAATTGGCCCTCCGGAACCATTGGTCCACTGGTTTTAACATAAAAGAGAAGTTTTAAAATAAATAGACGTTTGCTTAGCTCAAAATATTCTATTTCTCGTTTGAGAAAAAATAAATAGATATCCAGTTTTCAATACCCTTATTTTCCCTATATTTGTGGCATTTAGTACTTTTATGTAGTCGATATACCAAAAGTTTAATTTCAGTAAGATACCTATTGCAAGCCAAAGTATTTTTTTGTAGTTTTGACGTAAAAAGCGATAACCCTTTAGTCGTCGGTTTCGAGAATACTAATTTAGATCACACACGATAAACTCGTCCTTATGCACCTATAATAAACCGATCATCATCATCATGAGACCCTCACCTAGAGCAGGAGTTGATGTCGGACCACACAAGAAAATAATAGTACTAACCCGTACAGAAAGGACACTCACCCCCCGCGCCAAAATGAGTTCCCCGCCCGATATAGCGCCCCACGCCCCGCACCCCGCAGGCACCGCGGGACCCCGACGGTGGTGTTCGGGGGTGTTTTACATAGCGCCTAGCGCCATTGACTCGTAGTTGATATTCAGTTGTTATTCATAAAGAATAAGGTTTCTGTATGGAGTGACCGGCCAGTGTTCGGGCCACACGCCCACCGTGTTGTAGCTGATGGGGCAGGTGTGTGTGGCCCACGCTGTGTCCTACATTCAACAGTTCCTCACTTGCTGACAGTATATAATACACCGATCATCATCATCATGAGACCCTCACCTGGTTGTGGAGTTGATGTCGGTGCCATCAGCGTGTTCGGGCCACACGCCCACCGTGTTGTAGCTGATGGGGCAGGTGTGTGTGGCCCACGCTGTGTCCTACATTCAACAGTTCCTCACTTGCTGACAGTATATAATACACCGATCATCATCATCATGAGACCCTCACCTGGTTGTGGAGTTGATGTCGGTGCCATCAGCGTGTTCGGGCCACACGCCCACCGTGTTGTAGCTGATGGGGCAGGTGTGTGTGGCCCACGCTGTGTCCCACATTCAACAGTTCCTCACTTGCTGACAGTATATAATACACCGATCATCATCATCATGAGACCCTCACCTGGTTGTGGAGTTGATGTCGGTGCCATCAGCGTGTTCGGGCCACACGCCCACCGTGTTGTAGCTGATGGGGCAGGTGTGTGTGGCCCACGCTGTGTCCCACATTCAACAGTTCCTCACTTGCTGACAGTATATAATACACCGATCATCATCATCATGAGACCCTCACCTGGTTGTGGAGTTGATGTCGGTGCCATCAGCGTGTTCGGGCCACACGCCCACCGTGTTGTAGCTGATGGGGCAGGTGTGTGTGGCCCACGCTGTGTCCCACATTCAACAGTTCCTCACTTGCTGACAGTATGTAATACACCGATCATCATCATCATGAGACCCTCACCTGGTTGTGGAGTTGATGTCGGTGCCATCAGCGTGTTCGGGCCACACGCCCACCGTGTTGTAGCTGATGGGGCAGGTGTGTGTGGCCCACGCTGTGTCCCGCATTGAGGACGAGTTTGTCACTTGCCGACAAGTTGTCGCGTTCCCTGGAATAATAAAGTTTTCAATGAGGAATTTTGTCAAAACTATGTATGTTCTTTCTAATCAGCCTACATGCATCGATTACTGGATGTAGACCTCTTTAATGCATCAGTTACATCGGATCTGAGCTCCCCTGACCTGTGGCATTGTTTTCACGCAATAGTAAAATGTCACCGACCAACAACTAAAGAAAAAACTTCTACAGTGATGACCAAAAAAAGTAGAAATTAAAAAGTAGCAATACTGCACTGTTGTGTCATCCCTTTTCAACTAATAAATCGTGAAAATGAGACGACAGTAGTTTTTGGTAAGATTGCGATTAATTAGTTCGACAGATGGCGTTATTGTAAGCCGGGCTAGTGTAAAAATAAAAATTGACAATGATCTGCCTAAGCGCGGCTATCTCTCTGGCCTATACAACTGATTCTAACGTTATCATCAACAAAAGAAGGATATTTTCGGAACATAATCAGGCCCGGCGCACTCCGCGCCCTCGCTCCAGAATATACCTACGCCGGGAGGCCCCCTATATGAGGCCAGTTAGTAGGAAAAACGCGCGCGCTTGTGACGACGCTGTTATTTAGTCTGTGGTAATACGGACTCTCGCGGCGCGGTCATAGGGTGCATTTTGTTTTAATACGAGCGCAACGACAAACGGTAGGCGTTCAATTCAAAGTAATTTGAACGTTAGTGGCGTGGTAGCTAGAATTAAATTCGCATGTTTGCTATCAGAGAGTGCGCCTTCTGTACCTAGTACTATTATTTATTCTGTGACATATAATTAAGATTTGTTTTTACTGAATACTTACAGTACAACAACTCATAATCCCCAGAATTGCTTCTTATGTATTGGCTGTCTTCCGACCAATCTAAATGCGTGATGTAGCTGGAATGACCCTGTAATATCACAAACGTACATTATTTCACAATCAATACTATTACAATAGTTATTTCGTGCCATGCTTCTTAAATATGTTCTCTTTCTTAACATAACTAAGGTATATTTTTAACTACCACATAGTACAATTTCCACTAAAGGCTCTATCTATAATCTATAAGGACAATTATATAATAAGCTGGCATACATATGTAATTAAAATTATGTAAAAGTCTAATAATATGCAAAAGTAATAAGGGCCTTGTTATCAAAAGTAATAGGTAATGTAAATTTTGAAATGATGATAGAGATTTTGATAGCAGTAAGCAGATATTAAATTAAGTATGATATTGCTATCCTTTTCATGGCAAATAAGATAGAAATGGCTAACAAACATTCTATTATTTTTTATTAAGTTTTTGAATATTTTATTTAGCTAATTGGTCTTTTTTTTTCTAATTTATGATGTAGGGTAGTTAGATACTAGGGCAGGGCTAAGGTTCTATTCTAAACATGAAGATAAATAGATGCGTGACATGCATGGCTGATATAATATCGTTACCCTTCTACGTTTTCTCTCCGTACACTAGATGGCGTGAAATGATGAAAAATGTTAGAAAATTACACAAAAAAATAGATACAGTTGTTTCTTTTACTCGTATTAAATATGGGCGATGATTTGCATAAGTTAGAAATAAATATGATAAGACAGATATACTTAAGAACGTGAATTTCAAAAAGGCTTATTATTTTCGAGGCGACTAAAAACTGAAACGGCGACAAACTGTTAGCAACTAAAAAAATAATTTGGCAGCATTTAAATTATTTGGCTTTAATTATCATAAATAAGCCTCAAAACGGGGCTATCATAAAAATCAAATAATGGCAGCTACTATAAGGTAGCAAAAATAATAAGTAGATAAGTCGACTGAAAATATAGGTAAGGTAGTATAAATAATAACTTGGCGACTAATAATATTAGTGAGGTGTCATTTTTTTCCATCTAGAAAAAGCTCGTTTGGGCATTGATTTTTACATAACCGTAAAATACACTTAAAAAAGATAAGATAATAACTGTGCATCCTGTTTTAAACTTTCTTTAGAGCTCTTAAAATGTCGCATAATAAACTTTTGAAGCCATATTTGAATGCCTTTTTGTCTTTTTATCTGCCATATGTTTCTGCTTGAAAATAAAAGTTGCCAAAACAAATACTCGATGCCAGTTTTAATTTAAAAACTACATTGCAATATATTTATTTAGTTGCCACTTTATATTTAAAATGATAGCTCATAATTTAGTCGCCAACCCATTCTTTTTTGCACCCATTTAAATTTTTTTTATATCCCCAATTTAGATTACTTTGTCGCCGCGCCTTGCCTCGCCGTGCCTTTCAAAAATATGATAATATTTTTTACTTTTGAATCACACTAATATTATAAAGGCGAAAGATTGTGAGTGTGTATGTATGTTACTTCTTCACGTCTAAACTGCTGGAGCGATTTTAATAAAATTCGGTATGGAGTTGGCTGACACTCTGGATTAACACTTAGGCTACCTTTTACCGCGAGAAAATGCCTCATTCCCACGGGAAAAACTGTTAACGCGGGCGGAAAGCTAGTTTGTCAATAAAGTATATTGTAGTCACAGAAGAAAATTATAGTACTAACCCGTACAGAAAAGACACTCACCCCCCCCGCGCCGTCACTCGTTCCCCGCCCGATATAGCGCCCCACGCCCCGCACCCCGCAGGCACCGCGGGACTCCGCCGGTGGTGTTCGGGGGTGTTTTACATAGCGCCTAGCGCCATTGACTTGTAGCGGATATTCAGTTGTTAGTAGGTTGTCAAAATGCGTTTTCTGTATGGAGTGACCGCCCAGTGATTGTAGTGTATGTGTCCTCACCAAGCACTTCCCGAGGCGCGAGTAGCGCGCGCCGCCGTCGTCGACCTGGTACACGTATATGAAGTTGTCCCGCGACCCGAGCGCCACCATCTTGTTATTGGGCGAGTACTGGATCGTCTGGATCGGTTCCGATCTGTAAAGTTACATTTTAGTCATGTAGTGTTAGACCTTGTTTTCTTAGACCCTGATTTTAGTCAATATTTGTCCTTCTGTTTTTTATTCATTTTGTCCCTATTGGGAACAGGCAAAGGCATTACAGGCCATACAGCCGTCGTCTTTAGTAATTTCTTGCATAACGTCTTCAGTAGGTCATTTCTTGTCCATTAATATTATAAAATTGTCTTTGAGTTAGTATTATTCTTGTCACGGGGTCATTGATGTGGCGGGTAATAGAAATAAAAAACCAGCTCTGGGGGCGCCTTGTGTAAATTTTTTATGTTTATGAAAACAATTTCCATTATAAAATTAGTTCCATTGAAATTCGGCAATATGGCTAGGTTTTTTATTTCTTTTGTCAGGCTTTACAATAGTTATATCATTAATACTTCTGCTCTATTTCATTACCTCATTTTTTCTTCTTTAACAGCCGTATTTGTTCATATTTATAGCTATGTTTCTATTAATAGTTTAGTGTCCTTCCCATAAAAATGTTAACAAGTACTGTAAATGTTGTGTAGAAATTCAAAAGAGTTTCAGATTCGTATAAACTGTAAGTTCGTATAAGGCTGAAAATCAGTGTTGCCCTTTCTGGTAAATTTCTACTGAGCCTGGGCCCATTGCATATTGCACACCGCACTTCGCCTTACTTATATTTAGGTTAAAATTATTATTATTCGTTATGTTGTGATAGTAACTCAGATTTGATTCTGTATTACTTTTAAGCTTTGTTATATTTGTGTGTGTGCAATTATTATGCAATAAACTTTTATTTATATAGTTGCTAGCGACCCGCCCCGGCTCCGCACGGGAAAATGGTTATTGTAGGTTATCCTTAAGTATATTATGCATGTATTATACATATAAACCTTCCTCTTGAATCACTCTATCTATTAAAAAAAACCGCATCAAAATCCGTTGCGTAGTTTTAAAGATTTAAGCGTACAAATGGAGGGACATAGGGACAGAGAAAGCGACTTTGTTTTATACTATGTTGTAGTGAAGTGTTCTGTTATGTAAATTGTATTGAATAAAGCAAGTAGACTAACCCGTCCTGGTGCACGGCGATCATTTCCCGGGAGTGCGGGTCGAACACCATCCACTTGCCTGTGAGCGACCCCACCGCGATCACCCCCCCGTCCGCAGACCACGCGCAGCACTGGGCGCGCTCCTAACACATTACAATAACACTCATCATGGTCTAAAATAAAAAAGCGGCCAAGTGCGAGTCGGAATCGCCCATGAAGGGTTCCGTAGCAGCCAGTAACATAATAAAAAAGTTTTTGTAGTTCGTTGTGACTTTGATTCGATTTTTTTGTTTCAGTTCTATGTATGGGGACCCCCTAAATTTATTGTTTTTTTTTTTCTATTTTTGTAAGAAAATCTTAATGCGGTTCACAGATTACATCTACTTACTAAGTTTCAACAGTATAGGTATTATAGTTTCAGAATAAAGTGTTTGTGACATACGGACGGACGGACGGACGGACGGACGGACAGACAGACATGACGAATCTATAAGGGTTCCGTTTTTTGCCATTTGGCTACGGAACCCTAACAAGGTCTTCTACTCGGACTGTCAAACTTGACACAAGCCTACGCATCATCATCATGACGTAGGCTGGTGTTAAGTCACGTGGTCTTCTTGTTAGACCTTGTTTTCTTAGACCATGCTTAATCCTTTCAACAACCAGAAAAGAGCTGATAATCATTATATAACTGAATATATTTTCTTGAATTATATCTAAGAACACTCTCGATTGTAACACCTTGCAAACATAAAAAAACAAGGTTAAAATCGGCGCATCCGTTTAGGAGCTACGATGCCACAGACAGACAGACACACACTTCAAAGTTATAATGCCCCTTTTTTTCGTCGAGAGTTTACAAAAACTGTTCATTACTTGGGATTCTTAGGATAGGTTTTGATACCCTTCAGCATGTTTGATAAGTACTTTAATACCCTTTCATTTGGTATAGGTATTAGCTATGTCTGTCTATATAATAGTGGCAGCTCATAGATAGATATACACAAACTGTTATTAACAAACATTCAAAATTACAATTAATAAAAAGAGATTTTTGCCACGGGCTCCACTCTTGAAATCAAGATCGATACCGATTTCAACCTAATGCAATACCAAAGTTAATTTTAGATCGCTACTCTTGCAAATCTGCCCGCCGAGAGTTGACAAATGTCCGATTTCATTTAATTCACTCAATATCCGCCCAATATGAAACCAGGGTAGCGCTAGTGTGGTATTCAAGAGTACGAAACGCCCGATCTCAATGTCGACGGATCGGAATCGCCGTCAAGAGTAATCCCTCGTTCCCACCCGGCTGTGTCCCGTCACGAACTGCGGCAGAGACGGGTTTTTTTTTTTTTTTGAATTGACCTATGCTTGTGTCGAAAAGGTACGACCAATCAAGCTTCACCGGACTTGCGGGGGAGTGGAAGACTCTACCCCAAAAAAGTCATATACCAACGCGTCTAGGGGCGGCTCGAGGGAGCCTCGGACCACGGCCTAGCGCGTTGATACTGAAAAACATCGTGAAGGAGACGACGCCTGTTCAACAATCTGATTTTCAATTTTGATTTTGGGGCAGAGACGGGTGTGTGGCTAAACCCCATAGCTCGTCAATACAGGTGGCAGTACCTCAATATCCTTGCTCCAGACAGTGGAGTGGCTGAGTCCGTCCCACAGCTGCAGCAGTCGGTCCCACCCGGCCGTCACGAACTGCGGCAGAGACGGGTGTGTGGCTAAACCCCATAGCTCGTCAATACAGGTGGCAGTACCTCAATATCCTTGCTCCAGACAGTGGAGTGGCTGAGTCCGTCCCACAGCTGCAGCAGTCGGTCCCACCCGGCCGTCACGAACTGCGGCAGAGACGGGTGTGTGGCTAAACCCCATAGCTCGTCCACGTGCCCTGAAAACACATGATATTAATGAAAATAATAATTACTGAATGGTGTATGTAATCATCAATAATGGTATAAGTTTACAAAATATCGCAAATCGATGCACAGGATAGCTATTTGCTACATAGATACTTTAGTTTTAAACGTACAATTTGGGCAGTAGCTCCTATTCCATTCGAAGGACAGATATGACGTCATCAGATTTTTATATGAGATTACAAAAAATTTTTTGAAACCTGTTATTTGTAGTGTCAAATATAAGCGCCTTTTGTACCGGTTCTAAAATGTACAACTTTACGATCACATGTTTTATAAAAATCCATATGATTACTAATAAAAATCCATACCAACTACAATTCCAAGTAATTTAATAGCTACGCCCTTATCTTAGGAATGAATTATTCAAAACTTGATCAAGTCAAGTCAAGTCAAGTCAAATAGTGTTTATTCGAAGTAAGACTTTACAAAATCATTTTTCGACGTCAGGGCGGGTTCACAATTTGGCTGTCTTCTGTGGAGAAGAACCCGCCGGAAGAAACTCCACAGGCGTTGCATCTTTTCAAAATATTTTTACATAGGTATAATTATTATTTTATACAATTTGATTAATATAACAAAGAGTGCAGACGATATATGAAATTAAAGGAAGGCAACCAGTCAAAGTAGAAAAACTAAACTAAGTATATAAACAATAAAACAATCGGCAATCGACTAGAGCAGACCAGTCCCCCCAAGCAGCACCACGTTCACGGGTTTGACGTATGGGACAGCCATCGTCGGGCTCAACCATATTAGAGGGAACCCAACGACCCGGCCCATACGCCACCGCAAGTCAGGACACTTTAGTGAGCATGAATACTCAGTCAGCCAGATGTTTTCACGACAATCTAATTAATGGCTTCCCAATTGCATAGTCGATCTGCACTACAATGTTGCACAATAATTTATTTATTATGTTGAGTTGGAATAATTTTGGACCAGATATCTTTGTCATTTAGGTAATCTTCAGTCTTGTAATAACCTTTAGAACATAAGATATTTTTAATTTTACTTTTAAATTGGCAATCAGGTAAATTTGTAATGTTATCTGGTATTTTATTATAGAAGCGAATACAGTTCCCCATAAATGAGTTGCTTACTCTACAGAGTCTAAATTTAGGCTGCACAATTTTATTTTTATTTCTGGTATTAATAGAATGTACATCAGAGTTCTTTTGGAACAAAGATTTGTTCTTATGAACGTACATTATATTTTCAAATATATACTGAGAGGACACTGTGAGAATATCAATTTCTTTAAACAGTTCTCTTAGGGAGTCCCGACTTCGTAATTGGTATATGGAACGAATCGCCCTCTTTTGCAGAACAAATATGCTATTTATATTTGCTGCCTTACCCCACAATAAAATCCCGTAAGACATAATACTATGAAAATAACTAAAGTAAACAAGTCGAGCAGTAGCAATATCCGTCAGTTGACGAATTTTTCTGACGGCGTATGCCGCCGCGCTGAGTTTTGAAGCTAATGTAGTTATATGGGGGTCCCACTGTAACTTAGAGTCAATGGTTATCCCCAAGAAAACTGTTTTTCTTACATAATCTAGATCTTCATTATTTAAGGTAATAGCTAAATTGTTATTCCTTACATTTGGCAATGAAAATTTAATACATTTTGTTTTCTTTGGATTTAACATTAGATTATTTGTAGTAAACCATTCATTTATCTTTGAGAGAGTGTTATTTACTTCGTCGATATTTTGACTATGTCGATCAACTTTAAATATAAGAGAAGTGTCGTCAGCAAATAACACAATTTTTGAATATTTTTGTGCCATAAAAGGTAAATCATTTACATACACTAAAAACAAGAATGGTCCCAATATTGAGCCTTGTGGCACGCCAATCTTGACAATAGATCCCAGCGACTTCGAACCGTTTATCTGAACTCTTTGAATTCTATTTTGGAGATAAGAACTAATCAACTTAAGGGCTCCGTCTCTAACTCCATAATGTTCTAGTTTGGACAGCAGCGTCTCGTGATCAACGCAATCGAAAGCCTTGGATAAGTCACAGAACACACCAATGGCATCCTTTGACTCCTCCCAGGCCCCATACACATGTTTCAAAAGAGCAACTGCAGCGTCGGTGGTCGAACGTCCTTTAGTAAAACCAAACTGTTGATCATGAAGTAGATTATTTAAATTAAAATGTGCAAGCATCTGATTAAGTATAATTCTTTCAAAAATTTTACTAATTACTGGAAGTATAGATATTGGTCTAAAGTTACCGGGATCCTCCCTATCTCCTGACTTAAACAAAGGTATAATTTTACTATGTTTCATAAGATCTGGCTGGAAACACACCCTGATCAACACAAGAATTAAAAAGAAATGCCAAATAAGGTGCCAGGGTCTCAACTATGGAGCTACAAAACCTAACCGACATTCCAAATAAATCCTCAGAATTTTTCAGTTTTAATTCTTTGAAAGTTTTAATCACTACCTGAGGCGTTATATACCTGAACTCGAAATTAGTCGGACATCTCTGAACATTGGCATTTAGCAGATTATGAGCAGATATAGGAGAGGAATTAAGTGTCTCTGTAGTTTGCAGTGGAATATTAGTAAAAAATTCTTCAAATTTTTGTGCCACGTCAACATCTTCTGTAATAATACCTTGAGTTGTATCTAATGAAAAACTTTTATCATTTGATTTCATCTTGCCCGTCTCGCGGTTTATTACCTTCCAAACAGTTTTAATAACATTATCGGCAGTTTTTATTTTATTATTAATATAATTTGATTTTGCTACTGCGCAAACTTTCTTAAATGTTTTTGAAAAAGTTCTGACATATTCTGAGAAATCATTACTTTGGTTATAGCGTTTCTCATCATATAGCTGAAATAGTTTGTCTCTGCTAATGCGAATGCCCCTAGTAGCCCAGTCGCAGAATTTAAAGCGAGGTTGAATTTTGATTTCTTTAACTTTAAATATATTTTCAAATTCACAGTGCAATATAGAAAAAAAAATCTTTGTAGAAATTGTTTGGATTGCTCAAATCATAATTTGGTAACGGTAATTTATCATTCAGAATGTTATTGAATTTTTCTATTTTACTTGTAGTTACAGACCTTTTTTTTATTAGCAGGGTCTCTTTTTTATAGCAAGCTGGAATTGATACAGCTTGTCCAGTATGATCTGATTGAAGAGAGTGTATTATCTCTTTTTTAGAATAATTACAATCACAAAAAATATTATCAATACAAGTAGCTGAAGTGGCTGTTATTCTAGTTGGTTCTAAGAAGACGTTAACCAAATTAAATGATTTAAACAAGCCCAGCAGCCTACATGTGGAAGTCGTATTTTCCAGCAGATCCACATTGAAATCACCACAAACTACATGTGATTTATTAGAATGGGTAATCAATTTTAATACATCTTCCATAATATTTTCAAAGTCTACAAAATTATTGTAATAAGGGGGTCTGTAAACGCATACTATAATATGATTCTCCAACTCAACACATGAAAGTTCAATACAACATTCCTTTGAGAGTGCAGTAACATCATTGCGTTCTTTAGATTTTAAATTTTTGCGTAACAATATGCAAGAGCCTCCTCGACTAATGAGCTCTCGATTGAATGCACTGGCAATATAATAGTTTTCATAATTAGTTAGCATTTGATAATCTTTCAGCCAGTGTTCAGTAAGACAAAGAATGTCAGTCATTCTTGTTTCAAGGAACAACTCAACCTCAAGTTCTTTGCAAGAGAAGCTTTGGATATTCTGATGAATAATCGTCAAAGTCTTCTCTTTTGTCTGCATTTCTAGTTTAAATCTTGATAGTTATTGTTCCTTGATACATGAATGTTACTTGCTACACAATGTATAACAGGGTCAAATATATTATTAGCTAACAGATTAGCTAATTGTTTACTACAATAAAGTGATAGATACAATGTACCATTAGTCAAACTAAAATGATTAAAAATATTATTTATATCAAAAATAAAAAATTTGTCACTATGACAAGTCATTTGGTACAGATAACGATTAAAGTTAAATATACAGTTGTTATAATTATCCTGTCCTTCTAAATACGGGAGTGTACCAATTATAATTTTTTTGACCTTTAATGAAGAACATGAATTTAAAAAACTAGTTAAACCCTGTTTGTCTATGCCGCTACTATTGCTTAACAGTATCCGTTTCCAATACGAACGAAAGAGACAGGAGATTTAAACACAAGTTTAGATCGCTTACCGAGCACAGCCGGCGAGAAGCCCAGCTCTAAATCCCCGTGCAAGATGCAGTTCTTGGTGGTGCCGATGAACAGCTGACTGCCGCGGCCCTCCGCTACCACACGCACGCCGCCGTAGTGACCTTCGATCTGGAAACAATGGAAGTCAAAAAGTCAAACTTTTTTTTTTATTCGAGGCATGGACCAATATAGAAAAAAACGTGCTCCGGAAAAAACTCGAATCCCGTATTAAAACTAGATGGCGCCTAGCTCCTCGCCCGAGATTATATTAAAAGTACACTAGTCATCATCATCATCATTTCAGCTGAAAGACGTCCACTGCTGGACAAAGGCCTCCCCCAAAGATCTCCACGACGATCGGTCCCGCGCTGCCCGCATCCAGCGGCTTCCCGCGACCCTCACCAGATCGTCGGTCCACCTCGTGTGGGGCCTGCCCACGCTACGTCTTCCGGCGCGCGGTCGCCATTCGAGAACCTTTTTGCCCCAACGGCCGTCGGTTCTTTTTGTTTATCAGGTCGAGAGACACAATATAATTTTTAATTTCACATGATTGCACAATGATAGTTATTTTTTTGAATGTTAGTGACATCTATCTTTTTTTAGTACCTACTAATTACAGCAACACGCATTGCAATAGGAGAATTGACAGTCCTCTCGAGTATGTTGGTCCATGTTCGAAGTAAGATTTTACAAATCACTTTTCGACGTCAATTTTTAATGAAATTATTAAGTTTTGCTCTGCCCAAGGCTGGCTCTCGTCTCGCACTAATGAAGCTTGGCGGCGCGACACATAATACGTCTTTTTTTTTAAATTGACCTATGCTTGTGTCTAAAAAGTACGACCAATCAAGCTTCACCGGACTTGCGGGGGAGCGGAAGGCTCTACCCCAAAGCAGTCATGTACCAACGCGACTAGGGGCTCGAGGGAGCCTCGGACCTCGGCCTAGCGCGTTGATACTGAAAAAAAGCGGTTGTCTGGTGAAAGTCGGTTTACTGACGATAGTTTAACGTGACAACGATTGTGCCTCTTTGTCGCTCGTTCCGCGCTCTCGCTTGCACTTCAAGCCTTAAATGGAACGCCTTAGCCGCGCGGTAACGCCGCATTGCGTCATGTTTTTTCGTGCGTGCAGCCGGCTCCATCGAATCATAAGACTTTGTCAGGCCTCCGTCACTCGCAGTACTTGCGCGCTATAACTACCTACCGCCCGGCCGAGCGGTCTCGGGCCGACCCAGGACCAATTCCCCATTGTCTAAACGTGTGACGTAGAGTGGCGCAATACAAGAGAGAGAGAGGGATGCAGCAACTACTTCTTTTCGCCTAGCGCCGTGCGATCTAAATTGCATTATTATAACGGAGCTAGGGTTGCAATTTATATGAATTATGTCGCCTCGTGCAGCTTCTGTAGGGACTACTATTTGGTATTCTGTGCCTGAGGGGACATCTAGACACTTACCACATTCTCGTGTCCGCTAGCGTTCATGTCGGCATCAAACATGACGATCCTGCCGTCCTTGCCGCCGCCAGTGATAATGTTGCCCTCCTTTAGGCTGCACACTGAGAACACGCTGCCTTCGTGCACGCCTCGGACCAGCTTCAGTATCGTGTTGGTGCCTCGGCCCCATACAATCACGTTGCCGTTGGAATCGCCGCTTAGGACGTCGCCTGAAAAGTAGGACTTTAGGTTAGATAGATAGATAGATTACACACAAAACACACGCAGCAGAAACTTAATCAAAAAGAGTAAGATGGAACATACAAATTAGACAAGCAAACACACAGAATTAACAGAAGATACATAAAAGAGAAGTTAATATGTATACAGTCTTTCTGTATCTCTAAGGGCCTTATTATACTAGCGGTTTGGGAGCGGTTGCGGAGCGGAGCGGGCGCGCGGCAAATGCGTTGCGAACACGCCGCGAATGCGTCGCGGACGCTTGGCAAATTCGCAACGTTTTCATTGCGTATTTGTCAATCGAAATTTTATTGTGATATTGATTTACTGTTTTATATAAATCCGGACTAAAGTTCATTGAACTCTTTCTTTTCTTGAAAGTTATTGTAATACGCCATTAAAATAATGTAACGCCAAAATGTCTGGCAAGGTTACTCACTCGGTTACCCCACCTTTTACCACGGTATGTCAAATCGGGTTTTTCTGTGATAATTTTCTATAGTTTTATCGTATCGTTTGAAAAAATGTGCGCATTGTATGCAGGAGTCAATAACCTTTTTCCCGGATGAATATGAAACAAACCATACGCATTACCACAGGTATCACACCAACAGAAAGGGAGGAGGGGTCAAAAAGTTTTTTTTAATATCACTATATGTAGTTTCGTACCAGTAGCAGGCCCTATGCACTCCGCGCCCTCGCTCCAGAATGTCCCTACGCCGGGCGGTCCCGATTTCGCGGCCATTTAGTAGGAAAAACGCGCGCGCTTGTGAAGACGCTATTATTTATTCTGTGGTAATACGGACTCTCGCGGCGCGGACTTAAGGTGCATTTTGTTTTAATACGAGTGCAACGACAAACGGTAGGCTATTATAGCCAGGGTCACGTTCGACGCGTTCAATGTAATTTGAACGTTAGTGGCGTGGTAGCTATAATTAAATTCGTACGTTTGCTAGTACTATTATTTTATTCTGTGCCTGCCTCGAATAATGATGATAACTTGGTTTCACTGACCGTTCTGCGTGAACCCGAGGCAGGTGACGTATTTGGGTTTGTCCCTCGTCTCGAAGACGCCCATGCGCTTATACAGCATGTTGGTTTGGTCCAGCGTCCAAAAGGCGATGTGGTTCTTCCCGCAAGTGACTATCTGGTTGCGGTCTAGAGGGTGGAACTCCGCTGCTACCACTGTGTCTACGGAGCACTGGGGGGATAAGAATTCACCGATTAATTTTCACGTTATATCATCAAATCGTCAACAAACAATAAAGTTTTGATGTGCCGGGAAGCGACTTTTAAACATTTTATTTATGGGTATAAGAAAAGCTTCAGATTTTTGACAGAACAGAAGAAATAAAATAAGAAAATCTTGTCTTGGCAAGCCAGCTGCCAGCTAGAATGAAAACATTCGCACGTACGAGTATAAATGTGCAAAAGCATTTTTTTTTGCATGTTTGTGTTTATAACAAAGATTTTCCTTTGTAGCACTTAAGATAGTATCTTATGAAAGGTTTGTAAAAGTACAGCCGCCTGTAACTAGAATAAAATTACGAACGTCCTTAAAACGGCAGCGCTTCTTATCATCTTGACATCAGAAGTGGGATTTATCTAACTACGTCATAACTCTTTTTTTTAATTGACCTTTGCTTGTGTCGAAAAGGTACGACCAATCAAGCTTCACCGGACCTGAAACGTCATAACTCACCTTAGTCTCAGCGATGCAATGCTTGTCTCCTCTCTGCCACTCCCACACAGAGATAGTGTGGTCTGGCCCTTCATCTACGCAGGCCAACAGCGCCCCCCCGTCTGCCCTTGAGAAGGTGATGCAAGCGACTGCCCGCTCCATCTGACCGGCCCCAATGACGGCCAAAGTGGCGAGGGATACGGAGTTCCATACTCGGACGTGGGGCTGTAAAATGGCAGATTTATGCTACATAATCCGCGATACACAAAGCCTATACATTTGCAAAAGTTTTATAAACGCTCTTCTTAATCTTTGTGTTTTGTCAAATAAATTATGTCTATGTCTATTTTATTGTAGTGCCTATTTGCGCTACAATAAATAAAAAAAGCACTACATTGTGGAGCTACGATCTGAGATATTACGAATGTAATAATCCTAATTTGTGTTTAATAGAAAACATCATGGCTGGTGAAAATGGCAAGGCTCTTCAATGGCTGGCTTGTAAAAAAGTCTTGTAAAGAGTAATGCGTTGCTGGAATACTCGAGTAACACTTTTAGTCGTTTATTATTTATTTAAAGCCCGACCAGAGAAATAAAGAACCTCGCCATATTGTGGAATTTCAATGGAACTAATTTTATAAGGGAAATAGTTGCCACAGTCGTAAAAATATACACGTGGGGCCGCCAGAGCAGGTTTTTTATTTCTTTGGTCAGGTATTATATTATTGTTTAATTTTAAGATGTAATAAGCTCTTACCTAATATGGTTAGGTAAGGTTGGCCGAATGGGATCAGTGTTTCCTTTGCCAGTATTGGTATACTCTTCCCTCTCCACTCTGTGGGTATACTATATCATAATTTTCAAACGAAATTCTGGAATTCTTCCCAAACTCACCCTAGCATCCAACCTGTCATGGCCGGCGCACTGCCCGCTCGCTATGATCAATTTGTTGGGGTGTACCGCAAGGCACTTCACGTCGTCCGTGTGACCAGTGTAATGCCTTTGACACTGTTCTTCCACGTTGAACAGAACCACCACTGCTGCGACGAAGTATACGATCTCACCCGTCGGCAGGAGGTAGAGGTTGCTGCGGCAGTCTTTGCCCCTGGGAATGACAACAATGACAAGTTTGGATTATATATATTTTGTGATTAGCTACATTTATAGATTCATTGTCAATAATCTTTATAATTACATTTTCAATCGAAAGATGTACAATGTAAGTTACGGTTTTGGAAATAATAAGTATTTGTTCCTCTTCTTTGACCGTTTCTTCTTTGAGTTTTCAAAATTTTATTGTTTTTAACCCCCGACGAAAAAGAAAGAGGCGTGTTATAAGTTTGACGTGTATTCTGTCTGTAGCATCATCGTAGCTATAAACGGATTTTGATCTAGTTTTTTTTGTTTGCAATGTGTCACAATCCAAGAAAATATCGTCAGCCATTTGAAGAATCGTATAGTACTTATATATAACATCCTTGGAAGAATATTACCTTTTTCTAGTTGTTGAAAGGATCAAACAACGGTTTCGTGACAGGGTTTTTTATTAATTTTAAATTTAATGTTTTTCTTTTTTAAAACTTTTTATGAAGTCGGAACAAAACTACATATATAATCTTTACTCAAATCAAACCCTTCGATCGAGTAACATAGGACGAGATAGTGATGCCTAACACCCTAAAGGATAGTAAAAGGATTTTAATTTTTCGAAAATAACACCGTAATGAACAGTGTCCTATTACTATTTCTCACGCAAAATCTTAAAACGTCATCTAACAATTATTTCCGACAAACTATCCATTACAAATCATTCTAGAAAAAGCCGCAGTTAATACAGATTCTAACCATAAGGTGACCACATTTTCCTATAAAATAAAAGGGTGACCATCCCAGCTGCAATGCTAGTGCGTCATCGCACAGATGAGCGCTCAAGCGTGCATTGCGTGCTATTAACCAACGACCTTGAGGCGGCTTGTTTAGAAACACGAAATGTAAGCCGAGTTTTTGTTTAGAAGCCGGAAATCAAAGAGGTGATCTGAGAATTGTTCTCAATTTTTATAGACAAAAGGGAATGGTGGAACTTGGGCTCGATTAGTTCAAGACTGTAATAAAAATAAATTATCATAATAAACTAAGAAACAAACGCTATGAATAAATATGTAAATAACTAGGTATTAAAGGGTTAGAATATATTTGAAGATTATTAAAAATTTTCAGAAGAAATACGTAAGATTTAGAATAATAAGTTAATTGAGTCCTGTAATTTTTTTTGTAATCACAATTTTTTTATTGTATTTCTCGTTTAATATTTACAATTTTAATGTGCTTTATTTTTTAGACAGTACAAAATAAAAAAATACAGTTTAAATACAATCTACATCCCTAACACGATTTTATCTTGACGTCGCGTGTGAACGTACGCCGTACTCGTAAGAAATATTCCGAGCGCGTTTAAACGATTATTACAACCGACTTAGGTTGAATTGGTAACATTTCTTACCTAAAAAGCTTTGCTGCTGCAAATCATTAATTAATCCCAAGTCGGCCGGTTGATCGATCAAGTGGAACTAGTTTAAAACGAAGTCTTTTAAATGCTTTTAGGCTTGCTGCTTTTCCACCAGAGCTGTGCTAGTATAATGTGTCGTACGAGGATGTGTAGCTGTGCTGTGGAAATGTGTAGGAGTTTCCACCAGAGCTGTGTGAGGTAAATGTCTCGTACAATGAAGTGTAGCGGATCTGTCAAAATGCGCATTAATGTGCGGTGCGAGGATGCGTTGCGAAGCTGTGAAATGTGTGAGTGGGAGCGGAGCGGCGCGAACGCCAGTGCGAATATCGTAGCACATTTATCGCAACACATCCTTCGCACACATTTCTCGCTTGTTTTGTATGTAGAATGACCTCGCTTCGCTAAACCCATTTCCACCAGAGCTGCGCTGAGCGAGGCTAGGAAAATGAAGCGATTCTATTGGTGGAATTTTTACTCGTACACCGCTTAGCTACCTCGCACAGCTCTGGTGGAAAAGCAGCCTAAGTTTCATGACTTGCTGCTTGATGCCCGGCTTTTTGGTTCAATTTAACTCTTCCTCATAGTACTAGGTGATTAAAGATAAATTTTACCCAAAGAACACATGCACAGCATTGGTTTCTATGTTGTTGTAATGAATAATCGTTCGAATATTGTAAACGCGAAAGGTTGTGAGGATGGATGGATGTTTGTTACTGTTTCACGAAAACAACTTCCGAATGAAACTTTGCAGTAAAGTAAAGTATACATCAGAATAACACATAGGAAGGGAGTTCATTCCCACCACGATTCCCAAACGATAACTAAGTTTATTTGCACTCATTTCAAACAGTACGTAACAAGGCAAAATACCTTTGTATTGCAAAGTTATTTTTGCTTCCCCTCTGCCACCACGCAATGTATTATAAAAGGAGTACAACAAGCGCAATTAAATTTGTAATTTTCACGATTACTTGAAACAGTGTTATAGTAAATTGTAGCTGTAGTGAATAGTACTATAGTACAACAATTATCATTATCCGAACAAGGCCGTTCGCCCTGAGACTTCTTAATTCCCATATAGGTTTGGTTACACTCTCGTTACACTAATAGCTACGAAATGGAGGCAATTGGTAAAGTGGCCAACGAATTTCAGTAATTCTCTTAGATACTGTATTGGCTATGTGGTATTCGGGATTTATATATTTTTTTAAAGTATATAAATAAATACCGACTTCCGATAAACTTTTTAAAAGAGGGGTGTTATAAGTTTGACGTGGTGTTTGTCTGTCTGTGGCATCGTAGCTCCTAAATGGATGCGCCGATTTCGAACTAGTTTTTTTGTTTGCAAAGTGTCACAATCGAGAGTGTTCCTAGTCCTAGCCACATCTTAGCTATGATCCAAGAAAATGTCTTTAGCCATTTGAAGATTATCAGCTCTTTTCTAGTTGTTGAAAGGATCAAGTAACGGTTAGGTGGCGGGGGTTTGAAATTTTGTTATCTACAAAATAAAAAGTTATTTAATAAAATCATCTTTCTTGTTATGTTTGTGGTTAGTTAAATTTGAGTTTGTTTTAGCGTTTTTCTCCTAGTTGGTGTATATCTTTGCCTTTGTCACAAACACTACATTATGCAAACTATGCTTGCGTGTTTTTTTTCCCTTCTTGAATAATGTATGGGCCCACTTATTTCTCCAGATAATTAATAAATTAAAGACGCAGAGTTGCGGTTGTATGGCATTGCACTTACTTTATTATCGAGTTGTCTTAGCAACCTCTAACGTTAAAACAAGACGGCCTTAGTGGCCAGGATGTTCGCAATGTATTATAAAACTCCTTTGGTTTAACACCCCCCCGATTATTTATTATTTACAATATAAAGATACAAAGAAAGCCTTCATCAGTCAAATGATGTCAGCACATTAGGTTAATTTCTCTAATGCATCGTAATATTTACCTAATTGTAATTAGGCTGTCTTCTATCATCATAAATTAAACGCAAAAACGGTGTTATAGTAATGCTTTTTACAAATAACAAAAGTTACAAAAATTATTTGCGCTTCAATAACAGCTCATTCTATGCATAGTGAAAGTTGTGCGTCAGCAAATACAAATTTGTATTACGAAGCTATTTTTGCATTTTCTTCAGACTTGTCTTATCCGCCAAAAGACCCACTGTTGGGTAAGAAGCGGCCAAATAATCGTAACATACGTACGTGCGTGATTGACTAAGGTCTATTCACCCTGATTTCAGGGTAAGCTCGAGCCCTTCGGTAAGAACGTATATGAGCTGTTAACAAGTACGTTTATAGAGCTTCTTCATACTAATATTATAAATAGGAAAGATTCGTATTTTTGTGTGTATGTTGGTAATGAATAAACTCAAAAACTACTTTGCCGATTTCTAAAATTATATTACCATTAGTAAGCTACATTCACCCTGAGTAACATAGGCTACGAGTTACCGCGAAAAAATGCCTCATTCCCACGGGAAAAACTGTTAACGCAGGCGGAGCCGCGGTGGAAAATTAGCAAACGATAAGCAAGCATTTAATTTTTATAAACAAGATACGCCAGGTTGATTTACTAGTCCATTCAGACTAATGAAATAATTATGTCACCCCATTACTTTTAAATAGTATAACATGTTTTTTAGTAAGTACTGTCTGCGACCTTGGTATATGTTGCTAGCATAACGCCATAATCGATAATACGATAAGCCGTTCCCACAAATGTACTGGTTTTCCCATTATTTTAGATACGCTGTTACACATTACGATATTAGGTACATCGTTTGAATAATTAATAAAAATATATGTTTAATTAACAAATGCATCAGATATCTGTCGGCTGAAAAGAAGAATGACGAACACAATAAAAAATACAAGTCCATAAAATAAAACTGTAGTAGTAGAAAAAAAACGTGTATTTTTTAAAATTCTTAATCCAGCAATGGATCACTGTATATGTGACAGTTACAAAAAACGTGTATTGATTTGGAATCGCCTAGCTACCGCAATAAAAATTCTTACTTGTATAAATTGCCAGAATAAGTTTCTCATTGAAAAAAAATTTGTTAAGTATATCAATTACCTTATAATATAGTCAAAGGTACATTTAGGGTTATATGTTGACCTGATGAAGGAACAAAAAAATTTACGCGCCCAAATGGGCGTGGATTTTTTTTTCCTTCATGGTGCAGGATATAAGAGCGGATTTCAGTAGTTGCACTAGGGACTACTATTTGGTATTCTGTGGTTGCACTTGCTCGATGTGCTGTCATACAGTCGTACACGCCCATAATGTGCGTATATTTAAAAACAATGAAATATAATTTTCTGCCCTTGAAATGAAAAGTACGGTGAAATTGATTTTATCTAGTAATGTTTCATTTACTATTGATATAGTGGTCGATATCTGTTATTATCATACTTTATGAACATCGATTTATTTGTAAGCCTGCATGAGCTATTATTTATTCTGTAGCCTGAGTCACAATAATCTATCTTAAATAGGTTAGTACTATTATATACTTCGGTGCCTAAGTAGGTTCAGTCAGCTGCTGCGTCACATTTTTTACTGTTTTTCATTCAACGACTACGTTCGTGATTTTTCGATACACGAAAATTATGTACCTACTTAAAAGAAACAGAGAGAGAGATTGAGATTGAGGGGGTTGAGATTTGTATTGTATTGTACTTTTTTTTTTTTTAATTGACCTATGCTTGTGTCGAAAAGGTACGACAAATCAAGCTTCACCGGACTTGCGGGGGGTATTGTACTTACCTACGTCTGACGTACACTTTGTAATTAATTTATTGCGAAGTTAAGTGGTAGCGCAGTTGCAGAGTATTAAAGCCTGACCAAAGAAATAAAAAACCTGCTCTGGGGGCGCCACGTGTATATTTTTACGATTATGGCAACAATTTCCCTTATAAAATTAGTTCCAGTGAATTTCCGCAATATGGCGAGGTTTTTATGGGGAGGGATTTTTATTTCTCTGGTCGGGCTTTACATAGATTTTTGCCGGGGTGGATACCTAATTCTGAAACAGGCTGTGCTGTACAATAACTAATGTAGTCCAATTGTTCTAGGAATTGCAATGTTCGATTCGATGTCTACGCATTTTTAAACCGACTTTACAAGGCAGTGGCCGCTATATTGCCACCTTAATTTTAACCTTATACGATCAACATAAGGTCGAAAACGAATGCATTTTATAAAGTTGTTTTTTTTTCAGTTTTAATTAAAAACAATCTTTCGCTGATTTCCATGTTATTGATATCTCTCCAACTTCCGCAATTTGCCCCAATATTTTTTATATATTTTCTTACCTATATCCATACATCCACTCTAGCTTGAGCTTGCTCTGCGGAGGCGGGGCGACTTTGGCAGGGTCCAAGGTTTCCTGGTCGGTCGGTCCGTACAGGATGACCGGCCTACCTCGAAGGTACATACGCATGGTGCCGTCTTCTTCATTGTATTGACACGTGTGCGTGCTAGAAAGAGAGGGAACGTGTTAAGGGTTGAAAATAAGCGGTTGGTCTAGTAGATGTCGCGTGATTTCTTAATTTCTTCTTTCTGCTTCTAGTTATCTTCTGTGAAAGTATCTTTCTTTTCCTAGGTGTCTTAAGCTTAAATATTTTTTATAGACCAGATAATCTCAAAGATGGTCTATTTAGTTAATATTATCTTTTTTTCATTTCAGTAGAAAGCAGTTCGCAAAATATATATATTGGTTTTAATAATTTTCATCTTTAATAATTAATTTATCTTTAGGCCAAATGATTTATTGGTAATATGTAGGTATTTATGTAGGTACATACACCTTCAATTGGACTTAAGCACAGAATACCAAATAGTAGTCCCTAACGTAAGTTTAATACTCGTAAATATTTAGGTAGGTACCTACTTTATTTTTTATTCAGTATGATGCAAATATTGGTAAGTATATAAATAATAATTTTTCATAATTTTGGCTTAATCTATTATTAATTTCGTTTCGAGGTTATACCAAGGTTAATAACTAAAAAAATGTTAAAATTAACCATTCTTCAAATCCATTAAGTGTAAAAATATTGGTATTGCAATGTAAAATTATGTACAATCGACCACACGCAAAGTGTGAAGTACATTGGTACCTATAAGAAATACCTACTTAAATTTCACTATAAATAAGACATGAAATTATATTATTTTATAATGAACATACCACTCAAACGTGCGATTATAAAAACGTTATGTTAGACACAAAATTCATGCAAAAAGAAGGGTTATCAAAGAGATAATAGGTACCTAATTAACATGTTAATGAGATGGACTGAAACTATGCTTAAAATAAAAGAGTAAAGCAATTTTAATGAAATGTTTTTTGCCAATCAGTATTCAGTCATTTAAGAATTCACAAATACCCATTTACAGTACACAACACACACAATTAGTGAAAGGATACTTTAAAAAAATATTTACGTCCAGAAAGACGTAGGTACTTTTATAAATTTATTACTGAAAAATCATAGTTATATAGTTATAAATGTACCAGTTTCCGATGTCATATAAAAACATACAACATTAAACATTCACATAAAAAGTTAAAGACCGCAACAAACTTTGCATTATTTGCATTGCACAAGACAAATTCGCCACAAAAAGTTCCCAAGCAACTTACATCGGGGTGAACGACATTGTTACCGCCTTTTTATTTGGCTGAATAAAATTGCAGCGTCTGCCTGCCCACAGAAGGAAAATAACCCACGCAGAAATCACCCAAAACGTGACTATTCAGAAAACAATCTAAAAGTAAAATAAATGAAACTAAATACATTATAAATAATGTTTTACATACTAAAAGGCTATTATCTGATAGTCTGATTGTAGATAACAACTAAAAAGCTCATAAAAAAGTACTTGTTTCCAATCGATTTCGGTACCTTTCGTCGGTCATGGCGGCAAACGACCTAACCTAACTATTCCAGTTTTTGAATTCCAAAAATAAGTACGAAAACAATATGGCTGCGTACGAAAAACTTTTTAAAACTGGTTCCCGAGGCACTGGCTCTAAATATACAGCCAGCGGTTGAGAAAAACGCCGGCAGACTGAGGAGTTAGCACGGCGGACCGTGACCGAGTTTGATGAAGTCAAGTTTTTATTTTTGTGCGGCTTGCATTGCTTCTTTTGTTTGAACACCGTTATCGCTGAAGGAGTAAACCTCACGACGTTAGGTAAACAGTGCGATAATACCGACGATTTACTGTAAAATTAACTGCATCGCGTATTCTGAGTCATTCTGTCTTATGTGTACATACACTGATGGATGACACTCCTACGAATTCAACAAAGGTAAATTATCTTTTTGTGCCATTAAACGAATGTGTCCAGTTTCTATTACACTGGCCTCAAATCAAATACGTAATGGAGGTCAAAGTCAAGGTGACTGACTACACAGTCGTCGCGTCGTCTGGATAATGCTTATTGCTATCCTATTAAAATTAATAAAAAACGCCTCAATTAACTTTGTACGACTTTCATAAAACCGGAATAGCTGTTGTGAAAAAGGACGGCAATATAAATAACGTTGATTGCTTTGGAGAAAAACACTCCATGTGGCATATACGTTCATAACATCAAGTGCACCTATACTTTAAATTAAAGTAAAATATTGAGTTCCTTACACTGTATACGTATACGTAAAACACAAGAATAAGAATAACAAGCCTTACGGAAAAAAGGTTATTTGAAAGTATAATAAATAAATCTGGTGATATGACTGCTGCACTTGTGAACTTGACTGTCTGTACTCACTGTTTAGTTGGTTCAGTCAGTAAACAGTTAGTGATATCTACATTAATCTACAAGCCGATTTAGACTGATTCTTTCTTCTTTAGAGACCCCCCACACTAGTGTATCGAATAAAATCATCCGCGCGTCCGTCTTTTATTTTATTCTTCTTGCTGCCTATGATTGTAGGCGCGAAGCGACGCTCGATGCTCGAAAAACGCTAGTATCCCCACACTATGTATAGGGTAGTGTGGGGGTATCTCAGAACATAGACCTTTGTTTTATGTACATGAGTATTTCTTGAATTAGGTTAATATTATTATCTAACTTTAACTACCCACATAATGATTTCTCTGAAAAACATGTATCGTTAATGTTACAAAAAAAACATTAATATAAATAATTTCGGGAAATAATTTTCCCAGTTAAAAAAAGTACTTACATTATAATAAACTACTGCAATCGTCCAAATACGAGTATATAAAATAAAACACACATACTTAAATAGCAAAAAGAACTATGTCCTGAATGAAACACTCAATTGTAAAGGACAATATTATTACACTTTGATTACCGCTAACATTATGGAACTTCAAAAAAATAATCTTTAGCATTTAAATATTATATTATATGACGGAAAAAGGACAGAAGAGGATGGTGGGCAAAGCAAATAAATAAAGGAAACCCGCAAAGGGCAACACGCGGGAAATACGGTAAGCGTGGGCGTATGCTACAACAATTTTTAGAGAACCATCGTACACTATCTTTGTCAGGACTACCCCAATTTGTCATCACTATTGGAACAGACTTTACCAACTATATCGAATGTCGTTACAATTGAAACAGACTTTACCAACTATATCGAATTCCATCACAATTGGAATACACTATACCACCATAGACTCGATTGTTTGTTATCATGAGCGATCGGGACCTAATCAATCCCTAAAAGGGGTTTAGGTAGATCCGAGCACCATCAAAATGCCATAAGGGGAAACTGGCATGGAAAACACTGAACAATTACAAACTGGCCAACCAAGGGGCCTCCCCGCCCGGACCTTATGTAACTCGACCATATTACAGTTACTCTACCCGCGGTCATGATAACAATGCCATAGCTAACACCATACGAATATCAGAACCTAGCCAACCTTGCTAGCGACACGATAATTAGATCACTTTACTCACGGTTTACAGACACCACTGGACTGTGGTACAAACAATATTCCAACAACCATTATTTCAACATACATCCAGATCTCACACACATCGAATCACACATCACAAAACACACCGGACCAGTACGTCCACCAGAATCACACTAATTCTCAGACACACAAAGTTATCAACGCGGCTGCGGATCTACCCAGAGGGCTCGCCCGCCCCGGGCAGCGCTATTTATGTGTGTGAACCACCCGGTCCCACTCCCGGTAGTAGGGCCTCCTGTCAAACGTCACCGCACCAACTTCACACCGGTCAACTATATCGATTCTACCCTCTGATACTTGAGAAACTAAAATAAAAACTGTCATCGATGTTTACAATCGATTTAAACGATCAATCTGGCCTCAATTTCCGACACGGCCATCCTGCACTGACACACGTCCTCGTGTGTACGATTCGGAACTAATTAAAAGCAACACTTAATACCGCTCGGCTATTCCTGACCAAAACAGTACCAGATCGAATTTTTTTTTAATTCCTGCCAGATAAATTCAGTTACAGTAAAAACGATCAAGTACCATTACCGTCAAAAGTCACCGTGACATCACTAATCCTGAACTGTAAACACTGTTAACGTCAAATATGAGGTATCTTATTCGCGGCCTACTGCTATCACATAGACTTGCAATGTCCATCTCTCCTGGATTCAGCAAGTCAATTCCATGACTCAATTTTCTCTCCAAACCTAAATGCAACATAACTTCAGCCAGAGCCAGGTGCTCGCCGCGCATGCACGCACTACTCAAAGTGGATTATTCCTGTTTCAAAAGAGCGTCCCTAAAAAAAAAACAATGTAACACTACACCGATGCAGACACCGATTTCTGCACACTACGGCCTATCCAAGCCTCCGCTTTAGTCAACTACAACTACAACAGAGTAAAATCGAACTCAGAACCTAACTTCCCGTTTTATTTTCGTCGTTGTGAGCGAGCATGTAGGAATAAACCACTTTTTAATGTTAAACATAGTCGAACATCTTATGCAAGAAACAGTTTCTTAAGGCGAGCTGGCAGGCTATATAATCATAAGTTGGTAAATGTAGATATTTTCAAGGAGAATTTAAGTGCTTTTAAAAGATTGTCACTAAGTTCTATCACTCAAAATTAAATAACTTTTTTATTCTGATAAGATTGATTTATAATCAACGTTTTGTTATTATTTGGTGAATAGCAGGGTATACCTAGGTTATTTTCTTTGATGTTATTTTATTTTGTTGTATACCTTCAAAGAAGTAAAAACATTGAATAGAATATACTTTATTGCACGTAAGAGAATACAAACAAGCATAATTGGAGCAACACAGGTGTACAAAGGGCGGCCTTATTGCAAAAGTAGCAATTTCTACCAGGCAACCCTATAATTATAGGCAGGCAAACATATAATTTATTACATTATATTTAATGTTACCTATTGTAAGTACCTATATAAAAAGTTGAATTGCTTTACCATAGTTGTTATATAATCCGTATTTTTTTTCAGGAAACTGTAAGTCTAGTTTTTAAGTTATTTTTTCATTGTACTTTTTATAGATAATATGAGACTGTTTGTTTCTTTCATTAAATAAAATAAAATAAAAATAACTTCTCACCATCTTAGCCATCTTACCTTAATGGTGCGTAACCCTCCGATAATTTTTACTAACGGTAAAACACGAAACTTTAAACGAACACTCCGTATTATGACAATCCATTGTGAAAAATCTAAAACGCTCTTAAGTATTCGCGGTTGTTAATTACACTAATACACAATACACGCACAGATCTACTAACACACATCAAGGACTCACCATGTTATACATGTGAGCCAGTGTACTCAGTACACAATTGCAGAGAAGTCTCCCATGAGATTTAAATCAAAACAGTCATACCTCCAGCCGCGCATCGCGCCCTGAACGATTCAAATCGCAGTTACGACTACGACGGAGTGTATGAAGACACAGAAATAAGTAGCTCAATAAATTGCAGACAAATCTTCCATGAGACTCAAATAAAAACAGTCATTCATAGCTCCACCTGCACATCGCGCCCTGAACGATCCAAATCGCAGTTACGACTACGATGGAGCGTATGAAGACACAGAAATTTTAATAAGTAGCTCAATATTTGCAGAGAAATCTTCCACGAGACTCAAATAAAAACTGTCATTCACAGCTCCCCCCGCACATCGCGCCCTGAACGATTGTAATCGCAGTTACGACTACGAAGGAGCGTATGAAGACACAAATTTTAATACGTAGCTCAATGTTCAAAGTCATATTTCCAGTAACGCATCGCGCCCTGAACGGTTAAACCGCAGTTGCGATTGCCACTATAATCCCAGGTTCACGTCGACAGCCGCGCATCGCGCCCTGAACGGTTAAACCGCAGTTGCGATCGCTACTACGACTACAGTTTAAATTCGATTCAATTCGTTTTGATTGTCAATAATCAGTCAAGACCCCAGTCAGAAGTTCACATCGAAAGCCGCGCATCGCGCCCTGAACGGTTAAACCGCAGTTGCGATCGCGACTACGACTACAGTTTAAATTCGATTCAATTCGTTTTGATTGTCAATAATCAGTCAAGACTCCAGTCAGAAGTTCACGTCGACAGCCGCGCATCGCGCCCTGAACGGTTAAACCGCAGTTGCGACTACGACTGAAGCGTGTTTATTAAATCATCACCTCCATCGGGTGGATAAATTATAATCATCGCCTTCATCCGGCGGATAACATTAAATCATGGAAACATAACTTCTAATACAAGATGTTTAAACTGTTTACAACAACAAAATAAAATCGTTACTCGATTATCCAATTATCATCATTATCAACGTCAGGTAAACACATTGTTTAAGTCAGATCAACTTCGTTATAAAATTCGTCATGAGGGTACTAGTAGCTAAAAGTAGGTAGGTTTATTTAACGCCTTCAACGTACAACGAATTCTCAATAAAAAAAATACTTTAACGATTTGTAACACCTCTCTGTTTACATCGGGTTCAATTATAACTAATTTCGTACCGCATTATTTTAATTGATTTCGTACCGAATCATTATTACAAACAACTAAACAAACTAATTTTCACAATAAAATCGCACGAGTTGGGTACTTTACGCCACAATGACGTTTCCAAACAAAACTATATAGCAAAACGCAAAATAAATCACTGAACATTTTTTCTAAATTACGCACGGTCTAACACGTTACACTGACTAACATTTTTATCCGATTATCTCTACAACTAAAATTCAAAATACAATCGCAAAGACCTATTGATTAACGGGCTATTCTCCTCAAACGTCAAACTAGGCGCTCATTATTTGGCGTACAACATTTTTAACTATGTTAACGATGGCAAATGGTACGCAACAAAACAATTTAACGTATTTACATCCGATTAAAATGGAACAGAAATATTACAGTAACCGATAAATATGGCGTGTGCGTTACGCCAGTACACCGTTAAGAAATAACACTGATTAATTTTGATTCTAACTACCACGAGTAAAACCAATAATTAATCGTTTGATACTCGGATGAATTATCGCTAAATCAATCACTTCGAATATTTGCGTTGAACGGAAATCTTGGTTATTTTGACAACTCTGACACTACACTAGTGTTATTTTTCTACCCGCAATAAAAACGTTTTAAACGATCGCATGAAAAATAAACTTCTCAGAAATAGAAATTAAAAATTTGAATAATAATGTGTGACAAGGGCAAGTGCTTAGACTCCCATCCTCCACCAGTTCGATCGAGGTTGGCGTCACCATAAATCGTCAAATTCCCAATAAGTTCTAAAACGTACACAGACGCATGAAAATTGAAATCATCACAAATTACACATGAAACTAAAACACTATGGCCTATAGTGTCTCACGCAACAAATTAAATAATTTAGTTGTGAAACTATTCTTATCCTCCGATTGCAAATCTAATTAATTGGGAAATTAACGACTTTTGCACTACACCAACGTCACACTTTCTTCCTACCAACGATCAAGAAAAGAAACCTTCTAAAAACTGCCGATCCTTATCCCGAAATTCCCTAGAATACAGGGCTCTTTATCCCACTTCTGATGACGGAAAAAGGACAGAAGAGGATGGTGGGCAAAGCAAATAAATAAAGGAAACCCGCAAAGGGCAACACGCGGGAAATACGGTAAGCGTGGGCGTATGCTACAACAATTTTTAGAGAACCATCGTACACTATCTTTGTCAGGACTACCCCAATTTGTCATCACTATTGGAACAGACTTTACCAACTATATCGAATGTCGTTACAATTGAAACAGACTTTACCAACTATATCGAATTCCATCACAATTGGAATACACTATACCACCATAGACTCGATTGTTTGTTATCATGAGCGATCGGGACCTAATCAATCCCTAAAAGGGGTTTAGGTAGATCCGAGCACCATCAAAATGCCATAAGGGGAAACTGGCATGGAAAACACTGAACAATTACAAACTGGCCAACCAAGGGGCCTCCCCGCCCGGACCTTATGTAACTCGACCATATTACAGTTACTCTACCCGCGGTCATGATAACAATGCCATAGCTAACACCATACGAATATCAGAACCTAGCCAACCTTGCTAGCGACACGATAATTAGATCACTTTACTCACGGTTTACAGACACCACTGGACTGTGGTACAAACAATATTCCAACAACCATTATTTCAACATACATCCAGATCTCACACACATCGAATCACACATCACAAAACACACCGGACCAGTACGTCCACCAGAATCACACTAATTCTCAGACACACAAAGTTATCAACGCGGCTGCGGATCTACCCAGAGGGCTCGCCCGCCCCGGGCAGCGCTATTTATGTGTGTGAACCACCCGGTCCCACTCCCGGTAGTAGGGCCTCCTGTCAAACGTCACCGCACCAACTTCACACCGGTCAACTATATCGATTCTACCCTCTGATACTTGAGAAACTAAAATAAAAACTGTCATCGATGTTTACAATCGATTTAAACGATCAATCTGGCCTCAATTTCCGACATATACATTAAAGTAATAGACTTATATTGTGAAGTCCGACCAGAAAAATAAAAAGCCCCTTATTTCTTTGGTCGGGCTTTAGTGTTCAATGAAATTATCTCACTTTATGTTATTAAATAAGTTTTACACACTTACCTTGAATGTTAATTTCCTTATGTTAAAAATGAAGATTGAACCAAACCACCAAAAAGCGTGAGTGAAGAATGAAAGACAGATATACCAAAACGCACCAGACCAAGTGAAAAGGATAGTCAAATTACAAAGTTCCGGTCAACAAACGATATAAAATGACACTCACTACATCTACTTTTTTAATACTTACTTGCTGACTAAAACTAAGGGCGCGTTTAGACGACGCGCGAGGCCGACGCGCGTCCGACGCGCGTCCGCCGCGCGGCTACCGCGTTCTAACTGTTCACTCATAGCAAGTTTATGTTTTATTAACTGGGGCATAAAGTTGAAATTCTATGAGAGTAACTAAACGCGCGGCCATCGCGCGGCGACCGCGCGTTTAATAAAACATAAACTTGCTATGAGTGAACAGTTAGAACGCGGTAGCCGCGCGGCGGACGCGCGTCGGACGCGCGTCCAGTTGAAATTCTATGAGAGTGGCTAAGAGCGCGGCCGACGCGCGGCCGACGCGCGATCGCTGCGCGGCAGCCACTCTCATAGAATTTCAACTGGACGCGCGTCGGCCTCGCGCGTCGTCTAAACGCAGCCTTATGCAGCTTATAAGCTCTTATTCTTTTGATGCGTGTGTGTGAGAGAGTGAGAACTATAATGAAATAAAAGAAACACGGCACCAATACCATCAAAGACAAGAAGAAATTATGATTATTTGTATGTAACTATAGATTAAATTGTAAAAAAAGTATTAATTGATTTTTTTGATTAATAGTCCGGTTCATTTTAGACCAAAAGTGCTCTAGAACTTGAGTTTCATCTGTCACTCCTGTAAATGGCAACGACTCCTACCGTTGGATTCGTCTTGATGTCCTGAACGTGAAACTGTCGGTCGTCAAGTGCTAAAGTGGTGGAGGGATGAGGGGGGGGTAATCAAAGATCGCTGGATTTTACGTTGTAATTTGAAAACTAGTGGACCGATTTCTTTATTATTAGTATTATTTGAACGGGTATAACATTATCTACAACACGTTCATATACATCGAATACGTCAATGCAGTGGTTACCGCGTAATAATACGAAACATAATAAAAAATAATTGTGTTTAAATAATATCACAGATTACGCTAAATCTATAAAGTTTTTGTGATAAAAATGTTGCTTACTTTAATTCTACAACAAATTACCTAATCAATAAGGTAACAATAATTACTATAGGATTTATGGTGCCTGAGCTAGAGTTAATTAACTAAACGTAGTCGCAGGTCAATATACTACGAGTACGCAATAAAAAATTGTTTTCCGCGTTAATTGTTACAAATTAAACTGTACTAACATGTAATTGTATGTACTGAATTGTCTAAAATAAACAAAATTATTTTTTTTTTTTTTTTTTTTTTTCGACCTAATTTTCTTTTATTTTTATATCATGGGTAGATATTACCAATATAATATCCCCTGGCATAGTTTTTATCCTGTCAGGAACTTTAGGCCAGGGGCTACAGGCAAATTAAAAACTACTATAGTGAAAACTAAAAAAATGTTTTCTGCGTTATTTCGACGTAAATTTCTTTTATTTTTTTATCATGGTTAGATATTACCAATATCTATCCCCTGACATAGTTTTTATTCTGTCAGGTACCTCGGGTCAGGTGCTACAGGCAAAGTCAAAACTACTATAGTGAAAAGCTAAAAGATTGTTTTCCGCGTTATTTCGACGTAAATTTTTTTTATTTCTTTATCATAGGTAGGTGTTACAGATATCTATCTTCTGATGTAGGTTTTATCCCGTCAGGTACCTTGAGTCAGGTGCTACAGGCAAAGTTAAAACAACTATAGTGAAAACTAAAACATTGTTTTCCGTGTCATTTCGACGTAAATTTCATTTAATTTTTTATCATGGAAAGGGATTACTAAAATCTATCACCTGACATAAGTTTAATCTCGTCAGGTACCTTGGGTCAGATGCTACAGGGAAAGTCAAAAATACTATAGTGAAAACCTAAAAAAATGTTTCTCGGGTTATTTCGCCGTAGATTTCTTTTATTTTTTTATCATGGGTAGGTATTACTAATATCTACCCCTGACAAAAGTTTTATCTTGTCACGTACCTTGGGTCAGATGCTACAGGCAAATTCAAAACTACTAATAGAGAAAAACAAAAAAAAAATATCCTCTTTATTTCGACGTAAAGTCTTTTTTCAAGGTATTATTTGAAAAATGTAAGCTTGAAATATATAATTAAAGTAATATGGTGATTACTTACCCATCTCTTCTCATTCATTTACTTATATTTGCGTACTCGTAGTATAGTGATCCAACGACTACGTTTCGTAAATTAGCTCTAACTCAGGCACCATAAATCATATAGTAATTATTGTTACCTTTTTGATTAGGTAATTTGTTTTAGAATTAAAGTAGTAAACATTGTTTCCACGAAAACGTTATAGATTTAGCGTAATCTGTGATATTATTTATACACAATTTCTTTTTTCAATGTTTCGTATTATTGCGCGGAAACCGCTGAATTGGCGTATTCGATGTATAAGAACGTCTTTTAGGTAATATTATACACTTTCAAATAATACCAGTAACAAAGAAATCGGTCCACTAGTTTTCAAATTACAGCGTAAAAACAAAAGTACAAATTCGCCAACTTTGATTACCCCTCCCCTCCTCCTGTTGTATATGTAGGTAGTTGGGTATTATTTTATAATAATAAATCAGTCTTTCTCTGGCAAGCTGTTGTTTCACTTCATGGTGACAGCGGTCTACGTATTAATTGAGTTTTCATAGCAAAAATAGTGGAAAGGTGCTAGTGAACGTTAATTAATCGTAACGAACATAAATTTGTGCACAAAGTGTAACAATGGAGCATGCCAGACCGCCTGCGGAGCTTCGTTTGGAAGGTGGGCCAGCGAGTCGCGCTGACGCGTGGCGCAAATGGCAGAAACAGTTTACTATATTCCTCAAGGCATCAGGAGTGCACAAGGAAGAAGCGGGAGTACAGGCAAGCCTTCTTATCAACCTGATAGGGTCAGAGGGGTATGATATTTATACCACCTTCAAGTTTGCGAGCGAGGAAGATCGCGATGACGTCAAGAAAATTATCGAGAAATATGACGAACATTTCAAAACAAAGAAAAACACGACTGTGCTTCGTTTTAAATTTTTCACGAGAAACCAGGAGAAAGGCGAAACAATTGATGATTACGTTACCGCCTTAAGGATTTTGAGTCAAGATTGTGAATTTGAGCATCTGCAAGATGGGTTAATACGCGATCGTATAGTGTGTGGAGTAATTGATTGTTCAATTCGTGATCGCTTACTTAGAACGGACGATTTAACGTTAGAAAAAACCGTGAGAATTTGCCAAGCGAGCGAAATTTCGTCAGAGGAGAATCGTCATATCGAAGCAGTTAAAACAGCGAGCAGTGCAGGCGGTGAGACGGGGGGGACATCAGCTATCGATGCTTTGTTCGGAGCAGGCGCGGGCGCATCGAGGGCGTCAGGCGGCGGCGGCGGCGGCGTGCGACGGGAGCGCGGGGCAAGCGCTAGGAGATATGCACGTGATTACGCAACACCTGTGCCGACCGGAAAAATATGCGGCGCCTGTGGTTATCATTGTGGCGGAGGGCCACAATGTCCAGCAAAAAACGTAAGGTGTTTTATTTGTGACAAGCGTGGACATTATAAGAAGATGTGTCCCGTAAGAACACAAAGAAAAGTGTACGAACTATGCGAGGAAAGTGATAACGATGACAGTTTGTACTATGTTTCGACGATCGAGGAGACAGTAAATAACGGACAGAATAAGTGGTATGAATATTTGTGTTTAGTAAGTAGTGGACAGAAAATTAAATTTAAATTAGATACGGGTTCGGATTTAAATGTGTTGTCAAAGAAAACTTTTTTAAATTTGGGTTATAGGATTTCAATGATAAAGCCATGCAAAGTTAAAGCCCAATCATTCTGTGGAAATTTTATACCAATATTAGGAAAATGTATTATGACTTGGTCTTATAAAAACAAGGAGTATAGTTTAACATTTATAGTAACAGAAAATGATTGTCAGAATATATTAGGTAAATATTCGTGCGAAGAACTTGGTATTGTAAAGAGAATTTTATCTTTGCAAATAAACGAATACGATGATTTATTTCATGGATTAGGAAAACTTCCAGGCAAATATAAAATTATTTTAGAAAAAAATGCAAATCCAACAGTAAGTCCGGTTAGGAAAATTCCTTTAGGCGTAAGAGATAAGTTGCAAAGTACACTGAATCAGATGGTCGAAATGGGAGTAATTAGAAAGGTAACCCATCCAACTCCCTGGGTAAATGCTATTGTGTTAGCTAGTAAAAAAAATGGTGATATACGTGTGTGTCTTGATCCACGGCCGCTTAACCGCGTGATTAGGCGCGCGCACTACCCACTCCCGACGGTCACGGATATAGCAGCTAAGCTGGAAGGTGCCCGGTTCTTCAGTAAGCTTGACGCCAGGTCTGGCTTCTGGATGGTGGAGATCGATGACGACAGTGCTGATCTATGCACATTCGGAACACCTTTCGGTAGGTACCAATATTTGCGAATGCCATATGGTATTAATTCAGCATCAGAAGTGTTTCACGCTAAGGTTCGTCAACTGCTGGAAGACCTGGATGGTGTGGATTCGTTTGTCGACGATGTCATAGTGTGGGGAAAGACAGTAGAAGAGCACGATTATCGTTTGAAAAAGTTGTTGGACAGGGCTAGACAGGTTGGTATAAAATTTAATAGGGAAAAATGTCAGTTCTGTGTCGAAGAGGTAACGTATTTAGGACACACGTTTAGTAGCAGGGGAATGCATATTGATAAGAGTAAAATACGAGCTATCGAAGAGATGCCATCGCCCAGAGATAAAGGTTCGTTGGAAAGGTTTTTAGGTATGGTTAATTACCTTTCAAAATTCATACCACGGTATTCAGAAATCGTGTTACCATTAAGAAACCTACTAAAAAAAAATTCTCAATGGGTGTGGGACAGTACGCACGAGGCAGTGGTTGTACAGCTAAAGAAAGCTTTGTGCAGCGCGCCGGTGCTGGCGCTGTACTCCGGCCGCGAGCCCGTGCTGGTGTCGGTGGACGCGTCGAGCGCGGCGCTGGGCGCGGTGCTGCTGCAGGGGGGGCGCCCGGTGGAGTTCGCCTCGCTCACTCTCACCGACACGCAGCGCAGGTATGCACACATCGAAAAGGAAATGCTGGCCATTGTGTTTGCGCTCGAGCGTTTTCACCAGTATGTGTTCGGAAGAAATGACGTCACTATAGAGTCGGACCATAAACCACTCGAGGCGATATTTAAAAAATCATTAGACGCGGTACCAGCTCGCTTACAACGAATGATGCTACGAACACAGGGCTATAGCTTTAATGTTGTATATAAGCCCGGTAAATATATGTTTATAGCAGATACGTTGTCACGAGCAGCGTTGCCGGAGTTAATGCATGACAGGGTATCAGCGGAGGTGGAAGAGGCTACTTGTTTTCTAATACAGAATGTAAGATTCAGTAAAGACCGACTGGAAATAGTTAGACAGGCAACAGCAGTAGACAATGAGTGTAAGGCTGTAATAAAATATATAGTCGAAGGTTGGCCACTTAATAAATGTGAAGTAGACGTGGCGGCAAGGCAGTTATGGGCACATAGGGATACTCTTGAGTATGTTAGTGGAATTATATTCAAGGATAATTTAGTATATATTCCGGCTGATCTAAGGCGCGAAATGATAACAAAGGTACATGAGGGTCATCAAGGCATTGACCGGTGTAAACGTCACGCTCGTGACGTAATGTTTTGGTGCGGGATGTCGCGGGACATAGAATGCGCGGTACGTCACTGTCGCACATGCACCGAGCACGCGGCCCGCCCCACACGAGAACCCTTGTTAGTGCACGAAGTCCCAGATCTGCCTTGGACGAAAGTTGGAACAGATATTTTCGAGTACGCTAGGAAATATTATCTACTAATCGTGGATTATTATTCAAACTATATCGAAATAAATAAATTAACTAGCACAAGCTCAGCAGCGGTTATTGGCGCGATGAAAGAACAGTTTGCTAGACACGGAATTCCTATTGAAGTTGTTTCAGATAACGGACCAGCGTACTCATCAAAAGAGTTTAGAAAATTTTGCACGGATTGGGGATTTAAACATGTAACTAGTTCCCCGAATTACGCCCAGTCAAACGGATTGAGCGAGCGGGCGGTAAGAACAGTTAAAAACATGTTAAAAAAATCAATAGACTCGGGCACTGATATTTTTATAGGGCTGTTAAACTTTCGTGCGACTCCACGAGATGGCATAGGATCGCCGTCGCAATTGCTGATGGGAAGACGTTTAGCAACGCGACTGCCTGTGCATGTAGAAAAATTGCGGCCCGAACGAGACAATACGAAGGACTATACAAACATACTTCGTAATCGTGAACGAGCAAAACAAAATTATGACATGCACTCGCGGGCGTTAAAAGAATTAAACCCAGGCGACGAAGTGATAGTAACAAACCCGGAAAATAGAAGGAGTATGCGCGTACAGTCAAAAGCAGAACAGCCACGTTCTTACATCTTAGCGGACAGTTCAAACAGAATCTATAGAAGAAATAGGCGGCATCTAATAAAAGTAGAGGAGGTGAACATGAAAGGTAAGGAAGAAAATGGGTCGCAAGAACCGTTTGGACGCCAAACTCCAGATCAGGTAATCCATGATAGCAGCATCACACCGCCACCATCTGTTTCCGCAGGGGAGAAGCAGTCTGGTGAATTGGAGCGTGACGATGAGGACTGCAACATGGGTGCCCCGCTGAGCAGCGACGAGGACGAGTACGAGTCTCCGGCCAGCACAGGTACGAGCACGAGCGGTGCGGGTGCGGATCAGGACGACGACACAGACCCGCAGCAGGGCCACCGTTTACATAGGGAGGCCAAGCTTAAGGCAGAACACCTTATATATGGTTATTACGAAAAACAAAAGAAATAGGTAATGCGAAATGTTGGTTTAGTTGTAATATTTGGCTAAGAACAACTTATACTAGGTTATTACACAAAAAAAAAGGGGTCATGTTTGTTTAAGTAATTAATTTGTAAGGTTGCACTCTTATAAAAATAAAAAGTACCAACAAGTTATAATGTATAAATAGTTCTGTGGGACAAATGACAGAATTTACGTATAACATAACAATAATTTTGTAGTAATTATTATTATAAGATGTTTATTTTTTTTTTAAGTTAAGTAAGTGGGATAGGAATGGGAACCATGTTATTTATAATTAATTATTACGTTCTAAGGTGTTGGTAAACAAAACAAAACTGAAAAGGGGCATGTTGTATATGTAGGTAGTTGGGTATTATTTTATAATAATAAATCAGTCTTTCTCTGGCAAGCTGTTGTTTCACTTCACCTCCCTCCACCACTTTAGAACTTGACGACCGACAGTTCCACGTACAGGACACCAAGACGAATCCAACGGTATGAGTCGTTGCCATTTACAGGAATGACAGATAGAATTTTTTCATTCAGTACTGGAGCGAACCGGACTATAACACTCAATAGTAAATTAAAGATTTGGTGATTTCGTCTTTTGAAGTAATGTTGCCATATTTTTTTAATGTAACACGATCGACCATCACCCCATTAGATTATCGCGACTACACCATCCACACCACAAACCACTAAAAACCCGCGAGTGACAAAGCGAAAACACCCTAACTTCCAAAACGTGAAAAGAACCAACACCGTGGCCTGAAAATCTCCAAAAGTTGACTTACCCGTGCTTAAGTATAGGCCCGTTCTGTGATGGCTTAGAATACAAGTTCAACAACGATTTTGTCGTAGTAAATCTATAGAAACGAACAAAAAAAACAATTAGAACAGTAAAACAGTGTGTCTAAGCTAAGAAAGTGCAAATCAAACGTAAAGGAAATAGCGAAGTGCAAAGCAATACTAAACAGCAGATTTGAAAATACTTTCCGACTGAAATTATCGAGAACAGTTTCAAAAAATAATTTACAGATATTTTTTTCTTAACAGCTGTGCGAAAAAATAAGCCCGATTTGAATATAAGTCACCGTCGCAGTTATATAATTTACAGACACAGACCAGCATAAAATATAAATATTAACTAACAAATTTTAATATACATTAACGGAGACCTCATATGTAAACAAACCGCAAAATAAGTCCGAAATAAGTCTGTTATTTTATTATTTAACAATTACAATTCGATTTTTAAAGTAAAGCCAGATCAGAAAAATAAAAGGCTGCTTTGGAAGTACCACAAGTTTTTATCATGACATGACGGCCCCGTAGTCTAGTTGGTAGTGTGTCTGCCTTCGAAGCGCAGGGTCGCGGGGTCGAATCCCGCCCAGGGCAAACATTCGTGTGACGAGCACTTGTGTTTGCCTTGTATATCAGCTTTCTGACACCCATAGTACGGGCTCTGCCTAGTTTAGGGTCAGATGGCCGTGTGTGAAATGTCCCCACATATTATTATTATTATTTTAAGTACAAAATTCTAGCAAAAAATCGATAGTCGCATCAAAGCGAGGGGTTTAGCCGACTTCAGAAAGGAGGGTCTCAATTCGACCCATAAGATTTTTATTTTTTAAAACCAGCTGTAGTTAGATATCTGCAACGACATCTGTTTAAAAAGTTATGAACTAATATTATTTGACAAATGAACCACATTCAAATCCGTTAAAAAATTACCTACTCAAACCTACTGAATACATTTTTACGAAGGAAACTCGTCATTCAAATCGGGCTGGTCAGTAACTGACCTGCTATTGGGCAAGAGCCCTTGTGCGTTGAAGTCACCGGTGGAATTCCATCTCTTCGTCAGCTGGTTCCCTCCGGGAGACACGCTCTGGTTGCTGGACGTCGAATTGTTTCGGGATCTAATGGACACAGCTAATTCTAGAGTGTAGCCACTACTTGGTTTACAATGATCCATGGATGAATATGTGATTCGATTGAATTTAGGAACGTGGAAGCAGAATTTTATGGAGCTGAAATGAGCTTGATACGTATCTTAAGTGAACAAATGTAATTAAAATTGCTACTCTATTAAATGCTCTAATGAATTAAAATAAATACGTAACATCTGAATAGCGTACCTATAAGGTTCCAAGGTTTGATTCGCATCAAAAACTCGACAGAAGACACAAAAGCAAAGAGATATAAAAATACCATCACCAAAACATCGTCATCTTTTTAACTAACACCCTGAAATTACAAGTGATTAGGATATCTTTCCGTATTGTATCCTTGTCTAGTGTAATCCTTCTGTCACTTAATTATCAGTTTTGTGTCGTCTTCAACCTACACGATGATACAAACTCGGACGGACCTACTGTATACTAACTCGAACCTTCTGTTCTGTTGTATATCAATATCACCTCGGGCTTACTGTAATACTAACTCGGACCTATTGTAATATTGAAACTCCGACCTGTTTATATTAATGACCTTAGTGTCGTCAAAATTTCAAGCTTCACCGGATTTGCGAGGGAGCCGAAGGCTCCGTTAGTTCCCGTTGTCCCCATTGCCGTGTCCCCATAATGGGGACAACGGGAAACATTTAAAATTTCTTCCCGTTGTCCCCATTGCATTATTTTCCATGGGGACAGCGGGAATATAAAATTTGTGATGTGCCATTGTCCCCATTAAATGTACATTTTGAATTTTAGTTACGTTATTAGCTTGAGAGGAAAATAAAGTGAATCAAAATTTGATAAAAAGAAACTAAATAGTATAAAACATATTCTCAGATATTTCTTAATTCTTACAAGACACGGGGCTAATTAAAACGTTATTTATACCTACACAATATTTTTTATGCAAAAAAATCGTTCTACATAATATTTTTGGACAGTTTAGAAGTAATTTAGTATACTTGTAATTTATTTTCGACATATTTTTAATGTATGCAATTACTAAATTAATTTATTTGACATTGTTTGTTACGTTTATGATTTATTTGTATTTGATGTTTTTATATTTGCATTATCGACTTGGGTGTATACCTGTAATGATAATCTATTTGAACCTTTTAATGAATTAATAAATTGAATTGAATTGAATTTGTGATATTAACCTACTGACCAAACCGATTCTACATCTATTTTTACTTAAAAACATCTACAACATTAAAATACATAAAAATAAGAAATGCGGCCAGCGATGAGGTCAACACACACGTATTTCCCAGTTTTCTTCCTGGATAATAAGAGCAAATAATTTTAACATGTTATCAAACTAATGGTAAATGTAATATTATCTGTAACGTAATTATATTATATTCAATCAACATGGAAATGCAAACCTAGTCTACCTTTTGCATGCCTTTAGAGATGTTCTTAGGCAAGTATTTTTCATGTTCTTAGACAAAAATTGTAGAGATACTAAGTTGAAAAGTTGCGTCTAGCCAGATGCTACTTTTCATTGTAGTATTACGATTTTTTAAATATTTTTTTTTACTACGAAGAAAAGGAAAATGTCTAATATTCACAATAAAAAAAAATATTCATACTTTTTATTTACAACGTAAAAGATATAGTTTACACACGCATTATTGAATTTCTAAATTTAGTTTTTTTTATTATCTTAGTGCCTTATTTCACTGGCGACAAAGACAAAGTCGTGAAAAAACGAAAAGGGACGCAGTTATGCGTTAGAATGAGATATAAATACACCGCGCTCACTCTTGCGCATAACTGCGTCCCTTTTCGTTTTTGCACGACTTTGTCTTTGTCGCCAGTGAAATAGGTGCCTTACAAGCAGCGAATTTTTTTATTTAGGCAACACAAAACCTTTTTTTTCTCCGATTGAAGTTCAGTATAGATGCGTCTTTCTTTCTTATGACGGCAGTATGGGGACAGCGGGAAGTAATTTAATTTATTTATTACAGTGCCGTTGTCCCCATTACATGGGGTAATGCCAATGGGGACAATGGGAAGTATTTTAAATAAATTTAATAAGTGCCGCTGTCCCCATTCAATGGGGATATTTTTAATGGGGACAACGGGAACAAACCGAAGGCTCTACCCCAAAAACTCAAGTAATATTAGTAAAACCACGTTTTTTTCTAATAGACGACTAAAGTCTTCTATTGTAATAATAATAAATTAATAACAATTGATACCATAGACAAAACATGTCCAAAGTTGCATTGTTTAGTTGTACACATGTGGGTTAAACACTTCTGTGGTAATACTGACTCAGGGGTGCCCCTTAAATTGCATAACATCAATATCCCTATTATGAAAATCCATAACAGACTTGCCATAACTTCAAATAGTATAACAATTAGAACCCATAATTTAAAAATACATACCATTATTTACCATACTTATTAAAATCCATAATTCTATAATGTTTCGTAATCATAAATTTAAGATATTTTGGTAAATAAGAACATAAGAGAAACAGCATTTTTGGTGATAAAAAATAATAATTTAATAAATGTGTGCTGTATTTGTCACATTTATATTTTTTAATTATTATACATATTGACAGTATTCGTATTAAATTTAGGGCTTTTAAATATATGTGTTTCAAAATTATGGATTTTAATCATTATGGCATTTAGCGATTATGGATTTTCAATATTTATACATTTTCAATTATGGGTTTTAATATAGACCCCTGACTCAGGCCTACTACAATATTGAAAATACTAACTCAGACCTACTGTAATATTAGTGAAACCAACTCAGACCTGCTGTAATATTGGTATTTGTACTTTTTTTTTGTCCTTTGTCGTATAAGCACTGATGTATGATAAGTTGTGCTGGGAACAACGGCCTTAACACAATCATTTTACATGCTTAGCTTGATCGTTGGTTTTCTATACTTATACCACCGTGTATTTACATACCTAGCCCTATTTTTAGATAATAAGCTTTTCGATGTAATATTGGTAATACCAACTCAGACCTACAGTAACATAGGTATACTAACCCAGGCCTACTGCAATATTGGTATACTGACTCGGACCTGGTGGCAGGCGCATGGTGCGGCGCAGGCGTGGCTCGGGGGGAGGGAGACGGCGCGGGGGAGAGGGACGAAGAAGACGCGGGCGAGTCCGATTGGAGGGAGCCCGTGGATTGGTGCTGTGGGCCGCGTCTGGAACAAACAATGGCGGGCATTTAAAACAATATTTTGGATAAAAGGAAAGAAAAATAAATGAAGAACGAATCACCGTTAAGCATACAGCTTCAGAGCCGAGCTGTATCTTCAATGCACCTTCTAATCCTCGTATTAGGTAAGGGCATTTCGAAAGTCCTGCATTCATAAATAATATTTGGCATTAGGTCTTTTCCACGAAACTCTAATTTACAAGTATAATCGTGCGTGAACCATAAAAATGTCTTATCCACTTCGTACTTCTAAATCAATTTTCTTCACAAAAATAGTTCCATGGAATTTCCGCAATATTCTTTTGTTTTTCTGGTAGGGTTTTACAAATTTGGCGTGGCACCATTACGATTATTATAACATTGTCTGTAGGTGCACGTTGTACCGTACACATACGGCAAGATTGTTAACATGTTAACAGATGAATTATTTTTTGAGTGGGAATCTCCCCAGTATTCTGTTTTCTATTCACGACGGTAAAGCCCGACCAGAGAAATAAAAAACTTCGCCATATTGCGGAATTTCAATGGAACTAATTTTATAAGGGAAATTGTTGCCATAATCGTAAAAATATACTCGTGGCGCCCCCAGAGCAGGTTTTTTTATTTCTTTGGTCAGACTTTATAAGGCCCGTACCCACAGAGGCGGTAGATGTCGATCACGATAATTATCAGAGTTTATATAAACTCGGATATCATATAAACTCGGATATCATCCCGCAGCCCGCGCTTTCCGCGTCTGTGGATTTTCCTCTTTACACTACAAATTTTACTTTTTTTTTATAGAGGAGCAAGCTATTTCCCGTGGTTAACATGTTCAAAAATCAAAAACATTTATTTATGGGACACAACACAACACAGAATACAAATTAACAAGTATAACACTGATAAAAAAAAAACATTTAGAAAATGTAAATGGTGACATTATTCTGGGAGTCCTTTTAAATGAATAATAATTTGTTGTATGATTATACTGTAATTAACATTCTTTTGTGTGAATAAATTCGTATTATTATTAACTAGCCTTCCGCCGCGGCTCCGCCCGCGTGAACTATTTTTCCCGTGGGAATGAGGCATTTTACCGCGGTAAAAGGTAGCCTATATGTTACTCAGGGTGAATGTAGCTTTCTAATGGTGAAAGAATTTTTGAAATAGACACAGTAGTTATTGAGTTTATTAATTACTAACATACACACAAAAATACAAATCTTTTCTCTTTATAATGTTAGTATGATATGACTACTACAAGACATTATATTTCATTTCCTTAAGAAATAACGTATCATATCTCGTAATAATCAATTACATTAATTCAATATTAATTTGGTCAAGTTCATTCATTCATATTTGTATTTTAATACTCACAATTAATTTCGATTACTTGATATAAACTACCATTCGTTATTTCCATTATTACATTTTATCGGCAACTCGCTTCAGTTAAGGAGCAATAACATTTATAAAACCAAAGATCAATGCAATCTTCGTTATAATGTCATCGAGTAATCAGTCAAGAACCAGTTTCAAGGTGTTTAAGGCCGACTTGTTCCAGCCTTAAGAAATTGGTAAGATGACCCACCCAAATACATAAAACTAATTATTTAATATTTATTGTACACAAGAAAATACAGAAATGTAGCTTTCTAATGGTGAAAGAATTTTTGAAATAGACACAGTAGTTATTGAGTTTATTAATTACTAACATACACACAAAAATACAAATCTTTTCTCTTTATAATGTTAGTATGATATGACTACTACAAGACATATATTTCATTTCCTTAAGAAATAACGTATCATATCTCGTAATAATCAATTACATTAATTCAATATTAATTTGGTCAAGTTCATTCATTCATATTTGTATTTTAATACATAAGGAACAATGAAGAAGAGGTCTAGGTCTAGGTCTTACAGCAGACCTAGGAAGGAAGAGAAATGTAAACAGAAAAGCGGAACAGACGTGCGCAATAAACTTACCTACAGTCTAAAAAAAAACAAATATATAAACTATGTACTTTGAAAGGAATCTGAATATTTTATCTCTTACCGCAGGACAATCAGACATAGGTAAATGACACAACTCGCTTCTGCAGAATTTAATTATTTCACGAAAATGGTACAAGTTCGGTTTTCAAAGCAACTTTATATTGGATTTGTTTAAGATACAACTTTTTGACTCTTTTATATAAGTCCGGTGAAGCTTAATATTACCTTTTCGACACAACTCATCATCATCATCATCATCATCATCATAAGTTCGGACTTATTTTTTCTTTAATTAATTCTGAACCAAACCAATAAATAGTTATAAAGGGAAATTTTTACTGAATGTATAGTTTGTGCTACTAACTAACATCTGCTCATAGTTAAAAATAAGACCGTATCTTTAAAATAATTAAATTGTTGCTAAGCCTACCTCGACCAAGTCGCACTTAGTTACTATTCGCCTTGATTCAGGGTTGGCTCGAAGCTTACCTCTGTGGTAATGAAGAGGCACTGGATCCGTAACTGGAGGTCCGTTTGGCAGTCTCTCTGTAAGATGGCTGGCGTAGCCTCAGCTCTTGATTCAGGGTTGGCTCGAAGCTTACCTCTGTGGTAATGAAGAGGCACTGGATCCGTAACTGGAGGTCCGTTTGGCAGTCTCTCTGTAAGATGGCTGGCGTAGCCTCAGCTCTTGATTCAGGGTTGGCTCGAAGCTTACCTCTGTGGTAATGAAGAGGCACTGGATCCGTAACTGGAGGTCCGTTTGGCAGTCTCTCTGTAAGATGGCTGGCGTAGCCTCAGCTCTTGATTCAGGGTTGGCTCGAAGCTTACCTCTGTGGTAATGAAGAGGCACTGGATCCGTAACTGGAGGTCCGTTTGGCAGTCTCTCTGTAAGATGGCTGGCGTAGCCTCAGCTCTTGATTCAGGGTTGGCTCGAAGCTTACCTCTGTGGTAATGAAGAGGCACTGGATCCGTAACTGGAGGTCCGTTTGGCAGTCTCTCTGTAAGATGGCTGGCGTAGCCTCAGCTCTTGATTCAGGGTTGGCTCGAAGCTTACCTCTGTGGTAATGAAGAGGCACTGGATCCGTAACTGGAGGTCCGTTTGGCAGTCTCTCTGTAAGATGGCTGCCTCAGCTCTTGATTCAGGGTAGGCTCGTAGCTTACCTCTGTGGTAATGAAGAGGCACTGGATCCGTAACTGGAGGTCCGTTTGGCAGTCTCTCTGTAAGATGGCTGGCGTAGCCTCAGCTCTTGATTCAGGGTTGGCTCGAAGCTTACCTCTGTGGTAATGAAGAGGCACTGGATCCGTAACTGGAGGTCCGTTTGGCAGTCTCTCTGTAAGATGGCTGGCGTAGCCTCAGCTCTTGATTCAGGGTTGGCTCGAAGCTTACCTCTGTGGTAATGAAGAGGCACTGGATCCGTAACTGGAGGTCCGTTTGGCAGTCTCTCTGTAAGATGGCTGGCGTAGCCTCAGCTCTTGATTCAGGGTTGGCTCGAAGCTTACCTCTGTGGTAATGAAGAGGCACTGGATCCGTAACTGGAGGTCCGTTTGGCAGTCTCTCTGTAAGATGGCTGGCGTAGCCTCAGCTCTTGATTCAGGGTTGGCTCGAAGCTTACCTCTGTGGTAATGAAGAGGCACTGGATCCGTAACTGGAGGTCCATTTGGCAGTCTCTCTGTAAGATGGCTGCCTCAGCTCTTGATTCAGGGTTGGCTCGAAGCTTACCTCTGTGGTAATGAAGAGGCACTGGATCCGTAACTGGAGGTCCGTTTGGCAGTCTCTCTGTAAGATGGCTGCCTCAGCTCTTGATTCAGGGTTGGCTCGAAGCTTACCTCTGTGGTAATGAAGAGGCACTGGATCCGTAACTGGAGGTCCATTTGGCAGTCTCTCTGTAAGATGGCTGCCTCAGCTCTTGATTCAGGGTTGGCTCGAAGCTTACCTCTGTGGTAATGAAGAGGCACTGGATCCGTAACTGGAGGTCCGTTTGGCAGTCTCTCTGTAAGATGGCTGGCGTAGCCTCAGCTCTTGATTCAGGGTTGGCTCGAAGCTTACCTCTGTGGTAATGAAGAGGCACTGGATCCGTAACTGGAGGTCCATTTGGCAGTCTCTCTGTAAGATGGCTGCCTCAGCTCTTGATTCAGGGTTGGCTCGAAGCTTACCTCTGTGGTAATGAAGAGGCACTGGATCCGTAACTGGAGGTCCGTTTGGCAGTCTCTCTGTAAGATGGCTGGCGTAGCCTCAGCTCTTGATTCAGGGTTGGCTCGAAGCTTACCTCTGTGGTAATGAAGAGGCACTGGATCCGTAACTGGAGGTCCGTTTGGCAGTCTCTCTGTAAGATGGCTGCCTCAGCTCTTGATTCAGGGTAGGCTCGTAGCTTACCTCTGTGGTAATGAAGAGGCACTGGATCCGTAACTGGAGGTCCGTTTGGCAGTCTCTCTGTAAGATGGCTGGCGTAGCCTCAGCTCTTGATTCAGGGTTGGCTCGAAGCTTACCTCTGTGGTAATGAAGAGGCACTGGATCCGTAACTGGAGGTCCATTTGGCAGTCTCTCTGTAAGATGGCTGCCTCAGCTCTTGATTCAGGGTTGGCTCGAAGCTTACCTCTGTGGTAATGAAGAGGCACTGGATCCGTAACTGGAGGTCCGTTTGGCAGTCTCTCTGTAAGATGGCTGTCGTAGCCTCAGCTCTTGATTCAGGATTAGCTCGAAGCTTACCTCTGTGGTAATGAAGAGGCACTGGATCCGTAACTGGAGGTCCGTTTGGCAGTCTCTCTGTAAGATGGCTGTCGTAGCCTCAGCTCTTGATTCAGGGTTGGCTCGAAGCTTACCTCTGTGGTAATGAAGAGGCACTGGATCCGTAACTGGAGGTCCGTTTGGCAGTCTCTCTGTAAGATGGCTGTCGCAGCCTCAGCTCTCTTGTGGGAGTACTTGTAGAACCTGGAACGAGAGAGGGACAAAGTTAACACTTGTGGTTGGTCAAGTCAATCTATTATAATGAAACTGTAGGTAGAGGAGTTAAAAAGTTTTATTAATTTATATGAATTTCATTTCAGAAAGTTTTAGGGCTTCTAACAGCTTAGCCACTGATTTGCCTCCGCCAACACGCTAGCGTGGTGAAGTATAACGGAAAATTTTCTTACTTGATAACATCAAAAGAGACCATTGCGCCTTCTCTGTTTGGAGGAGTATATGGGTTGATGAGGAATAAGTTTTGTTATCTGCAGCATCCATTGATAGTTTATTACTGATGAGGATTAAAATAACTCACAAGTATAAGCACCATTCCTCTGTTGTGTTTGAGCAGTGGGGGCTCTGCCTTCTAGAGCGTTCAGGCGCCGCAGGGCGTCAGCCAAGGTGGACCGAAGACACAGAAGCTCCTACTTCAACTAACTACTGATGAAGAGGATGGTATGATAACTCACCAGTATAAGCACCATTCCTCTGTTGTGTTTGAGCAGTGGGGGCTCTGCCTTCTAGAGCGTTCAGGCGCCGCAGGGCGTCAGCCAAGGTGGACCGAAGACACAGAAGCTCCTACTTCAACTAACTACTGATGAAGAGGATGGTATGATAACTCACCAGCATAAGCACCATTCCTCTGTTGTGTTTGAGCAGTGGGGGCTCTGCCTTCTAGAGCGTTCAGGCGCCGCAGGGCGTCAGCCAAGGTGGACCGAAGACGCAGAAGCTCCTACTTCAACTAACTATTGATGAAGAGGATGGTATGATATCTCACCAGTATAAGCACCATTCCTCTGTTGTGTTTGAGCAGTGGGGGCTCTGCCTTCTAGAGCGTTCAGGCGCCGCAGGGCGTCAGCCAAGGTGGACCGAAGACACAGAAGCTCTTCAGCCTGCCTCGCGCACTTCACCTCGAGCTCCGCCACCCTCGCAGCCAGCCCTGCGCCCTCGCCTTCTAGCATTTCATCTGGAACGAGGAGAAAATTATATGCCGTTAATAAAGCCTTTGTCACACATAGCGAATAGTCGCTGCAAGCGCAGCGACTAAATATGTACACGGTTTGTATGGAGTTTGCAGCAAATCGCTGTGTGTGACCGAGTAATCTATAAACTTTCGAAAAAAAAAAACACTAACGATCTATCTATCTTCAGTGTGTTTGTTCAAAAGTTTCGGCCCAGTAGTTTCGGAGATAAAACGAGGGTCATTTTTCTCCGATTTTATTAAATATCTTCATTTCTTCCTCATCGTATGGGTTTCGACGTTAACCTACCTCACAAACCCTGGTCTCGGAATTGTAGAGCCGCCTAACAGCTTCCGACATGGCTCCTGTAACGACCACATCCGTAGATATAGTAGCCGCCGACAGACGGATGGAGCCATTTGAAGATTATCAGCTTTTTTCTAGTTGATGAAAGGATCAAGTAATGGTTGTGAGCGGGGACTTTTATAATTTTTAATTTACTGTTATTTTTGTTGTTTTTAGGTACGTTCTGTTCTAACTTAACTCTTTTATAGTGCTATACCGACAGTGAAAGCGGTAGGACACCGTTGACACGTTGCACGAAGTTACTGCTACGGTATCATCAAAGCTTTCAAAATCCTCGGTGTTTTTAGACAAATGAAACACTTAAGAGCCATTTCGTTTAAAAAGTATCGATACAAATTTATTAAACTGTGACAACCTATTATGGTGACAAAGCACTAGGTCAACCGCCAAAACAAAATCCGCTCTTGAATTCGGAACTTTACTACCTGCCTGCCACTCGATTGTTCATACAGTCTACGCAAACCAAAACCATACGTTTCTACAAGGCCATAAAGTACACCAGGGTATAACCTCTCAGTTCTTCACTGCACAAGCAGAGAATGATAAAATTAATATGCCGTACGCGTTGACATGACGAACTTAGTTTTGGCAACACGAAGCACGAACTGACAAACAATAGGCGTGTTTTGTACGGTAGGTCTGGAATTTTTTGGTTCAGGGAAAATGCTTTCTCTTGAGGAATCTATACAAATTCTGTTTGAAATCTTCAAGAATATTAAACGATACTTTTTTTAAATATAGGTTGGTTATGAATTCTTTAGCCAAACGTTTTTCAAAATGTGGTGTATAGAGGCAAAATTAAGTACCTATGTTTATCCGGTTACCGACGACTTGCTTAACAAAAAAAGGCAATAAGAAAAGCAAATCGTAGTAATAAGTAATCGTAGTAACCTACGGCCGTTGGGGCAGAACAGAAATGTTTTTGAATGGCGATAATGGCGACCATTGGTAGACGTCTACCGACTGAATGATGGTAGATCGACCATTTTGGGCGGTAGTTATATGATTAAATTGTGATTCATATAGGATAGGCTCCGCTTGACTGCCTATTACATTCAAATTTAAATAGCCTAGGACCTTTAGAGCACGCGCATCGCGCTCCGCTGCCTTTATGTCAAGCGTAAGCAAATTTTGGCAGATTTTGTATGGACGGTGAAATCAATAACATTTTTCTTTTTTGATTTGTTCATCGAGTCAACTTATTGCACATTTCAAAATGTTCTTCTATTAAATTTCTTATTTTGACCGGGAAAAATAGTCAGCTCCGATAACCATTTAATTACTTACGGTTCATACTCGATTAGGCGTACTCTATCCCTCCCAGAAAATTTTCTATTTAAATACTCTAAGCCTAGGACCTAGTTGTGACCATATGGTTTAATAATATACTGCGCCTGGTATTCTCTATGTTTGTTGAACATCTCTACGTCATGAAAATTCGTCATTTCCAATGCGGCTTTCCTGTTATTACGTGCGGTAAGTTGTATATTTTGCTCTTTGTCTATCCTGAGTCACTACTTAGGAGAAGACCATGTTTTTTTTTTTTTGAACTGACCTATTCTTGAGTCGAAAAAGTACGACGGATCAAGCTTTACCGGACTTGAAAAGAAAAGAAAGACCATGGTTGTGATGTGACCAATTATTACTTACGCCAAGCTGCGTACACGTCGTTCATGGTGTCCCCGGGCGAATCACTCGCCCTGGAACTTCTGGAGTCCCTATCTTGGGCGTCCATCTTGTAGGTTCTTCTTCTTCTTCACAAGGTTTATGACGTCACCAACTAATTGATAATGTCATTTTCACTGACTATAACATTTATTCACCGGTCGTCACCATGTCCAGTATAATAACTATAGAATTTTATATTTTAACCACTTTGGTGTTTCACATTCTTAAATCCACAATTTCATAATCTATAGAGCTTTTTGCATGGTTACGTATTACGACCTTAGATATTTAAACTTTAGAGATTGTAATACGTAACCTTTTGCATTCTTTTGGGTATATGAAGGAAACCGATTATGAACCTTCTTGATGCGACAATGAAACAAAAAAAGCACAGAATACCAAATAGTAGTCCCTACAAAAAGTTGCCGGATAGTAAAATCCGGTCGCGTGTCGCACGTACTTAAGATATTCGATTTTGACAGCTAAGTCTTAATTTTAGGACACCTACCATTTACTCAAAAGAACGAAAGGGACGGATATACTTCAGATATTTAGATCGTGAAAGAATGTATCACAGCCAATAGCCATATAATAATCACACCATACCACAGTTAGCTATACGCTAATACTGCACTTTTAAATCTCCTGTACTATGTTCCATTTATTTGATTGAGTAATTCATTCATTCATTCATAATTAAGCCACTGTCAGTAATCTTAATTTATTGCAATACACTAACGAAATTACCAGTACACTTACTGTTGTTGATGAAGTATCTCTGTTCGATTGAAACGTTTAACTAACTATTAAATAAAACGAAGTACCTAAGTTAAACCCACGTTGAACCCATGTTGTGATTAAGTTTCACTAAGTCATTAAGCAAATTATACTACATTTTCATTTCATTTCACATTTCTAAACGGTCAATTATAAAATGCATCAAAACAACATTAAGATAGTTCGCTGTTTTTAATTATTTGTTTTCTAGAAGTTTTAAAATAAACACACTTAATTATAAAATGATTAGTAGTCCATTGAATAAAAAGTTCTAGAGTGCGTGAGTTAGTAACGTAAGATGTTTCTTCGGAAACATGTCAAAGAGTCCCTAGGTAATAAACATACTAAAACCCCGGGACACTAGGAGGAGCCCCGGAGTGGGGGGAGGGGGGAAAAGGGTCATTTTTTTCATTTTTCGCTTAAATCTCAAAAACGGTACATGTTAGAGAAAAACTTTCAAGGAAAAGTTGAAAGGCCATAAAATTATCTACAAGTTGTACCTAAATCATTTTTTTCCTATATCCTACCGTTTCTGAGTTACATGCAGTAAAAAATGATTTTGGCTCAAACAATTTCCCCATACTGCATACCCATGTTTATCACATCAATCGATCAAAAAATATTTCTTTCTTCCAAAAAACTCAAATGTGCAACTTGTGACCGGTACTGATAGATTGCTCTTAATTAGGTCTATAATTGGTAAAATAAACACATTCCTCCATGGAAGCGTTTAGGAGAAATCGATTGTCAAAATATTATATTAGGGTAGTTTGCGTTACTGAACTTGATCTTTTTATTTTTTTCTTCCAAAAATACTCAAAAGTGCAACTTGTGACCGGTACAGATAGATTGCTCATAATTAGGTCTATCATTGATAAAAATACCAGATTCCACCACGGAGGCGTTTACGGGGAATTGAATTTTATTAGGGTAGTTACGATACTTGAACTTTTTATTTTTTTTCTTCCAAAAAGCTCAAAAGTGCAACTTGTGACCGGTACTGATAGATTGCTCTTAATTAGGTCTATCATTGGTAAAAAAAACACATTCCTCCATGGAAGCGTTTAGGAGGAATCGATTGTCAAAATATTATATTAGGGTAGTTACGCAACTTGACCTTTTTATTTTTTTTCTTCCAAAAAGCTCAAAAGTGCAACTTGTGACCGGTACTGATAGATTGCTCTTAATTAGGTCTAAAATTGGTAAAAAAAACACATTCCTCCATGGAAGCCTTTAGGAGAAATCGATTGTCAAAATATTATATTACGGTAGGTAGTTTGAGTTACTGAACTTGATCTTTTTATTTTTTTCTTCCAAAAAACTCAAAAGTGCAACTTGTGACCGGTACAGATAGATTGCTCATAATTAGGTCTATCATTGATAAAAATACCAAATTCCACCATGGAGGCGTTTAGGAGGAATTGAATTTTATTAGGGTAGTTACGATAATTGAACTTTTTATTTTATTTTTCGAATTTTTCACCTTTCATGGGATGTAGCTCGAAAACGGCTGCGAATAGAAAAAAAATATTTAGGTACAACTTGTAGATAATTTTATGGCCTTTCAACTTTTCCTTGAAAGTTTTTCTCTAACATGTACCGTTTTTGAGATTTAAGCGAAAAATGAAAAAATGGACCCTTTCCCCCCCTCCCCCCACTCCGGGGCTCCTCCTAGTGTCCCGGGGTTTTAGTATGTTTATTACCTAGGGACTCTTGACATGTTTCCGAAGAAACATCTTACGTTACTAACTCACGCACTCTAGACCCCCCTTGGAGGGACTCATTCAATGGACTATATAGTGGACGAATAAACAAAACAAACCGTTAATAACTTTAATTATATAGCATTATACAGGGTTTTGACGTAAGTAAACAGTAAATTGATATTTTTCCTATACCTATTGCTGATTATTATAACTTTTACTTAAATGAATTCAGTACAGGTACATCATCATCACTGCAATTATACCTTGAATAATTTTAATCCCTAATTCGTATCCGTAAAAGTATATGAACGGTTTACATATTTTTTTAACCATCCTATCTTTTTTGTATTTCCTTATTTACTTTTATATCAATTTATAAATCGAATAATATCAATACGATGAAATCATAATAGAACTAAATTGAAACCGCAGTCTAATCGTTTATACACCAGTCTCTATGTCTTCTAAAGTCTTTATCAAATGGAAGAGCGTCGTCGGTGGCCAAGTGGTTAGACGCGTTGACTTCCATTACGAAGTTCGCAGGTTCAAACCTCGGCACGTACCTACCAATGTGTTTTCGATTTTTAAATACGTATATACGTTTATTCGACGCTCTTACGGTGAACAAAAACATCGTGAGGAAAAATTCACACATCTGCGAAGAAATTCAAATAGGTTGCGTTTCAAATTGACCAACCCGCATTCAGCCAGCGTGGTCGACTAAGGCATATTCACCCTGATTTCAGGGTAGGCTCGAGCCTCTAGGTGGGGAAATGTATTCAATGAGCTGTTAACAAAGTCAACAACAAGACACAGAATGTTAAGAAAACCAGCTTTAGCTGCGCCTGCGACGGCTTTCCCGCTTTGTGGAATTCCAGATAACGGCACTTAGGTTCGTTTCTAGCGCATATTTGCATAAATTACATACTGTATAGCTAATTCTTCTACTAAAACATTAGCTCCTACCTATAATAAATACTGGCTTTACGCCCCGCGGCTACATTCTCGCTAACAGTTTTTCCCGTGGGAATAAAGGATTCCCCGCGCTAAGAGGTAGCCTATGTAATTTTCCGATGTATAGCAGTAACTATGTTTTTAGCTATATAATAAGCAAAATAGATAGGTACTTAGGATAGAGGTCTACCATAGAGGTAGTTTTTTTTTTTGCTTTACTTGATGCTAAACGCCACGACGTATAAGTGGGTCGGTATATTCGGTTCTGCACAGTGTTGGGCAAAAAGTAATTGTAATTGAATTACTCAATTACTTTGAGTAATTGGTAATTCAAACTTTGAATTGCAATTACAATTTGTGAAAAGTAATTCAATTACCGAATTACTTTGAGTAATTCAGTAATTAAATTACTCAATTACAACTACAATTACATTTCGTTCAGTTCAGTACTGTTTTTTTTGAAACCGCGATTTTCTTCCTTAAACAATGGACATAAGAACGATGCAAAATCCAAAGTATTCAACTTAACGTGCTCTTGATTGTACTCGTAAACATTTTGTGGAAAAAAGGTTGACGTGATATTTATTATTTTATTTTATTTATTTTATTGTTCTTTTTATTGATTTATTTTTGATAATTTTTTTTTTAGTTTATTTCTCTATTTATTTTTCTATTTGTTTTTAGATTTTTTTTTAAATGATTTTTGGATTATTTTTTTATTCTTTTTATTCAATTTATGATTTTTCTTGATTTATTTCTTATTTATTTTTGATTTATTTTTCTATTAATTTTTTGATTTATTTTTTGATTAAATTTATGATTATTTTTTTTATTTATTCTATTCTTTATTTTTTGATATATTTTTAGATTAAGTTTTTTGATTAATTTTTTGATTCATTTTTAAAATTTATTTTTTATTTTTTTTATTTTTTTTCTATTTATTTTTTGATTAATTTTGTCTTTGACTTTGACTTTGACGATGACAAACGACGAAAATTGGAAAAATTGGTAGTCATTTTGAACTTTTTTGTTTCTGAACGGATTGCTTTCAAAATCGATATCTAGGGTCCCCAGTGGTATCAAATGACGAATCTGAGGCAAAATTGGAAAAAATGGCCGCCATTTTGAACTTTTTTGTTTCTGAACGGATTGCTTTCAAAATTGATATCTAGGGTCCCCAGTGGTGCCCAATGACGAATCTAAGGTCAAAATTGGAAAATTGG